>JBBBDQ010000832.1:842500-1286225 GCA_037127315.1 Ascarosepion bandense
CTTTTCAGATTGACAAAAAACAATCTGAAATGTTCGTATTAGAGCTTCCTGTGCGAAAGCCAAGCAATACAACACTCATTCACTGAATTGCATCGTTGTTCTTTTTTTTGTCACAGACGGTAACCAACTGAACTTCCTTGACTGTGCAGTCAAGAAAATTAAATCAATCAATGTGTCACTTCAAAATTGAAAATATAATCCATCTATTTATCCACCATTTCTCAGTATATATATATATATATATATATATATATATATATATATAGGACGAAGGAAGAAATCAAAATACGAAAAAAAAACTTTCTAAAAATGTGGTTGACTAAATATAATAAAAAAGATCATTCTTTTTTACGCATTATCAACCATTTGTGTTTTACTTAAATCCGAAATGCATTCTGGATTGCATTAATTCTTCATTTTTGCGAGTGAATCCGAAAGTGTTTTGAAAATATCAATTATTTTTCATATAAAATGCTTAGTAATTGATACGTGTGTTACTCAACGTTGCTTACATGTACGTGGATGTAAAAAACACACCGTGACTTAGAACACGACTCGCAGAAATTCTAAACGCGATGTTATTCATTGCACTCCCGATATAACAACGAATGTAGAAAAAAAGAAAATAAAAACTCGAAGAAACTGAACTTAATTTGAATGTACACAAAATCCAATAACGACTAAAAGATCCTACGGTATATTTAGAATATATTACAGTACTATTTTAATTATTTACAATATTTACACTCTTCGTACTGTTGTACATATATTGTTGACATATTTCATATGGCAAAGTAAATAGTGTGCACACACACACAAAAAAACACACACACATATATATATATATATATATACACGAATATTTTTGAATATATATATATATATATATATACTTTTATGCAAACCTAAATCATAATGTTCATTTACGCTAATACACGTGTATATGTATAGATTTAGCGCCTAATCAAAGTCAGACATTAGTTTTTACGCATAGCATGAAAACATACATTCTCGATTCACAAATATCTTTCGACCTATATATATATATATATATATACATATATATGCACACAATTTCATTACATATTAATCATCATAAGCATTTTTCAAGTACATATTTCCAACATTCCCAAGCACATACACAGTCATGTGCTTGTGGGTCACTTTTTGTTCGTGTATTGAGTGTGTATTGGTGTATGATCATTTATTTCTTGTATAAGCTCAATTCTTAGCAAAAGTCACATATATATGTTAAAAGGTCGAAAACAGAGAATATTCAAGAGACATGCAAACGAAGAGCGGCTACCCATCGTCTTCAAATTCAAAAAGCCACATGTCAGAAATTACAGTCACGTCTGCGCCAGGTATTACCAACGGACCACAAAGAATCGACTGTATATGTGCGCATTACGTGACAACATTTGCTAAATGATCGTTGTCTCTTGCTGCTTCGCTTAATACTTCAACTGTGAACTTGTTTGTGCTAGGTGTTTGAAGAATTTACATAAAAGTCCTCAACACACTAAGGCTGTTTATCCTAACATCAGTTACTTCATGTAGGCAAGCACACATAACCGCTGGAACAAGCACAGACACTTAAATATAGAAACGAACATTTTGCCTTATATGTATATGTATAGAAATATATAGATATATATATGAAAGTATTAAAAACTTATATTAATACTTTTTATATAGAATTAGATGGAAAGATAGATAACAATATATGTATATATATATATATATATAACAATTAACAGCAGATTGATAAATAAATACACACACACGCACACACACACACATTTATATATATATATATATATATATATATATGCATTACTCTTCAGCAATGAATTGAGTTCATTCGGTGACTGGCGTGTGTATACCCCAGTTAAAACAACAGGGTCAAAGTTTCTTTCTCTGATTGCATACGCCATTGGTTTAACGGTTAGCAACTCTAACTGATATCCAAATTGTTCGAGTTTCGATCCTGGCAAGAAGCCAATAACTGTGTAACCTCACTGATGACATATGATACAGCGGAACAGTCTTGTGTGTGGACGATATATATATATATATATATATATATATATATATATATATAACGTTTAAATAACTTTTAGAATTTACAAAACTCAACAGATTGATATATATATTTTGTGTGTATTTTGGCAGCATTTTTTCATTAATACATGTTTCATTGAATAATATAGACAAGTTCTGTCTATTTATTTTATGTAAGATCCTTTCGTATGATCTGATTAGCTTGATAGTGTTGTTATGAAAAGACGACAAGAAATCGCAGTAATTGTTAATTTTTTTATCAGGTCTGAGCTCTCGGCTTACATAAGCCATTATCAAAGGATGAACATTTAATATATTTTTTGCGTCGCACATAGCCGCAGGCCGATAAGGAATGGTGGTAGTGGGTTTTTGGTCAAATGAGAGTATAGTGGCATGTGGGGATTGGTCTGGAACTGCTACTACTATGGTTTAAACTGTTTGATGTAGATAGCTTCTAGAATTTTAAGTTTTCGTTTATTATTTTCCTCTCTAAGTATATATGTATTTTCAACAAGTGTTTCCCTAAGAAGTGTGTGTTGATAGCCGTGCTGTTTTAAATATCGGAATATGTTAGAATTTTCATTTAAGTGTAATGTAAGCCTCATGAGTCTCATAAGTCTTCACAGCCCCTCTCTGAACGCAATGCCTTTGAGAAACTGCTCTCAAGGCCAAAAAACATACAACCCTGACAACCCGGGCCACCCAGTAATTCTCGATATAAAACTTTCCTAAGGCGAGAAAGGTCACAGGAAAGATGAATGACCTTCATAGCAAGGCATAGAAAATCTAAAGTCGAGGCGTGTCGTTGAATTGGCAACTGTGGCATTCCCAGCACGCATGACACGGACATTTTGCACAGATAAATCTGCAAACATGATACTTGTCACCATCCCTCAATATGAAAGAAAGCATACAGTTGAGCGTCTTCTTATGTTCCTTGCAGAGAGGAAATACAGACAATCGGTAAAGAATAAGTGGAAACTTTTTAGTGTCACATGCCTCACCCCTATCCTTCTCGGGCAACCGCTTCGGCAACGAGTCCGCACCGCCTCTCTTTATATTTTTTTCAGTTAGAGTTCGAGCCCAATCACACTCCATGCATGCGGACGGGCCAGTCAGTCTAACTAAAAAGCCTCGGAATAGCGAACCCCTTTCAGGCATTTAACCACAAGCTGAAAGACTTTTTGCGTTTAATCTTGGTCCGCTTAACATTTCTGTGCTGTTCAAGCGCCCTCGGTACTACCTCAATATCGCTGCGGCACAACCCAAAAATGTATACATCAAAGGCGTACGGAGAATCACTAGTTCGAATACCAAGCCGACTGAGGAGATTCAGCCAAATTGATGGAGTTGTGACCTCGGCCAACGAGACAAAAACAGACCCAACATGTTATTAAAAACTCAAACAAGGACAAACAAAACGATGCTGGTCAGAAATTGTCAGCAAAATTTTGTCACTTACTTATTTCATAAAAATGAACATTTCTAGAAAGAATAACAAACGTGTTAGGCTGATTCATGCACAGAATGAGATATCCTCAAAAGTAATTCAGTCTACCTAACCTTATGCTTGCAGGACAGTGCTAATATAGGTTTCTAGTAACTGATTGGCTCGTCCCACGTATTAAGCTTAACACTGACATTTAAATTTGTACACAACAGAACTACTTTGAAAATAGGACAAAATCCGCTGTCTTAAGCGTCTGAAACAAAGAATTAGTCCCAAAAGAATACGCAGCTCGAGAGTAGTAAAACCTTATGTAATACAAGCCGACAATCCGTCGACAAACTTTTCCCGCCTAGCCAGGATAATTTGAAATATTCTGTACAAAGGCTGGGACAAAACCTACCAGGTGTTTAAAGCGTTCATTCTTACGCTCAACAACGTGTTTCATGACATTTGAATGATGTCTATTGTCATTTACAAACATGATGAAAGTCCTCCAATTATTGATTAAGTCTCCAAGGGGAAAAATCATCAACGAGCAATGGACCAAAATAGAAATAAGTTTTGTTTTACGATATTTAGGAACAAAAAATTCTAGTTCGTGTACAAACACGTGATAGTAGTTTCTGATGAATACGGTAATGAACAACCCTCCATTAGATTCAACCAGTACATCAAAAATACAAATACAATTATTTCCTACTTCCATGGTACATTGAAGAGAAGAAAAAAGGGATTGTGTTACATATGAAACGCCACAGTATCAGTGATAAATAGAAAATAATAAAAGTATCACAACATAACGTACATATACTTGGTAGTATATATGCATTTTTTTATTAAAATCTTACAATAAAACCACCAAAATTATTAGTTAATATCGGATCTATGAAAAAGTTCATCGAAACCATAACAACTTGGACATCTATAGTATTATTAATATTAAATTCAAACAATTCTGAACTTAAGCAGGACTCAGGTGACCTTTGTAATGAGTGTTAGTGTCGATTTAAAAGTTGTTATGAAGAAGAACATTTCTGTACGAATTAACAATATGAAGAAGACCATAGCTTGTTTTCAAAACACCAATTAGATTCTCTAAAAAAAGTAGAAAATCAAAATGAGCCGCAAATACACTAAAAACAGATCATAGAATGCCTGAATCAATTCAGGCAAGTCATATCGCCAATTCGGGCTGAACTGAGTAAAACGGAGACAAAATGGGTCTAAGGGATACTTTATGTACTTTGTACACTGGTCAGCACTGTTTTGATAACCCAGGCTGTGCGATTAAATATGTCAATGATGTTTTTAGCTTTACATAGAGCCCTAAACGCTCAACATTTAAGTTTAAGAGGTTCATATTAAATTACACCAACCGAGTCGGTGCATACAGAAGAGTAATTTATTCGCAAATTCTTTCTAGTAGGGAGTTTCTGATTTTTCAAAATTTTTTTACTCAGTTGGAAATATTTATAATTCTCTTATTAGTGAATTATTTTATTAATAAATTTGTTTTAATTGTCTTCCACAGTTTTTCCGTCTCATCAATTTTCTTCATTTCTACGAGAATTGTCCGATTTTTATTATAATCAACAGCAACAGTTTTCCAGCGAAGGAGTGTTGGACTAAAAGTGTCCTAAAGAAAAAAAAACTGCCTTCCAATATTTTAAATCGGTATATATATATATATATATATATATATATATGGGGTACGTTTATACGTGTTTTTATAATGTCATATATATATATATATATATATATATATATATGTATAGTCGTAAAAGAAACATAGATATACTGACTTCGATCCTTTTTTACTTACGTCAATGGTAATGGCATTATTGACTGTTTTTCTATAAAAATATCTTTTTGCCATTTACAAATGCTACTGCCAGTACAGTTTTTGGATGGCTCTTATGAAATCTTTCTCTTAAAACAAATGTTTAGGAGCAGAAGTTTCTCAAGTTCAGTAGCTGTTATCGCTCTTTTTAGTTTTATTGTGGTTTCTTTCAGAACATTTATTTGATTTGGTGTGGAAAAATAGCTTCGTAATTATGTCATTATCTTCTGTTAGAGTTATACGGTTATGTCAATTCTTTTGTTGCTTTTATGTGCAGATATGTTAGTAGATCTTATTTGATGAAATTTCCGTTATTTGTTACTGTTCATTGCCGTTCAGTTACAAGAAATCTGTAACCTTAGTGAGAGTTGTACACTCTAACATATGTCAAAAACTGTCTAATCTTTGGATCTGAGATGTTGAAGTCAGTAATATTTTTATTATATTGTTTGGGCAATGCCATGTGATGCAATGTTTCAATGATGTTAGTATCATATTTTAAGCATAGAGTAACAATTTCAGTAACGTAAATTTAGCTAGAGTTTTACATGTTATTTTAACATTGTGTTTCAAAGAGTGGTTCCTTCTTACCATCAAATAAGTAATAGGTTTTAAAAATGTTTGATATAGCATTAAAATTCTAATTAATGCAGATTTTTCGGTTTTATTTGTTTTCTTTTTGTTTAGTTTATTTTTCCCTTTTCTTCAATATATATAATATACTTATTCTTGTGTGGAATTTATAATTTTCCGAGATTGCATTTTTTTAGTTGGAGCATAAATTTATTTCACTCGAATTGTATAACTATAAACAACTATGTTGGCAGCTATCATTCTTTGTGACACGTGTACAGTATCTTCTATCAAATATGCAATAGAATCATAGAGAAGTCAGATAACATCTTCCATAAAGACATTATCAAGATTTGCTTTCCTGTATTCTTCTAAAAGAAAGTTCACACTAAAATGATCTGTTTCGGACTTGACATTGATTCGTTCTATTTTCCAGTTAAATCTTTTTAAAGATGGGCGCCAACACTCACAGACACATTAGTACACACACACGCCAATCTACACACACAAACACATACACATATATATATACAATGCATAGTGACGTGTTTGCATTGTGCTCTATTTCCACTTTATTAATAAAACTTAACCAATTAATTCATTCGATGTATGTATACTTTTATCAAAACGAGACAGCAACTAGAATACAGATTGTACACTATGTATATCATCAAAGAAAAAGATAAAAAAGACAATATGAATATAATATCGATATGCAGCCATAATTAATATATGAATAAGTAAAATTATAAAGCTATCTTAAGGAATTAATTAATTTATGTACTTTTCTACAGGAGTATACACAAAACCTGCATGCAAAAATATCTGAACAGAAAATCGTTTAGAGCTTTATCTTTATCAATATTTGTAACAAAGGTTAAAATTTATCAACTGTTTTGCTACCTCATATTAAACGTAGGCCAAAATTATTTTAATTATACGATTATGTTTATTTAAATTGTGTTATACGAAGTTAAGCTATACATCCTACACTTGATGAAGAGTTGATCACAAATAAATAATGATATTTCATGAAATTAATAAAATTATCAACGCCATCATATTAAAGGCATAAAATAATAATAATAAAAGAACATGTACTTATGTAAATATGTCGAAAATAACACTGTTTAGGTAACAAATGATTCGTTACGAAAAAAGTGTTTAGTGAAAAATCTCGATGTATGAAGAGAATGCGTCATGCAAAAATGTCCGATATAAAACAAAAAATAAAAATGCAACGCTAGAAGCAAAACAGTTGTTGAACATATGCTGGGAGTAAAATAGAGATTTTGCTATTAGCTCTTTCTGAAAAAATTAAATGATAAATCGAAACGTTGCCAAATTGAAATACCAAAGAAAAAATCCATTAAAATTCCCTCATGTATAAAGTAAACAAGGAAAGGTTGGTCCATCAAGGTAACACACGATCATTGGCTTTATTTTTTATTAGATAAATAGTACCATATTTGGCCGAGAGAGAGAGAGAGAGAGAGAGAGAGAGAGAGAGAGAGGGGTACCATCACCTGCCTTATAAAGCATCCTTAGATTAGAGATCTCTTGCATGCTAAATAATACGGATATTTGGAACTATGTATTTTGAAATGTATCCTGTTTGAGTCAGTGGAAAATCAATTGACATTGATCTATTTTTATTCGTACACCCGTTTGATTTAACCGCTAAAGTAGCTAATTTTCTATGTTAAAATATAAACTACATAAATAGACTAAAAATGATAAGTAAGTAAAAAAATATATAATCAGTGCTGAATGAGAATACATCAAATGTAATAAAACTGAAGGGCAAGAAGAGAAAATCATAAGATCAGGTTAAAGGCAGATTAATATCTTGACCATCAAGGAGGGAAAAGAAGGGAAAAGGGTAGAATGAAGAAGGAAAAAAAGAGAAAAATTTGGTTAGTATGTATTCTTTAGGGCCAAATCCCAAAAGGAATCTCCACTCTGATTAGTCAAAAGAAACACACATGTAAATATTTTTATATCTCCTCACATACATACACAGGAAACCAAAGGTTTTGTCATTTAAATGTAAATCATCTGCACAACCAACAGCAACATTGCCTGATGATGAGAATCTATCTCGAAACATAGAAGTTTCCCTGTCTCAATGTACAATTAATTCATAGCTATATATATATATATATATATATATATATATATATATATATATATATATGCGATTATTGTGGAGAAGTTTGTCACATAGATGAGTAAGGTTTAGTGAAGGCATTATTACGATGTCCTCACTCGTCAGTGTTTATTGTCCATTTGCTTTTGTACCCTGGATTTATTCTTATTTATATGGAAGTGTATTTCACAATTTTAAGTCGAGTGATTCTACAGATGGTCAATTGCTTATGATTGTTTTTGTCGTGTTGAAATCTTTTTAATTTTGTATTTTTGCAGAAGTTGGTTTTCTTTTTATTGGTTTTTATTGTTCAGGTGTTTGATTTATTTTTAATGCTTTATGTTAGGTTATCTTCCTATTAGCCCGCTTGAATAGGTGTCCGCTTAACTGCATTCTCATCAGTGTGTTTCTTCTATCTTATTGTTTGTCCTTTTTTAATTATGTTGGGTTGATGTTTTTCTTACTGTGTTAGTATATGTTAGCGCCTACATTATTTTTAATACATAGTTAAGTGTTTGTTCCCTTGTGTGTATTTATGTTTGTAAGCTTTATCTCTGATTTCTTTTTTGTTTGGAAGTTACTATCATATGTATTTTCGTTATTTTTTGTCTTAATTGAGTATTTCTATATTTATGTTTACATGCGGTAGCTTTTAGATTCAAAGTTGTGTTTTTTTCTTTTTGTTGGTATTGGCTTAACAAAGATGATATTTTTTTCAAATGTCAGCATTTATCTATTATGTCTGTAGTGTTTTTATTGTTATCAAGTATATTTTGCAAGAATATTTTATTATTTAACAATGATGTAGTTAAATAATTATTATTGGCGATTGTTTATTTTATGTATTTTAGTTTGATTTGTGATCTAATAAAGACATTTTTATGACTATTATTTGCTACCCAAATATAAATTAACACATTCACAGACACACACACACACACACACACACACACACACACACACACACACACACATATATATATATATATATATATATATATATAATATTGTAGCAAAGTTTGATTGTCTAGCATCGGTCAAAGAAAAAGTGATCGATACTCAATAAAAAATGAATGTTTAAAGCTACTAAATATTAAAACATATAAAATAAAATTCAAATACAATGTAACGTGTTATGTCAGGATTTAAAGGTGATTTTATTAAGTGTTGGTTGTTTAGATTTAATGTACATGGCCTCCAATACCTGAAGGTACCTCTTACTATGTGTATTAGTAAGGATCGCCGTATTGTTGACCAAAATCTGTCTGATATTACCTACATGTTTATGTTTTTCACAGAAATGTTGTTTAATTGTACCCTAATCAAAAGATGACATGTACGTCTACGGAAGAGCGTGGTTGTAGTAAAATTGTAGGGTTATTAGAGACTATGAGGTCAATAGTTTTGAATTTTATATCATATATAATGAGTTTAATTTGATTATTAGTAACCACTGGTTTAACATTTCTGCGTATTATGTTTTGAGAGTTTTTTAATCTTGTTTGTAATTATTATGTATTTGGTAGTAATAGTATAAGTTAATAGTGTTATGTTTATTTTGATGTAAACCATTATTATTAATATTATCAATGTTGTTAGAGCTATAGTTAACTTTGTTGAGATACATTTTAATTTGTTGATCAATAACGGAGTTAGGAAATCCATTATTGACAAGCGTTGGATTAATGTTCAGTAATTCTTTATAAAATATATATTTGGAAGAAGATATCATTTGTGTGCGTTGAAGTAAGTTTTTATAACAGCTAACTTATATCGTTGGGGAAATTCACTATTATAATTAAGAAGACACCAATTTATGCTAGAACTGCATTGCAAATTTGAGAACTGCGTTTGTTATTTTAGGTAACTATTGCCGTTGCCTAGCGGAGTTTTATGTCAACAAAAAATAAAATCGTCGGTGATGGTGGATGTTATTGTATTACCGTCTACATGACCTTGCTGAAGATGGCTCATGTGAGCCGAAAGCTTAGAAGCAAATTAATAAAGAAATATCCAAATGTTGGGGAATTTTTTCTTTATTTTCAAATGAAATTAAAGTCAAAATACGACATTTAGAACGGCTCATGATTAAACATAATAGACATTCATTTTCTCTTATATTTAACAGTATATGTTTAGAAAATTATTTGCTGCCTCGATACACTAAATATTTGCATTCGCCTATCTTTTTTCACGTGCCATAGACGATCATGGCCCTCCATAACTTTCTGTTCCTTGTAGCATTTAATATATATATATATATATATATATATATATATATATATATATATCTTCTTATTGCTCCGAATCCCTTCTCTTCTATGTATTTTTGCAAATCAATTATGCCACGCGCTTTTTTTCCTGTGTATCATTCCAGCTATCCGATATGTGAGCATCAGATTATCCAAGACCTTTTTACGTGTCCTAGAAACTTTTCTGATGTCACGTATAAGATTTCTTTTCGTTTTCCTTCTCTCCAAAACCTCCTCGTTACTCATATTGTAGGTCTATGTTATGCTCAATACTCTCTAGAACCATATTTCTGTTATTTCGAGTTTCTTCGTCTTTGAGAAGATTATTTTGCATTCGCTGCAGTAATGGTACAAGAAAAGATAAAGAGAATTACAAACATTTTGCATGGGTAAGTGTTGGCAAAACGTAAAAAACGACAGGAAAACCTAATTGGTACTGAACGCACAGCAGCCACATCTAGTTTGTTGAAACCAAAACACTGAATTTGTAATACAAATGAATGTGTATTGGGTTAAAATTTATAATGTCATAATGAAACTTGTTTATTCTATTTCAATAATTATAATAATTACACACATACACACAGACAGACAGACAGACAGACACACACACACACACAGACACACACACACACACACACACACACATATATATATATATATATATATATGAGCGTGTGTGTGTATTTAGAGAGCAAATTTACTTTTAGAGAAACAAGACAAATTACATTAGACGTGTCTTACTATTCGTCCACTTCTCGACATCTACACCAACTTTCCTGTCTATATTCACAGTATAAAAATTTTTGATCGATAAAACATCTATCCTACACCAAGAAAACACCAAAACAAACTACAGATCCTCAAGGCAGTATTCATTAAAAGACTTAAGCCTTCAATTAATAGAACCACCTATGAATACTGTAGTAATGTTATAATTTTTTTATAAAAAAACATTTTTTCATGCTTTAACACGTACATGACCATGACAATAAAACAAAACAATCCATTTTGGATGATGTTAACGTTCTAATGAACGCTTAGATATTTGTCAACAGTTATATTTAAAGCAAGAAGAAAATTTACATTACTTTTTGGC
Source organism: Ascarosepion bandense (assembly GCA_037127315.1). Lineage (NCBI taxonomy): Eukaryota > Metazoa > Mollusca > Cephalopoda > Sepiida > Sepiidae > Ascarosepion > Ascarosepion bandense. The sequence goes on from JBBBDQ010000832.1 coordinate 853,928, forward strand.
AAAACATTTTGCGGTTAATTTTTGTTATCATAATTCACACCCTTGATTTTAGAAGGAGATTGAAAGTACTTGGGAACATTGAGAAAATAATAAGATATACTGTCAAAGTTTCAACATATTTCTTACATCTTTCATTCATAATACGCAAAATATTATCCATATGAATTGAAATTATTAAAAATGAGCTGACACAATGTTTGCAATTTATTTACTCTGATATATATTGATTAAATGATTGACAAGAAAAATAACCAGTAATGTTCTTTCGGTTCTTATGTTTATTTTAGTCTATTTCTTGGGAAGTAGCTTTTTGGAAGCCCGTCACTACTCAGTCCGCACGCACATACTCATAAAAACACACCCATGTACAAGCACAATTACATATACACACGCAAATTATATATATATATATATATATATATATATATATACATGCATGCATGTATGTTTACATATTGAAATTTAAATATGTTAAACTATAACAATACAAAGATATATACATCAACACCAAGAGATATATTTATATATTTTTGTGTGTATATTGTCGCCATTTTTGTCTGCAAGTACTGATAGCAACATAAGTTTCACATTTCTTTAGCGACTTTTGATATTAGTTCCTCAATTTACTCTGACTTTGTAAAAACTAAAAGTAGCTATTTTTTCTTCTCCCGTCTGGGCCTGATAATTCGAGGGAACTGATTTCCCAAAAGATTGATGTTCTTCAATCTCGAAAAAGTAAACAATGAAACTAGCGAAAAACAAAAAAAAAGAAGACAAACTCTTTTTGGCGTACTTTTAAAGGCATCGCATACCCTGAGGAGCAGCTGATAGGAGGTATCCTTCATGCAAAAAACAGAGACCCTAATCACTTCACCAATAATAGTTTTATTATCTAGTTGTATGATTGAGAATCTAAAGTCTCTAATTATTAAACAAATACCGATTTTAAATAACAAGAATGATTGAGAAATAGAAAACTTTTTTCATCTTATTACTTCAATGTATTTAAATTTTGTTTTCGAGAATTTGTTGATAGTGGATTTTGGGTGAAAGTATAATGTTAATAAATGAAGTGTTGCCATATGTCAAATATTTTACATCCAGTAATTCAGCAGAACTCATATTAAGCAATTAACCAATTAAGCTTGAGCAATTCAATATTATGTAAAGGTTTATGAAGAAATATTTATATTAGCACTCGAAAAGAAGTATATAATTTCGTCTCTCGATCGGTTCAGACAACTCTCCACTCTTTTGAAGTCTATCCGTTGTTCCGGTCTTAGGATTAGGTTTCCGATTGCTTCTAATTTATTTTCATTCTTTTACGTTCCATGTAGTCGCTTGCATCAGAGGGGCATTATCACCTTACAAATTAACAAATTCAGTCGATCAAATAGAGCGAAATATTTTCAATATAGTGTTTGTTATTTTAACAACTAAAAATTATAGTTTGTTCAAGAAAGATAAATGTTACTTTTTCGATATTCCGCTCGTTTAGAACAAATGAACTATGTTAATAGTGTTGGTTTCCACGTGTTGATTTAAGATATATTTATCATGATTAGTTATGATTTTTCGAGGTGATTTGCACAAATAAAATTTGCACACGTGGATCGATATAAAATTAACCACCAAAATAATAAAGAGAACAACAATAAAAACATATGCAATTGTAGAAACCGCAATACTTGCCCACTACAAAATAGATGTAAAATAAATTCAATTGTCTAGCAATGCAGTATAACATCAAAAGAAATCCCCACTATAAATAAAGCGTATATCGGATCTACAAAGAACACCTTTAAGCATCGCTGGTACATGCACTTAACTTCATTCAAAAACAACTTATATCGAAACCAAACACCCCTTTCCGCATATTTTTGGAAATTAATGGACACAAAACAGAAATCCAAAGTAAAACGGAAAATCCGAGAAAAACTAGCAACTCGCTTAACCACATCTGCCCTTTATGCTTAAATGAAAACCTACACATTCTAAAGTACCCCAACAATGGCGAACTATTGAACTGTAGAGACGAATTAGCAGTGTTATGTAAACATCGAAAATATGTTACGCTAAAATTTAATTAAACAAAACAATACCTCATTCACTTAAAATAATCCCCTTCAAAAAAAGTAATTAATACCCATGTTTAATCCTCAAAATAAAAAACGAACATCATATAAATAAAAGAAAATAAACTCACACAACAGTAATAGCAACTGTATTCCATCCACACATAGTTAGTAGTAAAATAAAAAGTATCTAACCTTTCTTTAAAAAAACTTGCATACCAAAATAAGAATTACACAGACAAAACTAAAAATTGACCTGTTTAAAACTAAGCTCCTCTGCACCCCTATCCTAACCCAAAGCTGTATCACTATGGCTACAAATCTTAAAAAAAACCCACCATATTCACTTACATATCATATTACCAAAATTAAATCGTTTTCACCATTTATTTTTCATTTCAACTTACCACCAGATGAGGAACAAACATAGCTCCGAAACGCGAAAAATTGTGTAGTGATACTATGCTTTTATAAACGAATGTAACAACAATATATAAATATATATATAAGCTCTCACTCTGGCCACTGGCGTATAATACATAATACGCTAAATATATATATATATATATATATATATATATATATATATATATATTGTTTTACTCAAATTTATATATATATATATATATATATATATATATTGTTATACGCAAATTTATATATATATATATATATAGTCATCCGCAGACAGATCTGTTTTGCTGTATCACAGCTCATCAGCACGATTAGACTCCGACTGCTTTTAACCCAGGATTGAAACTCGACCGAATTGGCGTCAGTCGGCGGTTCTACCTCTGGGCTATGGGCGCTCTGTAGAAGAAGGTAGACATTTTAGCGTGTATAGTATCATTATGTACCCACACACGCACTATATATATATATATATATATATATATATATATATATATATATAGAGAGAGAGAGAGAGAGATAGATAGATAGATAGATAGATAGATAGATAGATAGATAGATAGTCATAGGAAGAAAACTCACGAGCCTTAATCACTAGACTAAAGCATATGTCATGTTTACGTGGTTTCATTTTACATCGAAACCTATATAATGCGATTGGTTAGCTACCATATTTATATCGGGAGTTTTCGATGCGTCCTGTATTGCAAGGGATACATTTATCTTTGCCTTTCAATAGTCTAGCGTTTGATATAGCGTGATCACGAAAATGGTCAAATATTTTTTTTTTATTCTGCTCCTCTAAAATTTACCATTGAAACAAAAACACTTTGCCTTCTTATATGTCACTTCTTTTGGTACATTTTGTCAGGGTGATTAGGCAAACGGCTTTTATTGCAGATTTCGCTCTCGGTTTCAGTAGTCTAACATAAGATCTGCACCATTCAAACAGTATTTCTTTATAGGGTGTTAAGATTTAAAGTTTGTAAATTAAGTCGGTACTTTAGTAAATTTAGGCAGGATTTTTATTTCCCTTAGGAAATAACCAAATGCTTTGGGGCGCTTTCAAACTTCTGATGTCCCTCGTCCTAAAGACAAAAACTTTGATTGCTTTTGCCGGTATTGAGCGCTGTGTCATAATAGTGTGAGTAACCACATATCCTCTTATTTAAAAAGGTAACGAACATAGTCTCTTCTATTTTATATCTATTTAGTATTTTGTATACTTTACACAAATCGGTGGACTGCTGCCTTGACTGTGATACGATAGGTTGATTTCTGCTTGTAGCTATGCAGAGGAAAGTGTCTTGGACTGATTGCCTTAGATGTATATGTTTTTAATGTTTTGGCCACATATAAAAGAATTTTTGGCATACGAGAATTAATGGAATAAGTTTAGTGTAATCTGTTTTATTACTTGTAGTATGATTCAAAATGCTATATCTGACTATAGATGTTGTGCGATTAGCTTTCTTTAAGATTTCAGAAATATGTAATCTTAAAAACGAAAGGCTGTGATTTTGATATACCCAACTATAATTTCTTTCATGTTTCTCTCACATTTATTTAATAGTTTTTAATAAAATCGCCCCCATACAATTCTGTAAAGCCACTAAGACACAAAGTTTTACTGAGTGTAATATAAAGAAACAGAATGATTGTTATTATCAGGAAGACAGTAGATAACTATTAAAATTGAACTTGAATTTTTGAAGATCAAAATCGGGTGGAAAGCATTAAGCAGAAAGAGAGTTCCACGGGTCTAATAAAAGAAATTATTTGTATAAATTAAATCTAACAAATTCAACATTGAACTGACGCGATATTGTCTCCAATCTTTCACTGCACTTTAATTCATATAGTCTATTTAGCTGAGCAAATAATTCACCCAAACAAGTATCATGAAAATATTTTAGAAAAATCAAACGGAAGCTACATTGCAGCTGTTGAAATGTGGATGAATCAGAGACGCCACGTCAAAACTAATGATATCTTTGTTATATTTTATCAAGATTGTGTAAACAAATATTAATTTAAGAGTAAAAATTCCATGAAATTTTAAACCAGAGAAAAACTTTTTAAAATAGTTGAATTTGTATTTGGATGAAATTCCATTAAACGATGTATTATGAGTTTTATGAAATCAATTGAGAAAAAATGTCATTCTCCACTTCCTGTAAGAGGCCTATTTTTCTCTAATATAAAGTAATGCACGTTTCATTAATAGATTAAGTAAGTTACATAGAAATAATATACGTTGCATCAAAAACTAATTTACGTTGGCTGGTCAGTATCTAGAGGGATGCTATTTGGGGGATACTGACGTCTTAGATGAGCGGGTGGTGAAATAAATAATGGCTCGAAATTTTAAATCGAAGAGTTGATTTCTAATTCCCGTTGAATTCGTTATATTCACCTACGGAAAACACCATTGGGAAAGTTAGGAATTAAAGACTTCCCAACCAGCAATGTGTTATTTAATAAAACTTGTATCACTAAGTCATTGTTATCTCAAAGATAATGGAGCGTACAATCTAAAATACTTTCTGACCTCAAATAGCATGCAAGGGCCTGAGAAAACAAATCAATCCATAATGCACATTACACCATGACATTTACTTAACATTGCTTAAAGAGTTAATCATTGAAAATATAGTAACTTTTAAAAAAATATCTAATTTTAGACCAGGTTCCAGCGTACGATTTGGAACACAAGGTTACAAAACTCATTTTGCCGCATTCGAAAAGTGCAGATTAACTACTTACATTGTCAGCTTCAGAAGAAAAAAGTTTTGAATCATACCCTTTCATTCCATCTCCATGGAATTATATTTAATAGGGAACCAAGTGAAAAATATATATTTCTTCACTGTATGTGCGTTATTTTACAAAGCATGCAAGAAATAATATTACTAATTAAATAACTTTTTTTGAATGTTAACATATTTTGTTCAATAAATATCTACATATTATCACGTTACTTGGATTCATGGTCCTTTTTTAAATATAACCTTGGGATTCAATGAGAGGGAAAGCAAAAACGAACCTATTGATAAGAGCTACAGAATTTAATAAGATGTGGAATCTCATGTTCACTCCCATTCTGAACGCTAACAATATTGTGAAGAAGATAAGTTTTAACAGTCATCAAGTATTCATCATGCCATATTTTAAATAAAATTAAATTATGTTTATGTTAATTTTCAAGATATTAAATTTTTTCCTCCTATAATTATATTACATATGAGTGAGTTAGCAAGATAATATTGGTCTATGTTTATTTCTTTTGCTAGAAAATTAGAATTAGTAATTCTGGTTTTTACACTAAGCTCGAACTCCAACCTCTTGTCTTGATGGAAAATATGTAACTATTTCAGTCACGAGGCAGTGTATTGTTTCCTAATGTAAACCGTTTTTGACAAAGGCCAGACATTCGGGTAATTGTGAGGATCGTATTCACTACCCAATACTATCCGTATGCTCAGCTAGCTGGCTAACAATTAGCCCGCGGTAGGGGGCTCATGTCTTCTCTCCGCACACATTGTTCTTTCAGCATGATGATCAAACAAACCCAGTGTTGCAGTCGTTGTCTTGTTTTCTGTTGCATTCATGTCGGCCTCTACTGATCGATAAGTCTTCTCTAAAGCAAAACAATGTTCAAACAGGCCGACAAAACCTGCTGTTGCAGAACTAAATAAACAGACTGAAGAGTAATGAAATTATGCTTAAAAATCAAACGCTTCGCCCGGAATTTGGTCATTTCTTTTTCACTTCCTAGATCCCACAACTACCGTCAGAGAAAGTGTTGCTTTTATTTTTGCAGATACATCTGATGTGTCTAATACCTTGCTGAATAAAACCTGCAGATTCAATAAAGGGCTATATTTAAAAGCAGAAATTCTAAAGAGAATACTCCAAACTGATTATTTTCATTAATTTCACATAAGTTTTCACATAATTATTCGCCTCATTTTATCCATTTCATGTTATTTGTGACTTGCTTTCTACCACTCAATAACATTATATTCATACACACACACATATTATATTTTGATTTTACATTTATATATATATATATATATATATATATATATATATGAGTGTGTGTGTATGTGTGTGTATACACACACATAAATGTAAAACTCAGTAACTGAAGTGATTATAAACTCTAATTTATTTCGACGCGTAAGTTTTATTACACACCTCTTCAGACCACAATATAAAAATTGTTTAATTTTATCAGAACTCTCAAAATCAGTGATTCGAAGTGATATCTTCCATAGAATGTCTGTGGTGTTTTCCAAATAAAATTCTTGTAGACAGTTACTGCAAAGACATATTTGAATAACAAATAAACCTAATAGTCAGTCACCTACAATTCGATCCCACATGTTAATCGTAAACTGATGCAGCAGTCTAACGAGCATTGTATCCTATAGATTTCGATCCGCCATGAAATGTAGTTGTGTTTATTTTTCCATCTCTTCCAAATAGTGTCTCATTTGTTAACAAGACTAAAGAGACAATCAGTATATTGGGCAAAAGCCTATCTACAACGTTCTTGCATAGGCTGCAAAGGATATACATAAAACATCTGCACTTGAGGGACTCTATATGCGGGACTATGAGATGTACTGATATGTTAGGGCTATTTGGCGTATGGTGATACTTTGATTGTCTTCAATAGTCTGTAAAATTTGATCTTTATGGTCGGGCGTGCGATCGGTACTCGTTTTTCCTCAGTCCATAGTTTCTGATGCCACGTATCCTGTCTCATTAAGGCAACGATATAAAGCAGGAAAAGACGGATGACTTGACTGGCTTCTGTTTAAAAACACTATGTGATACAGACGTGCAGCCTCATGTCCATTATCTTTCGTGCAGCCATATGTAAAAATAATATCTGCTTGCTCGCGAAATGAACAATCTGCCATTGTCAAATGGAACACTTATATGTTAACTCACTATTATACACGCTAAACGTTGAAGACAGACTAGCTACAAATGGAAGCAAATGACAAAAGTAAACTACACAATATATAGAAATATTGCCCAATCTTCCACAAAACTATACAGTATACACAGAATATCTAAACATAGCATCAGAGATGAAGGAAAAACTTGAAGATACTGAAATGTCTTTCTAGAGAAGGATGCTGCTGATATGGAACGAACATGTGAGCAATTAAGTGTTGTTAGAAAGAATGGAAACGAAAAGGAAAATATTATTGAGCATGAGGAAGAGACAAATAAATTCCTGGAACATGCAATAAGGAAGAAGTTCTTGGAGAACCTGATATTAATAGGCCAGAAAAAAGGAAAATAAACAGGGGTAAACAGTGAATAGCATATTTGAAAGGCCTGAGCAGGTAGATGACAGAACGGGGGCTTGAAGATGTTACAGGAGAAAGTGTGCCAAGAACAACAGGGATAAGGACACGTCGAAGACCATGATCGCCTACGCCCAGAAAAGACAAGGCACACAGAAGAAGAAGAAGAAGAAGAAGAAGAAGAAGAAGATGATGATGATGATGATGATATAGATGATTTTCTAAAATCATCTGTTGATGATATTTTGTCTGTAAGGTATAATTACTCTAAGCTGTTTATCACATTAACAGTCGCTAATTCTCCAACGTCTGCTAAATGCAATCGTCTAACAAACTTATATCATAATGTGTACCAGTTTACCATTCTGTGGGCCCCAAAACTATTTCAGTTACTGTCATTATTATATCTGCGACAAAACCAAACCCTCGTTTTATCTCAAGCGGCCGTCAAAGACCAGATGCAGCCCTATAATTCACGGTTGTTTCCGACCCCAGTTGCATCGCAAAAATTGTTCATCCTCGCTACAAAATCAAATTAGAGAAATGCAAAGATTATGTTTTTAACTTTTACCCAATGTGAATGGTAACTTCCACACGCAAATGTATTGTTGAAATCTTAAGCTAAGCTTATATAAATTTATAAAAGTCAGCCTCACAAACCTGTGATGGCTTGTACTTCTTGCTAAACAAAAAGAAGGAAAAAAAGTACATCAGCTAATCAAACTTCATATTATTTCATCATGTTAGTTGATGGAAAATAAAAAGATATATATATATTTATTCGACATTAGAGGTACAGGCTTATTTTAGGCAAAATTAAAACCTTTATTGTCTGCATAAATTCTCAACTGTATTATCGCTTAATATTCTGATTTGGCTTCTATATACGTGTTGTCGATATTCCTGAATGTATATTATTACCAAAATTCGCTTTTCACGTGTGGCCAGCCATTAGTAATCGGCAAACTTCGTAGCCATGGACCTTCGGCCTAAGCGACGGAAGCAGAAAGACACTAATCTGTGTGAAAAGTTTTATTTTCTGTCTCAATTACCCGGAATATATTATTAGTGCCAACAGCTAGTCGTTCAAAAATATAACTCAATGGTTGACTAGTTGATTGTATTTTAAACTCGAATAAATCACTTGAAGATAAACTGCCGTTCGTTTGCACCGTGCGATATAAAGGCAACAACATCGGTGAGCGTATGAAGAATAAACATTAATCTAAAACGAGCAGTAATAAAGTATTCATAAAAGATATTAGTACCATACTTTGTTGTAAACAAGGGTCATTGTAAAAAATATAAAGGTAATAAAGTTACAGAATATATGTCACAATCTTCAGTCGAGGAAAGGCACAAAATGATTTGTGGGGGTAACACATATAGTGCATATTGAACCATTGAAAAAATATAAACATTCATATCACTGTCAACTTCCATGGCAGAAGGTTTAAATATTAATTTTCACTAAAATCAGGTATTGCCGTTCCACAACAGATATAAAATCCGAGATTACTCGTATTCATACTGTCTTCAGGATTATGGAAAGAGTTAAAAAGCGTGGATAACATTGTTCTGTCACATTATTCTCTGACAATTCAATAATTATACGAAGTCTCAAATATTGTATTTTATTCACCATTAAAATGGAGCTGATCAGTTTAAAGCCTGAACCGCGATAGAGTTAATTTAGTGATGTGTCTGACAAAAAAAATTGATGCAAAAATAATTACACTTTACATCGAAATCCACGCGTAAAATCTGATGAAATAAAATATTCCACAGTAATTACAAATTTATTTATAATTTAGATAATATTCCGAAATCAATATTTTCTGTTTTAATTGGCTTATTTTCGGGCATTCGTTACAACTGTAAACTTTGATGTCAGTTTATTATTATTATTGTGCTGTCAGTTTTCATCATATTTCTATTTCTTCTATAGTCGCACTACCTACCAAATCTGAGGGAAAACCTAAGGCAGATCGCGGTGTGAGGTTATGAATTCATTTCATGTTTTTTTTCTATCTCCCCTAACATTCTTAGCGTTAGATAGACAAATATCTCCTTAGTGTGTGGGCTTTAATTATCAAGACAATTTTTGCATATCTCTAAGCTGGGGCTTCCAGGGATTCTTTCCGTCTGTTGTTTTGTTCCATTTTTTATCATCCCAAGTGCACCTACTAACACTGGCACGATTCTGTTTTCAATTTCCACATTTTTTCTATTTCAATTTCCAGGTCTTGATATTTTGACAGTTTTTCAAATTCCTTAGTTGATATGTTGCAATCCACTTGACAAGGCATATCAATTAATAGGCAAGTTTCTTCTTTCTAGATTTTAACAATAATGTCCAGCTTATTTGATTCAATTTTACTGTCTGTGTAGATGGTGTAATTACATAGAATGGTGACAACTTCTATTTCTGTAACCGGTGTTGTGTGATGTTTATACTAGTATGTGTGTACATATTTTCCATAGTGTTTGCACATTGTCCAATATAAATATCGTTCCACTCTATCGTGGCGATTTTTATATTCAGTTGGGGCAAGTAGAGAACATCCTGAGATTAGATGGTCATTTATAACAAAACCTGCATTTGGGTCTACATTATCATGTATAATATTTTCCTGAATGTTCTTAGTGGAAATATTTTTGTCTTGCGCTGCAAGAATAAAGCTATCAGTCCAGACTTTAATCCAGATGCACGTAACATATCGTTGAGTATTAACTTTTTCAACATTGGATTTATTGGCACGTTCTGGATATTAGCCATGCAGAGGTTTGTCTAGCCAGCGTTGTTTTATCTGCTTAAGAGCTTTATCCTTGGCTTTCATTTTCATATTTTTGCCGCAATATTTGGTTCTTTGCCTCTGTTTTACTTTTCTTCGGAATCTATTGAATGTGAATATTTTGTATTTACTACCTTCTTTTATTATTGAATATTTTTCTTTTTGCTTTCAAGTTGTTTGACTAATTGTATCATTCAGTCCTTTCTTGTTTCTATGTATGTTAGTAAGCCAATAGTTGTTGTCTTGTATGACATTCTAGCTGAATAAAACCTCTTCCACTTTCTTTACAGGGTATGTATAGACAGTTCACATCAGCTTTTGGATGATACATTTTATGCTTAGAATGAAGGTTTCTGGTTTTAGAATTCATTCGTTTGATGTCGTTTAGAGTCTAGTTCAAGATGTTGAAATTATATTGGCCACTGGGATAGCAAGTGGTGCCACAATTCTGTTTTGCGAACTCAATTTCAGTTTTTAATGTCAGCCGTAGCCTTCTATAATACTCTTTACGCACTATTGCTTTCATTTTTTGATGGTGAATGTTTACACTTTCATTTACATCTAGGTATTTATAAGCTTCTTGTGGCTGTAAATATTCTATTCATAGAGCAGGGTCTAAGCTAATTGTGAATGATTGTTGTAACAATCCTCGTAAAACTGTAGCCTTAGCACATTTATTCAAATTGAATTTTATTCAAATGATTTCTCTGTGGCATTAATTATTATTATTGTCATTTTTTCATCATAATTCAATTTCTGCTATAGTAGCACTACCAACCAAGTATGCAAGAAGACCTAAAGTGGCGTGTTGTTATGGCTCCATTTCATGTTTTTCTATATTCCCAATCTTGTTACATAGACAAATTTCTACTTAGTGTCTGGGCTGTAATTAATAAGACAATTTTGTGTATATCTCTAAAGCTGAGGTTTCCTGGGATTAATTCAATGTGTTATTTTCTTCCATTTTTTATCATTCCAAGTGCACCTACTATCATTGGCACAACTCTTGTTTTCAATTTCCACATTTTTTTTTATTTCAATTTCCAGGTCTGTATATTTTGACTGTTTTTCAAATTCCTTGGTTGCTATGTTACAATCCGCTGGACAAGCCATATCAATTAATAGACAATGTTCTCCTTCTGGTTGTTAACAATAATATCTGGCCTATTTGCTTCGATTTTTCTGTCTATGTAGATGGTATAATTCCATAGAATGGTGACATCTTCTATTTCTTTAACCGGTGCTCGGTGATGTTCATACCAGTGTTTGTTTATAGATTTTCCATAGTGTTAGCCAATTGTCCAATATAAATATTGCCCCACTCTATCGTGGCGATTTTTATATTCATTTGGGTCAAGTTCCAAACAGCCTGAGATTAGATGGTCTATTGTTTCTTGGTGTTTATCACAAAACCTGCATTTTGGATCCATATTATAATCTAAAATATTTGCCTGTAAGTTTCTAGTGAAAAGACTTTGGTCTTGCGCTGCAAGAATAAAGCCTTCGGTCTCAGACTTTAATCCAGATGCACGAAACCATCGATGAGTATTAACTTTATCAACATTGTATTTACTGGCACGTTCTGGATATTGGCCATGCAGAGGTTTGTGTTGCCAGCGTTGTTTCATCTGTTCAAGAGTTTTATCTGTGGGTTTAATTTTCGTTTTTGCCGCAATAGTTGGTTCTTGGCTTCTGTTTTGCTTTTCTACAGAATCTACTAAATGCAAAGCTTGTTTGTATTTACTGTCTTCTTTTATTATTGAATAGTCTTTTTTTCTTTCTTCATGTTGTCATACTAATTGTATCATCCAGTCCTTGTTGTTTCTATGTATGTTAGTTAGCCAATAGTTGTTGTCTTGTATGACATTTTTAGCTGAATAAGACGTATTCCACCTTCTTTACGGGGTATATATAGACGTTCTACATCAGCCTTTGTAATGTGCATCTTATGCTTAGAAAGAGGATTTCTTGTTTTAGAATGCATTCGCCTGGCTCCATTAGAATTGATCCGCCTTTGTCCAGTTTAAGATGTTGAGACTATATTGGACAAGTGAGATTGCAAGGCTATTAATGACCATAATTCTTTTCTGAGAATTCAATTCAGTTTTAATATCATGCGTAGCCTACTATAGTACTCTTTACGCACTATTTCTTTCATTTTTATGGTGAGTTTTTTCCCTCATTTGCACCTAGCTATTTATAAGCTTCTTCTGGATTCAATTTCTTTATTGTTACAGCAGGGTTTAAGCTAATTGAGGATGTTTCTTGTAGTGATCCACGTAAAATTGTAGTTTTAGCATATTTATTCAAATTGAATTTCATTTAATGCCTTTGCTGAAGCATTTTATAGTTAGCAGAAAACCTTCCAGCTCATTATAATTCTTAGCATACAATTTTAAGTCATCCATGCAAAATAGATGGCTTATTTTCTTTTGGCCTATGTTATAACCACATTCTGACTTATTAACTTGACCGGTTAGTGCTATTAAGGATATGCAGAATAGTAAGGGAGACAAAGAATCACCTTGAAATATACCTCTTTTGATGTTGATATCATCAGACATATAGGTTCCTTTTACATGATTGAGGTAAAGGGTTGTTTTCCATATCGACATGCACTGTTTGATGAAATTGATGATGATAGGTGATATCTTCTATATATTTAAAGTCTTTAAATTCCAGGAATGTGGCACACTATAGAATGCCCTACGATAATCTATCCAGGCAATACTAAGATTTTTCTTTGTACTGTGGCAGTTTTCCAGGATCATTTTCTTCATAAGCAATTGGTCTTTACATAAGCAACAGCCACGTTTGCACCCTTTTTGTTCAAGCGGTAACATGTCATTTCTTTTTATGAATAAATATGTCTGTTTTGTTAAAATAGATGTTTATAGTTTATATTTTGTCGGAAGGCATGTAATTGGTCTGTAGTCTTTCCGGTTGTTTGTGTCATCATTGCTGGGTGGAAGAAATGTAATTCCTTTGGTCATCTATGCAGGAATTTTAGTGGGATCGTCAATCATTTCTTGAAGTTCTTTGGCTAGATTTTTATGTGCTGTATGTAAATAATATAGCCAAAAGTTAAGAATTTTATCTATACCTGGAAATTTCCAATTGTGTGCTTTATTTAGTGCAATTTTAACATCCTCTTCTTTAACTCCAGCCCATGTCTGTTCTGATATATTTTTGATTCGTTCTATATCTTGTGCAATCCAATCTACTTCTTTGTCATTTTCATTATGGCAAGCCCATAGTTTTTCCCAGAACTGTGTAACTTCTTCCATTTTTTTTTTTTTTGGCGGGGGGCTGTCACTACAATTGTTTTTTACCTGTTTCCCTGTAAAATTTATTTGCATCGTTTTGAAAAATCTTGTTTTGTCTGTAGAATCTTGATCTTTTCTCATAGCGTCTTATTCTTTGAGCCTTCAATTGTATTGTTTGCTTTATTTCTTCCTTAGCTGATAGGACTTCATTTTCATTTCTAATGTATTTTCTTTCGACTCTTCTGCTTTTCCTAGTTCTTACATTTATTCCTCTAGTCAGTTCATCAAGTACTGATAGTTCACTTCTAAGTTGTTGGATTTCTTTTTCTATTTTCTTTTCTAAGGTGGATCTCCATGTCTGCGAGACTGCTTTGTTTTTAATTTGATGTTCACTTTTTTTATTGCTGCTATTGTTGATGCATATATTGCTTCATTGGTAATAATATGAGTGTCTTCTTCATCCAAAATTAATTTGAGTGCTGCATTGTAGAGCTTAATAGTTCGGAGGTTATGCTTTGTTGGTTGTAATTTTGGGAGCTGTACTCGTTCCTCCATTGCAATATTTTGTATTTGGTTCTTGATTTCTTCCTTGGGTTCTTGTATACTGGTCTTGTTTTCCATAAAATAATTCTGTTCAGCGTGTTCTGAACTCGTTTTATTTTCGTCTTGTAACTGACTCAGATCACGCCTTTCCAGCACTTTTAAATTTACAGCATTATCTTCACAGTGATTTGTGTGTATGACGGTTTCTACATTATGATCTTTGGCTTGCTTGATGTTATTACTTTTTATTTCTGATTCCGGTTCCTTTTCATATTTCGTTGATTCGTCTGTTCTGTTTACAATTCTTTTTATCTCATTAATTCCAGCCTCTGTCAATCGATTATTTCGCATGATGTATCTTCGTACATTGGCTAATTTATTTTCCTCAATATACTTTCTATTTGCTTGACCAACTTTTTCGCGCCAAATATCATATGTTTGGCGAGTGATGTTTTTTGAGGTTTGAGTAACGCTTCATGAAATGCAGTCATAACGACTTTGTACTCCTCACGAGACCATTTTATTTTTTCTTTCTTTAAATATACGGTTATAGATCTAGCTGGAGAATTTTCAGGATCATCATTAGGATTATCCTGGTTGTGGAGACCTGTAGATTCATTCATTGTGTAGGAGTTTGTTCCTATGGCATATTTTTCGACCTCAGGCAGGTTCCCTCCTGAAGAACGGGCTCCCTGTTTATCAACTGGAAGAGCCATACTAGACTTGTTATTATTGTAGCATTAATTATTATTATTATTATTATTATTATTATTATTATTATTATTAGTTTCCATGTAACTAATATATCTGATGTTGGAAAAGAGTTTACCCAAATTCTTACTAACCTCTCCCGCCTCTTTAAACATCATCGAGTGCTTATGAAAAAATGTTGTTGAGAAGAAACATAAGGAGGAATATATTTATTTATTTATTTAAATGATTCCTGCAATAACTGAGAACCGTTTACAGCAGGGTCTAAGCTAATTGAGGATGTTTCTTGTAGTGATCCACTACATATGACATATATACATACTATATGTAGTGATCCACTACTATATGACATATATACATACTATGTTGATTTTGATTTCCTGATACAATACCTTTTCTATACTTGAAAATGATTCGCTAACATGTGATTTATAGAAGGAAATATGATTTGTTGACGAGGTAGTTTTGTGTCTAATAATGGACACGGAAAAATAAGTAATACTGAAATAAATATTAGGCAAGTTTGCCATAAGTGATTTTAGAAATTAGTAACAACACAGTTTTTTCCCCTAGTATTTCCCAATTTACCTTCCAAGCCTTCAGGGTGCAATGATTATATTTTGGAAAAATAAAAAAAAAACTGTTTAAATGCTTGTTCTCAGCCACTTTTCTAATTATATATTCAAAAACTCTTCTATCATAAAATTTCATTTCTACTCCAAAAATTAAAAAAAAAATTTTCATTTGAATGTTTAATAAAATTTGGGTTAAAATAAAGTTTAATGGACATTACATTTTTATCCGTAAAAAGATAATGTTTCCGTCCCGTCGATTTAAACATCAAAGGCAAAGTTTTGAATCCAGTACAATTCTTTATGTGGTGTAATTGATAACGGCTCGAAATTATTTTCAAATACCCATGGGAAAATCTCTCTTCCATGTGTTATAGCATTAGTTGATAACCAGTCTACTCCAGAAATCAAATGGCAGCTTCCTTCGGGGAAATCAGCTGCTTAGTCAAGACATAAAAGAAGATAATCAACCAAGGGTGTATCGCATATGGCGGATCACTGACAATTCTTAAAATAATTAAATATATATATTTCAGTACGATATTCATTTCTTTATTAGTAGTTTATCTAGTATAAACGAACAATCCTAGAACGAACATTAAAACGTCCATGCTATCTATAATGTAGGCGCGCCATGAAATACAACTCGAATACCTATTGATTTATGCATGTTTGCTGACTGAATCCATTCAAATAAATATATATATAATATGAAATATTTTCCCTGAAAAATGTTATCTTTAACAAAACAAACTATCTTCAACCAAACAGACTTTCTTCAACAAAACAAACTATCTTCAACTAAATATTCGTGTACTAATGAATATATATCTTCCAAATATATTTTCACTTGATGGTGTATAATGATATGCAGATAAATATATATGTACACTTAATTTTATAAGCCTTTATGAAAAATTCTTATCGTGATTTTAATTATACTAAGCATTCGATTTGCCTAAATTTTCAATAATCTTGACATTAGTTTTAAAGAAAATATTCAAGTTGTAGTGTGTACAGTTTTCATGATTAATAAAAGTGGTGCTGTTCAATGGTCACTCTGATTTTGATGGGTCAAGCAATGTTTGGGTAAATTATATCATTGGAGAAAAAGTAATCGTCATTTAGTAAGAATTCTAAACTAAAACGGTAAAGATGAGAATGGAAAAGGTAATAAAACATATAAGATACACACACTTTTCTTTTACACTGATATACATCATATACAAGGCCCGGAAACCACTCGATATAGTGTTTGAGTTAGAGGTTTGTTTAATGATATATCAACCTCTGTAGGTTATTTACTACCAAAAAGGTGGGATTTTAATGTTGTTGTTTTTAAATATTCGGTTATAGTCAGAAGGTTGATTTAGCCAGATTTTAATGAGTTTTTTTGTTTTTCTTTTTTTTATTTTAGAAAACTGAAAATGTCTTCTAGTTTTGTATTCAAAAATATTTTGCTGAGAATATTTTTTTCCTTCAAAAATGTCTAAAAAGTTTTTATTCAAAAATGTGTTGTTTTCCTTAAAAATGTATTTTTTTCAAGAAAAGTACATTTTTATGTATATATTCCTATGTGCGTGATGCGTTTTCGGTCTGGATTGAATTTAAGGCCAGATAGGCACTCAAGGCATGAGACTAACCTGAGCGAACGTCTGTATGTTTTTAAGAATGTGTCGTTAAACTGTGCGTAGAATGACAAGTCCTACCCATGTATGTTAGAACTGGTGGAAATACGGAATGTAATTCGTTTTTTCATGGAAATAATAATAGGACAGTGAAAGAATTGAGGCGTCTCTTTCGTGAGAAAGGGGTTGTAGATGGAAAATAATTTGTTACCAACAACGACGTTGAGACGTTTTTTGATTCTACCAAGACATGAAAGTAAAGACTCTGCTGCTTCTGCCCATATATTGCATTAGTAGTCCCGATTCGAATTACAGTTGAATTCCTTGCATTCTACTTACGCGCAAATACCATTGGGAATGGTATTAATCCTTCTCTTCAGTTATAGATTAAATAACAGGACAGATTAGGTTCTATAGCCTTGGGTGGAAACCAGTCTACCGCCGAAAATAATTACAACCTACTGCAAGATAATCTTTTGCCTAGTCAGTCATGTCTCTAAACACACATGATTGCCCAAGCGTGTATCACGCATGGTACTTAACTGACTGACTAAATTGTGGAGACTTGCGTAAGGAATCAGGTATTTACTGGAACTGTACAAGTTTTAAACCATTTTTCTAGTATCTTTAGCGATAGATTGTATGTGCGTGATGCATTTTCGGTCTGGATTGAATTTAAGGCCAGATAGGCACTCAAGGCATGAGACTTACCTGAGCGAACGTCTGTTCATCGGGAATTTTGATTCTTCATGTTCCGAAAGGTGATGATGGAATATCACTGTCTAAGAAAAACCCCATAGTATAACAAACAAAAAGATGTGATTAAAATAGTCGAAAAACTAACCCGAATTTCTATTGTATAATAATAATAACACACACACACACACACACACACACACACACACACACACACACACACACACACACACACACATGCATATATGTATTTAGGTGTGTATGTGTGTGGAAGTTTATGAGAGTTAGTGGGTGGGGAATGGGTTGTGTGCTTGTAAGTTGGTTTTGTGCATGAGAACGTAAGTCTCGGGTGTCAGGAACGTATTCTCCTACTCTATTTTATTGATTACCTTACTTGTGTCAGAAGAAACATTGATAAGAAACGCACACCTGTGTCTTGCTAGAGGCGACTTTATAAATGCACGCCAGAATTTGTGCAAGGAGATGCATATACGGATATTTTGATACGCACCTTCTAATTTACATCGTCAGACATGCGTCATAGCAAGTAACATTGTATTCAAAATCATTATAAAAAAATTAGAAGTATGAACTTTGAATAAAATGCAAGAATCAAAATCAATGGAAGCCCGAAACATGGATATTTTATAAAATTTAGATTATATTTTATTTTCCAGGTCAAACGAAAAAAAAATTCCTAATTACTCATATTCTTTCAATTAGAATTATATATATGTAAAAATATAGGGCTAACGAGTGCTATATCTATGGATTACATTGCTAAATATTAGAGAGAGTTCGGACGTAAATATAAAATTGATATTGATACTCAGAGATGACAGACTGATTCCTGCTTAAACAAAATTACGTTTAACCATGAAACAAACTACTGATGCTAAATATTGACCTAATTATCCACCTTTATATATATATATATATATATATATATATATGATTTAGATTCTTATATATGTATTTAGATTCTTTATGTCATAATGAGGTTTAGTGGATACATTTCCTGTGTTTAATATAGTTTTTCAAAAGGAACTTCAGACAATTTTGGACGAAATTTCGTTTTTGTCTAAGGAGTATTCGTAATTTAGAATAGGTCATCATTAAAAATAATCGACTGAAAGATGAATTAATTGTTTTTACTGAATGTTGATTTTATGAATAATTGCTTTAAAGAACATTTGTTACCAAACTACACAGAATACATACATATGCATGTACGTATTTACTTGCTCGCTGTAATGTATGTGTGTAATATTAATGCATGGATATGGAACATCTTATTGAACCTGAGTTTAAAAGTAATTCGACAATTAATAAAGATTAACACAATATTTTCTCTGGCTCTTGTTTGTGTGGGCAAAATAAAATTTTGTCATGAGAGAGTGAGAGAGAGAGAAAATGAAAAGACTTCGTAAAAATAGAAAAATCAGAAATAACATAATGATTGACATATATACCACTACAGACAAGAGTCGTCTATCAGACAATGATCAGAGTACCCGTGTTAGCCAATTATTCACAGTTGACAAATATATTCCATGTGCAGGCTACCAGGTCTGCATATATATATATATATATATATATATATATATATATATATATATATATAGTACTATTCCTTCCTTTTGTTTTAATATCTGACCTCTAACAAGGTCACTACGATTTGACGACAAGGATTCTTAAGGAACATTGAAAACCCGAAATCGACTGCGTGGTAATTGTCAGTATTGGTTCGACTTTTGATGCATGGATATCTATTTTTCTTCACACCTTGTTTTCTTCAACAATATTTGATAATCCAAATAAGGAAACTGAACGAAGAAAAAAAATGTAATTAAGTAACACTAAACGTAAACATTAGCCTCTGAACTACGACACTTACATTTACCGAAGCGGTTAAACGTCTTACAGAACTGCTTAGTCCTAAAACTTCAATCTTTCACAACATATAGAATTTTATGAATTTAACCAGAAAAGATTGTGAAGATTAAATTGAATGCGAATAAATTAAAGTGTCTGATATTTGTTTAGGAAATCTTTTAAGACGAAGACGCTGAAATTAGACGCAGATTTCTGAATAAATTAGAAAATGAACCAAATCTTACTCTTCAGCAAAGAGTGGAAGAGAGAGAACTTTAAGCGTACGCCCAAATTCGAAAAATATCAAGTAATCTCGCATAGCTCACATAAGAAAGGTACGCTAAAAGAAGAAAAACAATTTAATGCTGCTTTTAAATCAAGCCACTCAAAAAGAAACAAGACACCTTGCACTCTAACCAGTGTTCCGGGTGTGTCACTACATTACGAACAAAAGTGTCTAAATTGTAGGCATGTCGGGCACAAAAGCTCACATTGTCGAGCGAGAAAAATGTTAATAGCTGCATGAAAAGTCACAAAATAAGGTGAACGAAACGTCTTATAAACATGAAGAAATACCTGCAAGTACAAATTCTAAATTAAAATTATTACGCTAAATTTGGATTCTAGTTGAGATGCAACAATCATAAAGTCTACACACTTAGAAAAATTTGGGAAAACCAACATTTCTAAAATCTAATAAAATTTACAAGTCCGTAACAGGGGAGAAAATCAAGTTTGGGGGAGAATTTATCACTAATATAACTTTTCAAGGAAGGACGTTAAAACTAATAACGTTCGTATTAAAGAATACAGAAAATTTATTCGGCACTAACTGGATGGAGAATTTGAAGTTGCAAATTAATTCATTTTGCCAAGTGCTCGAAAACCTGACCGCCGAGGCAAATAATTTTATAAAAGTTTTAAAAGAAACTTTTCCAGAAGTTTTTTCTGGGGACCTTGGTCGGTGTAATAAGTAGACGGCAAAATTCGAGTTAAAAGATGACATCAAGGCTATATTTTAGAAAACACTGAATGTGTCTTTTGATTCTTACCCCAAATAAATGAAGAAATTAATTGACTAGAAAAAACCGGTGTCTTGTCAAAAATTGTGTACAGTCAATGGTCTTTATCGACCGTCTATGTGAAGAAGAAGCGAAACGAGATCCAGGTCAGTGTCGATTTCTTGACGGGTCTTAATGCTTCACTCAAAGACTATCATCATTCTTTAGCTTGACGGGAAAAATTTTTGCTAAACTAAAAGGAAAATCGACCTTAGTGACGCGTATCTTCGAATAACAGAGGAGGAGGAGTATCCTAAGTTGGCATTTATCAAACGTCTACCGTTGAGGGTAAAGATCGTGCCGCCAATTTTCCAACAAGTAATGGACACTATACTGAGCAACCTTGACTTCGCGGTTGCATATTTGGACGACATATTAGTAATCAGTCAAGTTGTAGAACAGCATAACTAACATGTTTATAAAGACTTTTTAAATATTCAGTAGTACGAGTTCAAATTGAATGATTCCAAAAGTTGCTTTTTTTGAGAGGAGTAAATGGTTGGGACATATTATCGATAAAAATGACATTAGATCAGATCCAGAACGACATGCCAGATTTCGAAAATGTCACTACATTACAAAGTGGGCATCTGGCTAAAATTTACGAATACCAAATTATCATTATCTATTTTTAGCTTGACTGGAAATCACTTTTTTAATGGATACATTTATTAATCTCTTTTTTACGTTGTACAGAAGATAATATATTTAAAAAAATAAAGGGAAGCGTTGTTTTCATATAATCCAAAGAATAAAATTAAAACATTTATTTCAATCATGGTTAATTACCTGTTGAGTCATTTTTCTTTCAATATCGAAATAAAATGTCGAGTTTTTGTAGTTTCTTTTTAATGTTCTAACGTAATAATTAATATTAAATATTTATTACTCAATTTTTATATTCATCACTGTTTTAAATTCATGTTTGAAACGTTGCAAATTTATTTCTGTTTCTTTTTTCAAATACTCGCATTTGAGTTATTATTTTCAAATATATAATTTAACAGTACATTGTAATTTCCACTGACATTAATGGTACGAAAAGGCATTTGAAAATCATCTATTTTCCGGCATTAACAGAACCTGCATACTCCAAAATCGGGAAGATGCCGTCTTTAGACCAGAAGTGTCTTACCACTAGAATAGGAAAGATTTCATGCCAGATAATATTCAATTTAATATATATTCTCCTTGTTCATTTGATTGATTGCTCTGATAGTAACGAATGTAAACAAACTCAACCGAAAACATATTATGGAATTATACAGAAATATTGAACCTGATATTAGCCAATATATTTGAATATTTTATTTGTTTAAAATTTTTTAGTGGTTGAATTTGTTAATATCTTTTTAATTTGTACGGAAAATAATATCTAAAATTAAAATGATAATGTTTATTACCATCATCGTTAACTAACTGATCAAATATTGTTCTTTGAATGTCTAAACAAAATGTATAATGTTGTAGTTTTTCACATGTTCTAATGTAATAAAAATAATGATATATGTATATAATCATCCGTAGACAGATCTGTTTCGCTGTATCCCAGTCATCAGTACAATTAGACATCCGATTGTGCTTTAGCGAGGATTGAAACCTGACTGTATTTGCGTCAGTTGGCGATTCTACCTCAGAGCTATGGGCGCTCGGTAAAAGGAAGCATTAGCGTGATATATCATGTATACACACACGCCAATAGTTGAAAGTGTTCTAATTCGTTACAGAATGAAAGATATATTCTGTAATTCGTTACAGAATGTATGTATATTTATCTATATATATTATTTTTTGATGTCAGTATCTTAGACTTCCAGATATAAAGCATAATATGCCAGTGCTTTACATCAATTTAGCATTTTTATTTTTGAATTTAGTAATATAATATTGATGAGTTGATGTCTTTTGTACGCTTAATATTTCTAGTGTATGTAGTTTTTGTAAGTTTTGTTCTATTAATTTGTCAGACTTCTCTTTGTTTCTTATTCTTGTATTAGTTCGTGATTTGAATTTTAGAACTGTAAGGTGCAAGTTAATCAGTGGGGTAATGGTGTTATTGCTTAATCAGAGAACGCGTTTTTGTTCATTAGTAAACAAATATTCTCTAATGTGTAAAGAAGTTCATAGAAAATATTGGTTTATTGACATTTGAATATTGTTAGGAATATTCTGTTAAAGATTCTTTTTACGGAATAGCGCTTCCCGCCTGTGGAACTCCCTTCCACAAGTCTGCTTTCCCGACAGTTACAATCTCCAGGTGTTTAAATGTAGGGTCAATAGACACCTCCTATCACACTAACTCCCAACTATTCTCAGAACACTCTCATCTACCCAACCCTCATTCTCGGTATCCTCACCCGCCTATCACCCACCCTCTGTTATTTCCTATATTTAATCAGCCTTTCTCCACTCTACGTAACCCCCTGCACAGTAGTGGCAGTGACATGCCTTGCTCGGGGTGAAACGCTTATAAAAAAAAAAAAAAATTTCTGTACGGCTTATCAACATTTTGATGTTATTTTAAGCTAGACAATACTTTAGAGTGTTATATTTTTGTGATAATAATGGTTTCAGTGTTATAAGTTTTCCAAAATGACGGGGAATGGCAGCCCTCATACATATCAAAATGCTATTGGCGCGTAAGTGAATATAATGAATACAGTAAAAATTCTAATTCAGCTTTGCAGCTGACATTTCCAAGACATTATCTACTGCACCATCCGCACATCGAAGCAGCTTACAGTAGGTATTCTTCTCCAAGAAGGCATCACGCTGCTTAACTTCAGTGAAGATGCGGGAATCGGTTTATCAACTTGATCTGAGAGTAAGTCTTTTAATAAAGAATTATATATATAATATATAGCTTTCCCTGACGATCCGCTTAGGAGAAACCTAGGTAGGTTCGTCTTGCTCATTAGGACCTATTAAGTTCGCTCTACCTTTGTATTGAGCGATTTCTGTAAGATGGTTACAGTTGTCGGTTTTTTATTCTTTGAGCTTCGTGCTGATTTCTGTCCGAACATTTTACAGAATTTCATGTCCTAAGCTCTTTCTATTTTCGCAACCATTTTTTCCTTCGTTCGAAAGTTTTTGAGGAAGGTTTTCGAGAGGAGTATAACTATTATCACGTTTATATATATATATAGGAAAAACTACTAAAAAGTTGTAAGGTTAAAAGTATTTTTTTTAAAGTATTTATTTATTTATATTATTATATTTGATATTTCAGACCGTTCTCGTCCTTTCATCAGAACCAAATGATTTTAAAATTTAAATTAGTAGCGTTTTCGAGAGGAGCTTACGTGGAGAGATTGTTTACATCACATGACGCAGAAAGCGACAGATTTTTTAAAATATTTGTAAACGTAGACCTATCTTTAATAATACTTTGATTTAAAGAAAATTTTTTTAAGTGTATTTAAAAAATGTTTCACTATTGAAATGTTTATAAAGATTAAAAACACCTAAGTCACTATTTAACCCTAGCCTGTATGTAGTTAATTTTAAAATCCAGTATTTTTCTTTCTTTCTGTGAAAGTATGCAGAACTAAAATCAGAATCTATTAGTAAACATTTGCAGTTTTCTAATGTGTGTCCGGGTTGAGTGAAGTGTTCTGCTATGGGTGAATACGGATTGTTTTGGCGTATGCTTAGTTTATGGTTATTGTAACGGAATCTAAAGCTATTTCATGATTCACCAAATTATCCACTATTTGGACATATTGAACAGAAGCGAAAATATATTATGTTTTGGCTGTCACACTACGATATATATATATATATATATATATATATATATATATATATAAAGAACATAAGTTGCATATTCTCATAAACCTATTGGTAATATAATATTTTGTGGTTCTTATAGACCGCTCCTCAGACCAAATTGACACAACAATGAATCGGGCAAATTATCCAGAAAAATGTCAAATAAATAAAAGTATGAAAAAGAGGAAGTAAAATAAAGCGAAAGAAGGTTAACTTCACAGTGTTAGATATTAGCGTCTATACGAAAAATGTTATTAGCGTCTACGCGAAAAGATGGCCTTGGTCTAGATTTACAATGACCGTTGTAATAAAGGTCAGTATATCTTAATTTGAATTTTTAGTTGTCTACTTTAAGATGCATGACATTAAAAATTAAAAATTATGGGTTGAATTTTCTCTACAAAAAATGAGTTTTCTCATTAATTTTAACCGTAATAATATTATTATATTATTAAATAAAACTAATGGTTATAATAATAATATGATAATAAAGAAAGTGATATTTAAAAAACTTAAAGTAATAATAATAATACGGAAAATAAAGATAATAAAAATTATAATTATAATTATAACAATAATAAAAAAGATATAAATATATTAGTGGCTATTTAATTTGCATCAGTTAACTAAGTAGATTACTGCTCTTTTCTTTCTGAAGGGTTACATAACGCATTTTACTATTATTGCACTTACGGTAATCGGTGAGGATATGTATGGTCCTAGTCTTAAGATTATTGTCGGGAATTGAGAGTATGTATACAAATGAAAACCCACACACCCACACATACGTATACACACACACACACACACACACACACACGCACACACACACACACACACAAACATACACACACACAAATATATATATATATATATATTATTGTCATCCGCAGACAGATCTGTTTCGCTGTATCACAGCTCATCAGTACGGTTACACTCCGATTGCTACACAGGCTCGGAAGCCGACCGATTAGGCGTCAGTCGTCGACTCTACCCCTAGGCCACCGGTCGACGACTGTTTGGAAGAAGGCAGTCTTTTTAGCCCATATCATATTATGCGCCCAATAGCTAGAGTGCTCAAATTCATTTTTACTGAATGAGCGATGCGTACACGCTAGAGTGGCTACTGTTTTTCAAAGTCTACTTTCTTCCAGAGTGATTTCGACAGCAATTTTTTTTTAATGCAAGTTTAATTAAAAAATAACTGAGATGATATTATGGTTAAGATTTTATAAAAATGTTGATGTGATCATATATTTTTTGAGGATATAAATTATATTCAAATTTTCTAAATGTTTTGTTAATCCGAGCAATTTCGTCTATATTTTTACCCATTTTCAAGGATGAATGTTATTTTGAGTGTAACAGAAAGTATGTGTTCTTATAAATAATGTGAAGTATTGGTGTGTTTATGTACCCAACACTAGAAGCATGTTGTTAGCGTGTGCGTTGTTGAAGTTACTGAATGTTGGGTTTTCGTTTTTATTAATGAGACCTTCATTATGTTTAGATTTTGGATATGGATGATGCTATGATATTTGTCTTGATCAAAAGTATGTTCCGGATATGTTTTGATTTGTCACCGTGTGTGTTTAAGTGAGATCGAATTTAGCTCTGTTGAGAAAGATGTAGCGTTATATTCGAGTCAGTTTCGTAGTGGTGAGGCCGATATAATTATTTATGCATTTAGAATCAAGAACGGAGTTTGGCAAAGGACACATGAATTCGTAAATAATATTGGTTCATAGTAGTTTGGTGCTTGCAGGTGAATTGTGTTTTTAATGATGTGGTTAGCCGTTTTAAATTTTGTATAAAAGAAAATATAAAAGAAAATATAAACATCGTTCATTCAGTAATGAATTATAACGCTCTCGACTACTGGGTTTTGTTTACATTTTATATAACACGCTCGGTCAGGTTTCAATACTGACTAAAAGCATTCGGATGTCTGTGATACAGCGAAACAGATCTGTCTGCGGATGATCGTACATATATATATATATATATATATATATATATATATATATATATATATATATAAATTAGGTGTACATGATTTACATTTGAAAACAGAAAACAATACGTTTTCTTATGAAAGAGTAACTATGGAGTGGGGAGTGAAAGAAAATTTACATCTTATGAGTGTGCTTAATTTAACTAATCAGAAAGAAGTTCAATTTGAAAATTTACAATATCGTTTGGATATTAGGATATGTGGGATATTCATACATGTCTGAGAAAATCTTAGTACAAAAATATAACATACGTTTCCAAATATTTTACTTAAAGGAAACCAAAAACTACTCACCATAAAATGAAACATTAAAAACAGAGAATATGTAAATCTTTAAATAATTCCTGACCTTTGTGCTCATATGAAAAATTATGCCATTATGTTTCTTTAAAATAAAGACCTATCAAATAAAAGTAATGAAATTTCTGTCAATAGAGACATTGTGACCTTAGAATATAATTAATATGTTTTTAATATAAACCTATTGATTAACTTACATATGTCCTTTAATTTATTTTGTAATATGATATAAATTATACTAATTTGATAAATTTCCGGATTAAATTCAAAGAGTACATCATCAACAGATAAAGAAATATACTCTGAAGCAATATATATATATATACATATATTTTTCAAGGTCGACCTTCTTCCTTATTACTTAAATTAAGCATACCAATAAGATCTATATTTTCTATCTTTATCTTTGCATATAAAATCTTTTATTAGAAAGTGTATTTTTTGTATATTTAGAGGTAACTCACTTTCACCAAACAGTGTCTAATGTCGAGATAAAAAATTAAAATCTTGAAACATAGAATTTTCTGTGTCAAGATGTAAATTAATTCAAAATAAAAAAAACAAATTCAAACATATATTACGCTCTACGATATTTTGAGCATTTTTTAAATGTAAATGCCGGAGAACTCGGGATAATAAACATGTTGGATCACTTCATCAGTATCAGTATCATATATATATATATATATATATATATATATATATATATATATATATATATATATGTGTGTGTGTGTGTGTGTGTGTGTGTGTGTGTGTGTGTATTGTGTGTGTGTGAATATAGGGAAAAACATATTAGTCGATCAGCTTTCGTGTATGATATGACACTTCTGTCTATTTCATTGTTTTTACAGATCATGTCATAAACAGACATACAACAATCTTTTTATCTCAGTCTAATTAGATCATATATATCATTTTCTTACTTATACAATCTAAACTGATCGCATCTATCGCATTATTTCCCGTTATATAATTCTATCTCTGTCTGTTCACTACTGTTAATCGACAATTATTTTATATTTACCCCCCCCACACACACACACATATAATTATATTTTTATTAAAATTAATATAGATTACATTGCGACACGGAATTAACTATGTTTAGAGATTTTTACCGCGTCATCAGTTAATGTTAGCTCATTGTTTTGACAATGATTTTCTTTTGAATATGATAAACAATAGGCTTGGTATTTATGAATGTGGATATTTCCACATCCATACATGGCAAACGTATTGTTTCATATATTAAAAAAAATCATTTTTACAACAATGATCTAGCATTGTCTGATAACGAGGTAAAAATCTCGAAACCCAGAAATCTAATTGTATTATGCTTTAAAATATTTGTTGTAATAAGTACTTTTAAAAAAAGGTAAATGCCGGGGAACGCTGTTGGTTGTTTTCACTTGGATATATATATCTATATATATATGTGTGTGTGTGTGTGTGTGTCTGTGTGTGTGTGTGTGTGTGTGTGTGTGTGTGTGTGTGTGTGTGTGTGTGTGTTCAAATTAAGCACAACGACTGCTGGTGTCAACAAAAATGTATTCAGTGTAAAATAAAAACTTACAAATGTATATTAATATATTTGTTAAATAATATATATTAAATATATAGCATATACATAGTATATATGTTCCATATAATATATGCTAGATATGTATAATGTTATATATGTATATAATGTATTTTTATATATGTAAACGTACATTATTTTCTGCTTTGACACACACACACTCACACACACCTACACAAACACACACACACACACACATATATATGTGTGTGTGTGTGTGTATGTGTGTGTGTGTGTGTGTGTGTGTTTCACTCCGCTACAGTCAAATTTCTCTCCGTTTTTCTGTTTGATCCCATTGCTTTCTACAAATTTCTTTGCTGGTGAAGATATTTTCAATGTACAGAACTGAAACGCTCACAGCAAAAATACTTTACACATTTCACAAAGAGGAAGTCTTTGAGTTTCAGCATTTTATATGAGGAATTGAAACTCAATTTAGAACTGCCTACGGTCTATTACTGTTTCCTGTTCAATTCTTCTAAAGTAACCAGCAGTTAGTTTTCAAAAACTTTCTCTAGTCCTTGACAAAATAATGAAAACATGCATGAGGCTTGTTAGCATTCTTTGTAAATAACAGAAACCGTTCTTCCAACTGGCATCAGCATAAAAGCTGACGGATACTTTGATTATGAACTTCTTTGTTGGGCTTGAATCAGAATATTAGAAAACAACATTTTATCTGGGAATAGGCTGCTTTCATATTATAAGCAAACGACTTACCCGCGGGTGACATTGTTATCGGATGTATTTCTCAAAAGATAGACTGATTTCATTCTGCCTTTCACACGGTCAAGAGTAAAATTATTTTTAGTCAACTCAAAGTATTTCGTGAATTATTTAAGAAATATTTCTGACTGAAAGGATTTTGGATGAAAGAAAAATTGAAAGGGATAGTTTAGTTCCTTATACGATGCAGACGTTTTGTTTCGTTTACAAAGAGTCTTTCATGAAATTGAAATAATGCAGAAAGCCCGAAGAGAAGGAAATGGACTCGGCTGAACCAGTGATGCTGTTCAGACAAACGAAAGAAAGCTATAGTGCCCCGAATAATTTGTGAATTTTAAGATACCTTAAAAAATATAGAAGGAAGAATTTGCAAGGTCAAATGACTTTTTGAAAATCACCTGAGACAGAGAATTATTGAATATAAATCATGTATTGAACAAATGCCTTATTTAATTTTTCTTTGTTGATAATTTTATAATTGTTATTCTTTGTAAACGACATATGCATATGTATTAAGGTACATCCATTATGCTAGCTGAAATCTGAAATTATGAAGTTAGAATTTATATATTTTATAAATCTATTGTCAGCTTTGGTAAATATATGTTATGAAAAATAATATGCAAGTAACGCTATTGAAACACTGACGAAAATATAAGATTTTCATGACATTGTATCTTGCGATAAAATACGTTTCTATTAAGCAAACAATTGCAATATATTTTCTGTCCATGAGGACAAACGAAATTAACATTTTCCAGTCCAAAGACTTCCAGTCTTTCTTCCAACTTATATGTTATTTTACACAATTCAATCAATGTTTATCTAAGTGTTTTGTATGAATTAATATTATTCTTGACCTTAAAACTCTGAAGTTGAGTCGGTTACAGAGATCTCTCTAATCAGCTTGGGTTAGGGTTAGGTTAGGGTTAAAAAGTACATAACATTCATCAGTATAGAGTATCTTATTTTTAGTATTTTTTCTGATTTCTTGATTTTCTTACGAAAAAGTGACTATTACGGCTACATGCAATTTCAAACAAGACATTGATCAAATCCATCGCGCACAAATCACTGAGCAATTATTTCAGAACAACAATACTAATGTTGATAAACACGTTCACGAGCCACCAGTTAAATTTAAAAAATATATTCTCTTTTGTAGTGTTCTCCTTCGTAAGGAATAATGAGGTCGATATAATATATCGCGAAAAGAGTAAAAGTTTACTGAGAAATACCGAGTTTCTTGGGATATTCGTCGTAGTTCATATTTTGTTCATGGCTTTACAAGTTAATTAAATTATTTGAAGAGGAAAGCGCTATTATGGCATTTATTAATATTTAAAGTCGAGTTGTTGTTGTAAAATCTATTGATTTTCGGTAGAACAATATAAAATAGTCATCAGAATGAATGCTAGATTTGTATATTATAAATTCAGTCATGCGTTGATCGCTAATTGAGCAGATCGCATTTTCACTAATTAGAATTATTTTTAAAAGAATTAATGTTATTAATAGGAGAGTTACTTTTAATTTTCAGTTTAAACATGTGTTTATTTATCATGATATTGTTATGTTGTAACATATATTTATAGATTTTCTTGACACAACTATAATTATTGTCTTTTATTGAAAATCTTTTTTAGGGTTAGTGAATGGTTGAAATGCTTATGTATAAAAATTATGAAAATTCTGCTGATGACTGTTTTAATTTTATGACTTAAACGTGGGTAAAAACACAGTCGATCACAAGTAACAACCCGTCGACAATTCAGAGCATTGTTTGCAACTATTCCACCTCAACAATGAGGAGATTTTTTATTAAATATGTGACACTGCCTTAAACATGGAACTACCACTTCACTCCGGAGTCAAATAGGCAGTAAACTGACTGGACAGCAGTAGATGAAAACCGTCCAAAGCGACCAGAGACGAAAATATAAGTAGGCAAGATTTTGGCCTCTGTATTTTGGGATGCGCAAGGTATTTTATTCATCGATCAAATCAATAAATATAACTCATAACATTGTTTATCTTGAGAAAGAAAAACAATTATTAAACGAATAGTATATAGAAGTTTTGGTGCGTTTGAAGAGAAAAGCGACAGAAACCGGCCAAAAATGAAGAAGAAACTGTGATCATTCACCAAGACTAAAAACTAGTCGATCTCAACGATGGTAATACTACATGAATTGCATTTTGAATTGCTTCCGCATCCACCGTATTCTGCAAATGTGGCCACCAGAATTATCAATAGAATTCTCAACTAAAAGAGATTTGGCTCTAATGGAGAAGTAATATCGGAAATTCTGTCGTATATTGAGGCTGAAGTCAAATCATCTACCAAAAATCATCGAATTGTTAGAGAAGCGTTGTAAACGGTTTATCATCCTATGCTGAAGAAAAAGGTCGAATTTTCTCTAAACGTTATTGTTTTATTACTTAAGCCCGGGATTTATTGAGTAATGTGTCAAAATGCTGACCAATTCACGGCACTCATCAGAATAAACGAATCCAAAGCATTACAGAAATCTGGCTTGATTCTCTTAGTCAACAGTCAGCTATTATGGAATAATAAAAATATGTTGTACATGTTTTATTATATTAATGTCTTAGTTACTAATGGGGCAGTAATTTTTAGCTAAGTTTAATGCAGCAAATATTTTTTTAGTAATAGACGAGTAAAAATCGCAATTATCAAACTGTATGATCGCACATTCCATTTTCTTTATATTTCTGTGAACACTTTTACAGATTCAACCGTGTTTCTTCACTGATTTAAGCCTAAAGAAGTTTTTTCTGTACTTACACGCTCTTTCTAAGATCATTTTTCTAATTGTACCGATATTGTCCTTAGAAAACTTGAGTGGTATTTATTGTTTGTTGATGTTCTTTTTATGATTTTGATTGGAATGAATGACTGTTGTTCGTGTAGTATTTAACTTCTGTCCTCTATATTAAGTTTCTTTACCATTTTTATCTTCATTGTTGATATAATTTTTAAAATAGTTGGACGCCTTTTTTGTAACCTCGTAAATAATAGTAAATCTAGTATTAATAACAGTAATTCCACTAAAAATAATTGTAAATGCCGAAAATGTCGATCTGCCCACTTAACGGTCAACGCATCACGGAATGTATAATTTACGAAGCTAGTAGATATTCTTATGGTGATTCTAAATCTTATGCTGGTTTTACTTAAAATCAATTAAAATACCGGTTTTTCAACAATAAATTGAATTTAAATTGTAATAAATAAACGGATTGCACTGCCCTATCCAAATATGTTTAGAAATTTACAGACTACAAAAATTCAATTATAATCTGGAACGTTATCCAGAAGTGTAAGTATTATAATGGAACAGGTAATATATATAACTTATGCAAATTAGAAAAAACTTGTCATTGAAAAACACCTAAAAATTCATCATTTATTAAACAAAAGAAGTGAAACGATAGTAACAGGAAAACATAGAAATAAATATGTGCTAAAATAATTCGACCAGGATTGACATAGATCCATATTTTCCCTTTTTTTCCCTTTTTAATCATTTATTCATTTATTTCTTATCCATTATTATATTTTCACTTTGTTCATATGCACACACACACACTCATACACAATATAATATATTTTCTAATGCTTCCGTCCACAGTAAATAAATAGACGCAAGTGATCTCCCTTTAAAATATAAGTCTAAAATCAAACAGTAATATTTTTCCTAATTTTTTTATAACTTCCGTGAGTTTGCTTTCGAATTTTTTCCTTAGGTTTTGGTATAAAAAAATTGAAATTATAGATTTAATAATTAAAAAAGACACCCCGCAATCATAATGTATAACGCCCTAAAATGTTTAATGCGAGAATTAAAATAAAAATTCAGCTCTACAAACGGTAAATTCATAATAAGCATTTAATGATTACATAGTTCATGAAACTTCGAGTTGTCATATTGACGTAGAATAACACCCATATTTATTGATTTATAGTTAATAACTCTGTTATATTACATTAAGAAATGTTCTATGAATATCAGAAAAATATTTGTTTATATATCTGTCTTGCGTGTATACCATCTGTATATATATATATATATATATATGTGTGTGTGTGTGTGTGTGTGTGTGTGTGTGTGTGTGTGTGCAAAAATATAGTTTTACGGTATGGTATGTATCTGGGTTTAGATAGGATCAGCTATAGAGGTATGGAAATATAAAAGTGGAAATTGATGTCAATAGGTAATGGTGACAGTGGGATTCATGCTTAAATGCAATATTTGATAGATAGATAGATAGATAGATAGATAGATAGATAGATAGATAGATAGATAGATAGATAGATAGATATCACTTCCAGGATTATTAAAGCAACCCAGGTAGTATTATCCACAAATGAGTTACCATAACCTCAGGTTAACACTTCAAATAATTTTGATTAAATATATATTAAGCATTGCTGCAAGAATATATTTCTGATTACTTGTGGAGGAAAATAGAAAATATGATTCTTGTTCATAAAAAAAGTTTTTGTTCACCATTATACGTTCGAGATGGTAGATATGAGAGAATACATAAAAGGCGACAAATATTAATTAACCTAGTTCATATATGAATCAACATTTCAGAAAATGATATCTTTATTCATCGAAAAGTTGTTGAAGCAGGAATAAAGAAATTACACATACAATGAAGTTTTATGTAATTAAATAAATTACAATTAGTTTAAATAGAGTGATATAATTGTTTTCCTCATTTGTTTCCATACAAAGAAAATATTTATCGTATTATGAATATAAATTATGAGAACGAAATAATCGTTTTTAATTTTATAGTTTGTTTAAAGGATTTGATTGAAAGCATTTTGTTATAATAATTCATATCATCGTCAATATTAGTAGTTTATGTTTATCATGTCTGAGTGTATCTTTGAAGCATTTCAGTTTCATGGAAAATTAAAATATATTCTATTTACAAAAACAAATATGTACTATATGCGTCTGTTCCAGCTTTAGAAAGGACTTAGAAATGGATCTAGTTCCGAAACGTCTGTAAATAAATATGTATACAGAAATAAGTGAAGAAATATGACTAGAAACAGAGTTGAATAAAATAAATTAAATTAACTAAAATATTATAGAAAGAAAGAGGAAAAGAGATTTATGAATAATGTAAGGAAAATGAAAAAAGATTAACATATGAATATAGATGAAGAGATTATTAATGTAGTCAGAATTTCTAAAATGAAGTTTTTTTATTATTCGATGAATTAATATAACTTTTCTTCTCGTTACTGCAATAATTACTTCAATCAAATCCTTCAACGTTTTATTTGAATTTCTGATTATTATTTTATGGAATAATCTTACAATTGTTTCAATATTTATTGTTACGAACACAGTATTCCGACTGATTTTTACGAGTTTTAAATAAAATATCTGTGATTCAAATACATTTTAGGCAGGTTTAGCTACAATAAATAATTACTTTAAATTTTAAAAATCAATTTTTTAACTGTAATATAGTTTTCCTCTTGTTAACACCTCAAATTAGCGATGATTTTTTTAAAAGCCAAGAAATGAATACAATTTGGAAAGCAGTAATACGGAGAGCTACAGATAATCATGAGTTTCAAAGATTGATATATAATATCTGAAAAAATATTTCATGAGACATCAAGTTTATAAATCTCAGATATTTTAACAGTGATCTTTTCCAGGCTCAGTAGATATAGAGAGTGGTTAGTTCTAATAAGTTGTAAATTTAATACCTTGCTACTGTAGTGTTGAATAAATAACTTAAAGATTTGAGTCAAATGGAGATAATTACATAACATATAGAATTTACATCACAAATGGAATGGGAATTATATACTTCAGGGATCAAAATAAAGGGGTCGGTTCAAAATTCATAGCACCTGAAGAATTCTGGATCTCACAAAACTTAATTTTGGCAATAAAGATGGCAACAACAGTCCGAACAGTGTAAAAGGTGCATCTTTTAAAGAATCAAAAAATTTTGCAAGTAGAAAAATTCAAATTTTAGAAAAAACTGGATTTATAAAATATAAAGAAAAATTTAGTAAGTTGGAAAAGAAAAAATCTGAAAGTTGGAAAAGCTAAAAGATTTAAATTAACCCCATAGCGAAATATCATATTTTGTAGGGCTAATATATTAAATGAAGCAGAAATTTAAAACTAGGTACAAAAAACAATCTTTGAAACGCAGGTATGGTTCCCTAACCCAATCAAAGAGTTTTCTTACTTGTACTTCAATTATTGTGGAACTACACTGAGGATATTCAAGAGAGACCTTCTTTCTCCATTTGATCTATTAGCGTAACACATGTGGTGTCTCCATAGCTGTTCTTTTCAACTAGTAACAAAACAGAACTGAAAATATACTTCAAAGATTGTTGACAACATTCGAATCGGCTGTTTTTTTTTCTACCTGATACAGCCTAGAAGAAAATCTGACTGAAATTTTGGAGCAGAAAATCAAACATAATAACATAAATAAGAAAAACCCTGGTAAACAAAAATGTTTCTGAAATGGTATCGAGACACCAAACATATTTTTTAAGTAATTTGAGAGGGCTGAATCTGCAAATGATCTTACTGGGTTAGCTATTGTATTTGTTGTACAGAAATGCCCAATTTGTAAGCATTTTTTCATTTGTTTTGGTGTGTATATTATTGACTGATGGCAATATTTCTCAAAGTAATATTGAATATTGGTCTTTTTCTATTAAGTCTACTTTTCAATAACAATTAAACAGTAAGTAAAATTATACGATTGAATATGCCAAGTCCAACAAGTATTTTCATCGAATTATTTAATATACTAACAGCATAAATAAACCATGATTGACATAAGAACTATGATAAAAATTTTCTTTTTCTTGATTTTCTGTTATGTTTAATGTTATTTAAGTCATGTTTGATACTCCAACTGTAGTCAGCCATCATTCGTTTGTTCCACCATCTCTGTTAGCGCACTTTCGTTGATTTTATATCTTGATGGAATCGTTCTCCTTGCTCATCACTCACATCACTGCAATTATTTGGACATTTATCTAGAGGTCTATGTAAAAAATGAAACATAATACGCTTTTTAGCTTATTACTGAGGAAGTCTATCAGTTAACTTGAATTTAGGCAATAATTTTGAAAAGTTTTCTATTTCTGCTTTAAAATTTTTAACTCAAAAGCACACTTCCTTGCAAAAATAGTTTATTCCTGGTAGCTGACATACACTGTTCGGCCTGACCTCAAAATTGATGTATTTCTACGTATTTTATTAACGAAATATTGAAATCATCCAAGATCTTAATTTCATATTTGTTTTTCTAAAAATGGGAAATTTCAGTACAGCAAAATCGTATTTAACCATATAAATCTTAGGTCATTTTCGAAATCATTGGCATCAAATTGGTTTAAAATCGTGTTGTGTTTCTTATTCCGAAGATTATAACGTTGTTTAAGAAAAACAAACTTGATAATATAAAGGGTTATAATTCATGAAATAATATCAAGTTTATTCCAAGAGTGTTCGTTAACGAGGGAAAAGGCTTGAGTGAAATGTTGTAAAACAAATAATGAAAATGAGAATATTAAATGAGACACAGCATATAAAGAAGGAAACTTTATAATACATAATATAATGAAACTGTTGATCTGCCTTAAGTCAGACCAAAGATCTGGCCAAAGGCAAAAATGTTGCTATCCAAACTCAACGATGGGAATATCATATCGAATTATTTCATGAAATGATAAAATTGGTTCATTTCAAAATATCAGAATATAGTACACAAGATTTGAGATAGATTTAGTCAAAATAACATTCGTTTAAAATATGGATATAAAAGTAAAAACAAATGACAACATATATCAGCTTTTGAATTTGGTCTTTGGAAAACGCATCTATTGGAATCATTTTAATCATTTGTTTTGTTTCAGTTTTTATTCAGAAATAATGTGTATGTTTCATTGTTGATATAAAACACATTAACTTTCAAGTGAGTTAACATTTTGTCTAGGTTTTAAATATTTGAATAGTTGTATAAAATGGGACTTGAAAGCAGGTAAGTATTCTTAATTTTCAGTTACACATTGTAGACCTTTTCCTATAATATAAATTATTTTCATTTTGTTTCTCGGGAAAATAGCCTTAGTGAATGTGATGATTCAGCGAAATCCAAGATCATTTCAATCATAATGTTATTTTCAACTAAATCTGCACAAACTTGATGCCCTGTAATAAACTTTCAACAAATTTAAAATTTATTTTATCTGAGAAGAGACAAAATGTCTTCGATCTTACTTTTGGGACGTCATTCAGAAGTGCGGATTTGTGGTGGAAATTTTTGGTGCTTATTTTACTGTAACTTCAAACTAAAACGACTAGCTCTCTGGAATATAAAACACATGATATGTGTTATTTATCTGATTTAAAGTGAGTTTTCGATATTTGGTGCACAAACATAATCGATTATAAATTTTATATTCGTGGCAGTACGGAGATGCCCGTTTTTGCCCGTTTTTGAATGCTGCCTTCTTCTTACTTGAGAGAGAACTAATGACAAATTTAAAAAAATTAGAGAGAGGCAAATTAAAGTTTTAAAAGAAGGTACAAATTATTTCAGTGTGAATTCTTTATATTTTTGTATATATATATATATATATATATATATATATATATATATATATATATATATATATTGTTTTTAATGGCACTCAGTACAGAAGTGCGCTGGTTTAATTGCTGTTAGTGGAATGGCAACTCACAGACTGCATGAGGAACGTGCTCTTCAGCAGTCATACATTACTCTTCTAGAACAATATTCAATCACTAAGATTTCCGTCACAAAATAGAGTAAAATATGTATTCATATAAAAACTGCTTTAAATTCTTTTTACCAAGAATGCTAAAATATTGTCAGCATGATAAAATTCGGAACCAATGTCTGAGATATGATTATATTTTAGGAAGTGAATTGGGTCAAGAACTTTTCATGACCTACTCTCCGCCCACAAAATTTTGCATAAATCAAGAAATATTTATTTTGAATCAGTATTTCGATAGATTTAGATACTGAAAATCAAAATGTTATTGCACTATGTTTCAAAAGAATAAGCATCAAGACTTGATAGAGATGCTCGGAATCCTCGTCATATTCAGGAAAGACATTAGAGTTATCAAAAACAGATACCGGCAGCAAACATCTGCATATAGACAGTAAATAAATTCAGCAAATATATGAACATTGAAAGAGGTGTACGACCAGGATGTATCTTCACACTATATATATTCAACATGTAAAGAGAAACAATTCTGAGAGATTTAGAAGTTTTGCCAGTTATAGTCACTGGCGGCCAAAATCTGAAAAATATTAGATTCGCAGATGATATAGTGCAGATAGTAGACACAGAAAGGAAAATATATGACCTTCTACAGAAGGTAACAAGGTAAAATGAAAAGAAATGCTACATATAAACTACACAAAAACTGAATGCATGGTCATCATCAAAAATAGGTCCCCAAAATGCAGACTAGGTTTCGAGACACTAATCGCAAGTGGTTTGAGAGTTTATGGAAAATCTGACACTGATATCTGAATGCACATTAACATGACCAAGGGCACATTTCAAAAGCTAAGCAATGTATTAACAAAGAGGAAGTTTTTGTAAGAAAAAAGGAAAGAATATTAGATTGTTATGAGATATCTATCCAATATATGACAGTGACTGAGAGAAAACCACCTCATCGATGAAGGAGAGGCTCAAAACAATAGAAATGTGGTTATTCTGAAGAATGCTGATGATAACATGGACCAAACATGTGAGCAAGGATGAGGTTTTGGAGAAGATGCAAATGAAACAGAAACTTGTGTTTGGCATCAAGAAGAGACAGCTAATAGTTCTGCAGTACGTAATGAAGAATGGGGGATTTCAGAATCTGATACTCACAGGAGGGTTAGAGAGAAAAAAAGACGGTGGAAATCAGTGAGAGACATATTCATGAACACAAATAAGTGGTTGACGGAGCAGATTTGGGACAGATAACAAGTGGAAAAGTGGTAAGAGCGACAAAGAAACAAGGATAAAAGGAGGTCCATGATCGTCAATATCGTGAAGAGACCGAGCACATTAAGAAGGAGACCATGTTAGCCGAGCTTATTGATATTAGTAGAATCTTCTTTGTGTAATTCAACTAATTTGATTTGCTAAGAGCCCCGCCCTTGTCGAAATCTTATTGTATTGTTTGACTGACATCGTAGAGACTAGCAGAAAATAGCGGAATCAGTTCGCCTTATAACTTAGTCAGAGAGTCGTCATTTGCCTCCGCCATACAACCGTGAATTCCAATCGTGTCTTTCCACCTGGTGGAGGGATCAAAGCTACTTAATCTGTCTCTCGGGATAGGAGAATTCTGTCTCTAACGTAGCCAGCAACCAAAAGAAAGAGTTCATTTTTACTTGATATTTATATTTATTTCTCGTTTCTTCGTTTACCGAGTAATCTTCTGCCTTTTGAAAAGGAAAGCACATAACTGACATTACAAGAAATTAAAACCGCAAATCTCAGATGTTCGATCTGTCGTTTGTTGTTTTTCGTTAATAAAAACCTTTCTTCAAAATAAATATATGTTCCCATATCTTGTCATATGAAAACCAAATTACCACGAAACATTTAATTTCTATCTTGATGTTGCGGATTAGATGTTATCTTTATTTGCAAGAGGACCATTAATTGCAACAGATTATCAGGTGTACATCGATAGGACTAACTCATTTTTAATTCATTTTAATTGAACACTTCCTGTAAAGTACGAAGGTAGATTGTTTCTGATCCACTGTCCATATCCTTGGATATCTCTTCTAGTTATTAAGCGTCTCCGAGCTATTGTAGGTGACCAAATATTTTCCGCCCTCGCACCTCTCTCTTACAGACGGAATGTGGCGAGTTTATAGCGAATTTCACGGAGAGTTCTTAAAAAAAATTACATTTCCTGTCCCCGTCAAGTCGAACATTCACGGCAAGGACACGCCATACCAACTACATAGCATCAAATCACCCAAATGTTCTCCGTATTACATGGGTGTGAAGTGAGTTAAACTCGAACAGCTTCTTCCCGCGAACCACTGCACTGTCTAACCGACATATAAGCGGATGTTTCCAAATCAATAAAACCTTAACCTGTTCAATCTTTGACTTCTAGATGGAGAAATGTCCTCCTTGGCCAAATCTCTTACTCAAGTGTCCGCCCGGTCTTGAAAATAGTGAACCTTACTTTAAATAATTGTACAGTGCAGATATTGCTTTTCTACAATTATTTCAATATTTAATAACAAATTATATACTCTACTTCTAATCCGTGTGACATATCTTAGTTGTCAATTTGAAGCCTTACACTTAACTCAGCTGCTGATGAGTGTTGCTGCCGCTGCTAAATAATCCACCAGACCGGGATTAATCTAGTTTGGCATGTGTTGCTGTTGAATCCTTGCTGTCATTAATCGTTGTTTACTAAATATTTTAAAGTGTCCAGTCCGAAATACAATGATCTTTACGCGGATCATTAGACAGAAAACCATAGGTCACACAAGCTGAATGCTTTGTTAGCAACAATAACGAAAATTGCCTGTATGTAAATAATATAAGTGAATAAAGTTATGTTTATTTAATGATTTTTTAAAAATTAGTCCGCTTAATCATTAATGTACGTCATCAAAATAAAATACTAGCTAATAAAAATGTATATATTACTTAAAACTTATAACTATTCTAAAACTTAAATCATAAAGATGTAAAATTATGCTGACGGCTTTCGTTAAGGAAAGTGTGAATATCTAAAAATTCTGGTATGGCTGGCTCTGGTTCTTATTCACACTAATGCTTTTGCAAAAACTTGAATATATCTATCCCCTAAGATGTAGGTAAAACCTTTAGATGGACTGGTTTTTATAGCCTGGTAACGTAGAAAACTGATTTCGAAACATTAGAAAGGGCAACAGCAAGTCACCCATTTTCTTTCCCAAAACATTACTAAAATTCTAAATAAAAAACGAGTTTATCATCATAACCTACGTCCTGAAAGGGTATGACATTGAAAATTACTAAACATATCTTAATCTTTCCCGAAGTCAAGATGTGCTGGTTTCCAATGAGAATGTAAATCATCACCGCAATAATTATATGTGTAAGGAGTCTACACTAGACATGAAACATCTGCCTATTCAACAAGATTACCTCTCGGAGAAACAAGACCCAAATTCGGTTAAATGTTAATAAAAGTCTCATGTTGTTTAAATGAAAGGAAACAACATCAATTCCAAGACAATGCTATTATTGCAATCATTAATTAAGAAACATGGTTTATATGTATACAAACGAATGACATAATTGATGATGGGCTGTAACTGTAAGCATTAATTTTCCTACTCACTAACAACCCGATATTTTTCTGTTAATATTAAAAAAAATAATAAAAAGAAATTAAAGAAAAGAAAATATATACTTATACCGGCACACAACCCGGCACAGCAACTTCGTTTTCAATCACTGAACCGGCTAATGTGGACTTGGAAATAATTAGGACGATTTTAGGTGTATTTAATGAGAAGTAAACGAGATATTCAACGGATCAGTAACATTCGAACACTGGAGATGAAATGAAAAAC
The DNA here is from genome assembly GCA_037127315.1 of Ascarosepion bandense. NCBI lineage: Eukaryota > Metazoa > Mollusca > Cephalopoda > Sepiida > Sepiidae > Ascarosepion > Ascarosepion bandense. Next base: position 895,962 of record JBBBDQ010000832.1, read on the forward strand.
GCCTTTGAAACTTCTTGAAAGTTGTCTAGGTCAGCAAGTACTTGATGACAGTCACCGGATTCAAAACTAATGTTGGTTGATAATAAAATCAAATATGTGCACAAGTGTCCAAAATGGTCTCTTCTAATTTCCTAAATAAGTGATTGTTTGATATATAATATTTCCTAAAGAGAGTGGGCTATGCTAATATCATAGGTATCCTATAAGAATGGTATTTAACCAAATATAAACATTTTTTACTAACTTTCTGTTTTTCAAGAAAATGAACTAAAGTTAAATCTTTAAAAATAGATCTGAAAATGGAATGAACACAATGATGTTAATACTCTAAATTCATCATAACATACCTGAATGTTGAATTAATAAACACTAAATATTGCAAATATCTTAGTGTATAGAATATCTAATATATGAAATAAAGAAATCGAACACAGAAGTTCCTGTTCTGGGGTTAGTTTCGTCAAGCACTTCAAGTTGCTTCAAAACAAAAATATTATACTAATTATCTTGTTTTTAAATTTCTTCTTTAAATCTCGATACTCTATTGATGATATACATGACGCCCAGCTTCTTCGGAAATATTGAAAATATCAACTGAATATAAATGTTTTATGAGAACAAAGAATGTGCGTTGTGGTGCTGATATGGTGCAATGGATATCGGCTCGGCACTAGACATCGGAGAACCAAGTTCGAAATCTAATTCTTTGCGTTCACTTATGCACAAATATCCTTAGGAAAGATATTAATCCTTCGCTTCTAAGGAGCAGAATAGATTGGATTCTGTTGTGGATCCCGGGTGAGGAACCGCACAAAATAATGAACAAACAAACAGAAAATTGAGATAGAAAAATATGTTATATTAAACGTAAAGATTCAAACTTGAACGCAGGTTAGTAATCCAGGTATACGATTAGTAGGAATAGATCTATACAAGTGATTGTACTGAAGACGTGCTGGAATCAGTATGTCCACGTCGAAACTGACGGGTGCTGTGTAATACTATTCTGAGTTCAGCTCAGTTCTACTATGACTACTGACGCAGTATTCTCTGTGACTTCCTTATCGTTCAATATTTTACGGATATCTACGACGTCTCTCTATGACAGGAGTATAGGTATACTCAAGTCGAGTCCAGTATTATAGAAAAAGGGGTAATCCTACAACAGAATCTATAGCATTGTTTGGCAACCAGTCTACCGCTAAAATTAATGGAAAACTACAGCAGGAAAAATTTTCCTAGTCTGTTATATCTCTTGATACACATGATCACCCAAGCATGTATGATGTATGGCACTTAACTGACTGATTAAAATGATTTCAAAGAAGTGAAGCCCATAGCTCTTTAAGATAACTACAATTCATCGGATGCCATAGCTCTCGATACAAAATCACAAAGAAAATTTTTACCAAATAAAAACTAAATGATATATGGTTAACATTTATGAGAACCTACTAAAAAAGTGATAGTACATGGAACTCTCAAAGAAAATAACATAATGTTATGACAATCGAAGCTAAATTAAATAAAATGTTAAGAAGGGACCCTCCTCCATCAATTAAGTGATGGGCGATAGCAAATTATAGACATGCGAACTCACCTTTTCTTTAAAACTAAAGACATACTTTATATTATATGAATTTTATAAATTTCAAACGACATTAACATTAATTTTCCTTCAAGAAATATCAAACTTTTCCTGTATAGAAGCGTTTGATACCGACATTGTTATAAATTCATAAATTATAATTAAATTATATTCAGCTTTTTTTTTCAACGTAGTAACCATCTTAGAATTTAGCGCATAGACTGAAAGGAAACAATTTTTAAAGAAAAGACATAGAATATATGGTTTATATTATATCTTCTAACCTGGAGTATGTGAAATAGATTACTGTCTTCTTGTTTTATCTTATATCTACCTTATTCTTATAAGGCTTATGGAATTTAGTTCTCCAGAACCATCGTTTTAATAATTGGTCTAAACATAGTTTGTACTTCCACTAAATCTCTATCATCTTGTCCAACTATCTATTTACATAAACCTCTTAATGTGTTTACTTCATGAGCCCTTCTACCACACATTTATCTACATGTCCTCCGAGTGTCAAATTCTACTCTTTCTCTTGCCTGGGATAATATCTCAGAAATTTAAACAAACTTTTTCTGATTCTTAATACAAATCTCTTTTTGTTGTCATCTTCATTTTTATTAAAACTTACACGTATCTCATAAGCTTAATATACGATATTATCTGTATAATTATCTATAATCACATCTCTGTACCACAATCCCACTCTACATACAGGAGAAAATTAACCAGTGTTCCCCGCCATATAGACGGAGTATTGTAAAATTAAAGTTCAACACACATTTTTTTCGGATCGTAGTAAACTAATTTATATTGAGAGTGCTTTCGCTATTTCAATGTATGTTAGGATTTCTTGGTCACTATTTCGTCATCTGTTATAGCACTTCTCAAATCGTTAAATTTCTGTACTTGTTTCTTTTTGACACCTCACATTTTTGGCTAGAATTATAGGTTGTAACTTTTTTTAACGACCGTATGAGCTATTTTTGAAACTGATGTTTAGTAATTTATTGCCACTTTCTTTAATACCTAGTTTAAATGATCATGCAGTGTTCTTTCTATGTTTGCCATTAAGATTATCCTTCTAAGTTTCTTATTTTATAAAGAGCATGTCAACTAATAATCAAATCGAACAGCTTAAAATAGGATAGTTTTGATAATATCATTTATAACAAAAAAGTAACAAAGGCAAAGGCCATCTCTGATCAAAAAGAGAAACATTTTTTTTTCATTTCGACGATCGGTAATTTAAAGTAATAATTCAAAATATGTGGAAAAGCATTCGTTAAAATATTTATTCGAAACAAATCTGAAAACGGAGTCAGACGTGTGCCCAGGACACGTTCTTTAAGACGATTGAACAGACTTTAAAACTTCTCCTTTGTTGATTACTTCATATTTCACTTTATAGTGTGTGATGTGTAAACTGTTAAGATTTTATATTTTGATTTTACGCATGCGCGTTGCTTGATTTTTTGTTTTGTTTATTTTGCCGATTGCACCACATAGTCGGGTAAGTTGTGCACCGTCTGTGGGAAAAATGATCACTATGACACAATTCACAAAACCAGAAATTTAGAAACAAAATTCTGTACTGCTTGGAATTAGCGCAGGAATCTCCAATACGAAACTTTCAAAGTGTGCGTCTGTCAATCTATGTGAGGTCAGTGCAGCGAACAGTGCATAATTATATATTTAGTAAACATCATAGTGTTTGGAATGATCACTAGTGATGCCGAATGTATGTCACAATTGATCGTCCCACAGGATCTCAAATTCAACACGGAGGCCTACATCAAGTGTCTTGAGAAGTTAGTGCTGCCCTAGGTCAAGGGGGTTGTTGCTGAAAGACCATATATTTGGCAAAGACACTGCATCGTTCTACACGATCAGGTATCCCAGTTATTGCTGTCTGACAATTTCTGCAACTACATCACCCTTTATATTGGTCGTTTATCAACTTAGACAGCAATACCTATATTTTATTATGAGTTGGGAGCAACAAAAATAATTGTAACACTAAAGATGACCTAAAGGCAAGGATTAGGACTGCATTAACTAACTTAAACAAAGAGATCATCAAAACAAGATGCAGGCACTCCTGATGTTGTCTGGATTTTGATATTTATTGAATAAATTTACTCTTTACTATTTAGAATATTTTTGTATAAGTTTAGTAAATATATCTCTTAAAATGAAATGTCAGTACTATTTTCATATTTACGTAATTTAAGCAACAACTGATCTATGGAACATAGGTGCGGATCAATGAATTTAAAAATGATATCTGACTGTGGCAATTTGGCCAGAAGGGATCCAGTGAAATGTTTACATGAATAATGTTTTGGTGCCGAGATCTATATTCCAGACATTCAAGTGTTAAAATGTCGACTTATAATTGGGAAAAAATATCTTAGATAAAATATTTGTAAGGCTTCATTAATTTTTCAACTCGGATGTGTACGGTTATCAAAGCGTAATCTTTCATTCTTGGACATTCATCGCTATGTTTTATTCAGTAGCTTGATCGTACCTTACATATATGCATATGTATGTAGTAAAATAATCATGATTAGAATATATATATATATATATATATATATATATATATATATATATATATGTATGTATGTATGTACCTGTGTGTGTGTTGGTGTATGTGTAAAGCAAGAAGGTATATATATATATATATATATATATATATATTAGATCATTGAATTTCACACTCAGTAGTGCAAAGGCTTTTTCAAGCTAGAGACCAATCTCCAAGCTATGAAAATTGCCTTCAGTCATGAAACAGACAATCGAAACTCATCATTGATCTTGTAACAATTTCATATATATACTGGTGGGTTTGAGTATAAACAGACACACACACACACACACACACACACACACACACACACATAGAGTTTGTGTGTGATTGTTAGAGAGACAAAGAGAGTGTTTGTTAGAGAGATATGAAAGAAGAACAGTATATGGTTGGCTGAGGTAGTCTTTGAGGTCAAGACATAGTGATAGATAATTGCCGACGACCCAAGTTAGACAGACTGATACAATCTCTTAGCAATGTTGCTTCATGCATGTATCACTATTTTTACATGATATATTGAGTCTATGAAAGTAGAATTACTACTAGCAATATTACACTTTCAAATATATTTCCATCACAACATTTTATGAATTCTACATATTTTAATGTAAATGCTGTACTGCCCGATAGGCTTGCCGTCTCCATCATTTTCACATATATATAATGTACAGTAAATACAAGGGCGCTAAAGTTGTTCCATAAATATATGAGAATTAATGCGATCGATCGGCAAAGAAAGAAAAATCTAAAGAAATTGTGGACAAAAGTAAGAAAGAAAGACATAAATAAATGAAGAGAGACAGAAAAGAAAACGGACAAAATGTAGAGAAAAGAAATTAAATAATGAATAGATGAAAACAATGGACGAAAGAAAGAAAATATGAGCGCAACAAAAGACGATGAATGAAAGAGATAAAAATGTCAAATAATAAAATAAGAATGAACAAAAAAAAGAAAAAAACAAAAAAGAAAGAAAGCAATGGACAACATAAAGAAAGAAACAAAAAATAGACAGAAGAAAGAAAGATAAAAAGAAAGAAAGGAAAGAAGGAAGATAAATATTAATAAATGAAAATAAAAGGATTGGATGTAAAGCAAAAATATGGCAAAAATGAACGAAAATATCTAACATATGCAGCAGAGAATATGTAGATATAATAAGATAGTCATCAACAAGGAAGAGATGGAAGCACTTTAATATTTCAAAAAGAAAAAATAACAGTGTAAAAATTGGATTCTCAGTCATAAAACAAATTTTCTGTTTTAGAATATAGTTAAGAAAGTTAAAAGAATGAACAAACATTAAAACAATATAAATCAATGAAAGCGTGTGAGTTGTAAAACCAAAAGAAATGAGAAAAAAGAAAGAAAGAAAAGAGCGTGTACTAGAAATAAGATGGAACGTACTGTATTCGCAAATGGAAATAACCAAATAGAAAGAGACAAAAAGATTACACTGCATTGCAAGAAATGCCAAATGAATGACGCGCAAAACCAATATTTGATCTAGTAATCCACAGACTGTTGGCCGTCATCTTCTTTCCCCGGACGCTGCGTCGAACAATTGATGTACTTGAACATTAAGATGACGGACACAGTTTTTATGTCTCGCTGTCGATATTGTGTCGCTGGAATGCAGCCGTTGCAAGAGTTGTGCGCCTTTGCGAAAGCGAGGTTTGGTGTCTTCCTTCACCGAGACCACATGGGACAGAAACGAACTGGAGAATATAAAAGGCAGATGTTTGCCGGCTAGCACCAGAAGGACTCGCCCGATCAGGCTAATACCGTTTGGACTAGGCTCTCTTTATGTTATTGGATTATTGCCGAAAGACGATTCCCGAGAAAACACGAGAAGAAACGACAAGAAAACATAGTTAATGAAAACTGGAAGAAAACCAAAAAGGCAAATATCGAAAGAAATGGCAAACCAAGAAGGAATAAATATACTTTCAAATAAACGACTCACGACGATATTTGTTTCTTTATCTTTATTAGTAATTTTATTTTTCCTTTCTTGCCTTTCATACTCTCTACGTTGGCAATCGGTTAATATCGTTCTCCAATTCTTTGCCTTATGTGGACTGCATTTATTAAAAATTACATCTATTTTTTTTTATCTTTCTTTCTTTCTTTCTTTCTTTCTTTTATATGCCATATTTTGTCAGAACATGAAAAATCATGGCTCTCCCTAACGTACGTCATTGTCATTCTTTTAAGTAATTTTTGAATACCTAATATTCCTCTTTTGTCCCTAATGAACCCAACTGATTAAGTACTTACTCGCTGATTCTTCTTTCTACTTTCGTCTTTAATATTTGTTTTGTGTGATATTCCAGGCTTTTTCCGCGCTATATACTCCATATATTTCATATTAATTCGATGTGTACATTATATTCTTTTAATATGTTACATTGAAATCCCATAATAGGCTATATTTTAATCGATTAATATGTTACATTGTAACATCTGAATACAATTACTTCTTCTAATACATTACTATGTTATCTCTTAATACTTTATATTGAAGTCTCTTAAGACATTGTATTGTCAACTCTAATGAAATTTCAATTTTATATGATTTCTGTTCTATTTATTTAAATTATTTTTGCTGTATTTTTTCTTTCTTTTCTTGTATCATTCGTTTATTCGTTCGTCTGTTTGTTCATTTGTTTGTGTTTTATTTTATTTGCTTGGCGTTAATTTAGTTTTGGTTTCCTTTTTATATTTTTTCATATTAAACTCATTCCTGTTTCATTCATTCTTTTTTCATATTTTTTTCATATTAAACTCATTCCTGTTTCTTTCATGTGTTTCTTTCATTTAATCTAATCCTTTTTGGCTTGATCTATTTTGCAATTTCTTTCTTTCATTCTTTTATTTTAATATTTTTTATGTCAGATCATATTTGCTTTTTATACTGACTTCTTTCTTAGAATTTTTCTTTCATCTTTATTTATGCACGATTTTGAAGATGCAACTGATTTCGCACGTCTCTATTTTTTAAGCCTTTCGCTTATTTGGCGTTAACATCGTTCTGTTTGCCTCGTGTTTAATGGTATTTTAATACTCAGTTTCATGGATCGTTCTAAAATTGAGAAATAAAAGCAAGTAAATGCATGTAAAGTGAACAGAATTACAGGAGAGTTAAAAGAAAATCAAGAATATGAACTTAATTGATATCACTGCATTAAATTGATTATCAGGAAAATGTACTGGAAATAAAATATATACGCAAGAATTATTTGCAAGAATTCCAGTAATTTTTAATTCACTTTAACATTTTACTTTCACAGTTAAATAACATGAAATTATTCAATTATGACGCAAAATCATAGAAGAATTACATGTATAAAATAATTGAAGCAAACATATGGTTGTAGGATATATTTGTAGCATTCAATTTATTTTTTTCTATGAATTATTTAAACATGAAACACACTTAACCCGTTAGCCATGTTTTGTAACTACAATTATTAGGTACAAATAATAAAAGCGAAGAGAGATCATGAACACGGAGTTAAATAGAGAAGGACTTGGTTAATAATTATTTACAATTTCACAAGATATTTTCAAAATATCTTCTTGTTTTTTCTAGCTTTTGTCGCACAAACAGAACTTCTCTTAATGGCTTTCTACAATAGCTAATGATACATTTTTTAAACATATCCATATATTGTCTGAATTTCTAGAAGGAGAAGTTATCATTATTTACACTTTTATATCACCTGTATGTAAGCCGGATCGATATACATATGATAAAAGACAGGAGGGTACAATGTCTAAAACCTTGTTATGAAAACGACAAATATCATAATAAAGATTTTATTACAATGTGCATCGCCTTTGTTAGGTAGGTGCCTTCTGGTCAAAATGATGGGAAATGAAAGTATTTGCTACTAACACACACACACACAAACACACACACACACACACACACACACACACACACACACACACACACACATATATATATATATATATATATATATATATATATCTTTGAATACGTCTCGAAAAGCCCACCGAGTATAAACGCGGAGGGAAAAAATGGAAACAAAAAGAAACGCACTAAGCACTTGAACATTAGTCAAAGTTTTAGTCGAAAGAAAAAACCCCGAGACAAGGGACCTAACGCGTAAAGCGCTCAATACGGTAGCAGAGCAAATAAATAAGTAAGTAGCTAACCTAGAGCTAACGGAAATACCAGGGCAAGTGCCAACTTGCCATGACGATCCATTTGGTGAAGCCTTGGTATGTCCGTTGGCTCTAGGTTAGTTACTTATATATATATATATATATATATATAGAGAGAGAGAGAGAGTGAGAGAGAGAGCTACACTGAGATAAGTTATAATATAGTATTTTACAGAGAGACTAAGAGTGAGAGAGAAATAGTTGAAGACATGTTCGGTGCCGATATATATATTTCTTACCTGACATTGATTTTTTGTTAGATTATTATCTGAAAAATTCAATTTCATAGTTATTATTTCGTTGAATTATTCAGCGGCTTTTAAAACTCTATGTTTTTTCCTGTCGTAATCTAAAGATATTGTATCCCTTCAACTATAGATGTTACATCGCTCTCCTAGAAGAAGAGAGACATGATTCTTATAATTCAAATCTCATCTTTTAAGGCAATTTTCTTTTATCATTTCATGCAATGCAAGACGATGACGCCACTAAGTTGCAAGTAGTTACTGAGAGTAAAATTAAATCTAAGATAAAACATAATTGAAAAAGGAGTGCACTAACAGAAAAAGGATGCAAGGAAACCGATGATGAGGATTTACGTTGTATTTACGCTTTTGATTATCTCAGTTGCCAGACAAGCAAAAAAGGGAAGAGATTTTCAAAAGGGAGAATCTTGCTAGAAGTTGTACTTATGCTCATTATTAGATATATCAACAGGAAAATTTACAATCCTTGATGTTAATCTAATAATGCGTCAAGTCAGAATACAACAGATCTTATTCAGGTCAGATTATAGTATGCTAATACACGATGCTTTCATAGATGGCTATTTTTAATTTTGATAGTTTGATTTGTCATAAAACGCTATGTTTTGAAGGGTTCCTTCTTTAACCTTAATTAAAGAAATCTGAAATCTGTAATAGAGTAGTCATTATATTGCTTTGTAATTACTAGTGAATCTGACATCTGTATGGGAAATTTGGCTGTGTCTTTGTTCCATTCTGCTTTTTTTTACTTTCTCAAACCAATGCCAGTTTTACTCAGTAACCTGAAGGCGAGAAACCTACAAAGTTCCTGTTACATGCGCAGTCTTATTCTGAAAATAACGTATCGCGTGCTTGATCAAAGTATTATGACCAGGGTGTAGGATTTATTCTGAAGGATGTTTTTCCTCATTGTATATCACAACTAAGTTTAGTTGTTTGCACAATCAAAGAAATATTTATTCAGCACGGCTGACCAAATTAACGTAAAGCTCTGATTCCTCTCTCGCCATAAAGCTGTAGAGATGATTGAATCAATGATTTCTTTTTACTCTTTTCTAACATACAAATCTACTGTTCTTCTGTATTGCATTCTCCTTTCTCCCTTCTTTTTAGTACACCAGGTATTAGTTGACAATTTATATTTATCTTAAATGGGTTTTTATAAATATAAGTTTATAAATAAACGTTTACGTTCTAGGGACTTGATAAACCAAAGCGTATTCATAAAAAAGTTATCTCGTGAATATTATTACTTGATTTTTATATTAATTTCCATCGGGTTTTGGAAGAATAATGTCAGAGGCAGAACCCGGTTCTATCAGATCACAAGATAATTACACGGTCGCGTGCTGAAAAATAAACCTAACTGCACAACACCTAACTGTATCATACCTTAAAAAATAAGTGGTGACGGTTTCTGTGAAAAATTGTGATTATCATAATTTTGATTTCTAGTTTAAGTAAGCAATATTTAATCAATTTGGATGTAAAACATAAATATAATTATCCCTATTTTTTAGCTTGATCAGCATATTTTTAAAAGCATAATTATGTTATATTTCGGCGAAATAGTAGTGTAGTCCATTTGTCAAAATTTATCATTCATCAAAGACACTCGTCATAACAGTTAAATCATCAAAATGACCGTTATTAGAGTCCCATTACTCACATAATAACTTTCAGAAGCATTGACAATTTGCCTTAGAGTAGGAAGTATAGATGTATAGTTTGAATAAAAATATGAGTGTCCGCTATTTTGGAATCCGTTTTATAATGATAGAAAACCACTTTTATTATGAATTAAAATTTCACGCCTTAAAGAAAACGAAATCAATGTGACCAGGTGACAGTATTTATGAACTCATTGATCAAGATGAATACATCTTCATTAACATGAATACCGTTCGGATAGTTTGTTAATGTTTTCTCTTTTGTGCCTGAAATGGTAGTTAAAGAACTGTCGTAATATTAATATGTTTACGCAGTTTTCCAACATTGTGAACTTTCGTTCTAAAATCTTAAAACTAAACGGGAATTAATTGAAATTCAAGAAACCATAGTCATATATAATTTTACAAAGATATAAACCTGTAATAAGCTACGAAGAATTTTATACGCTTATTTATATATTTTAGTATTAGTGTCTGGGTATTCAGCAAAAACCAATTTTCAGGTAGCTCACTGGTCAAAATTCTGGTTGGTATGATTCAACACCTCACAAAACAATCCAGCAATGTTTCATTACGACCGGGAATATATTAATTTTCGTATATTCTAATGCCCAGTTTTGATGAAAATGTTAATATCAGCGGTTTCAATACAAGATAATATTTTGTCATTTATAGATCAAGCAAAGAGAGTTTTTTTTTTCTGTTGAAACGTATAAAATGTTTATCTTAAAAACATTTAAATGAAACAAGTTTATCTATTTCAGTAGCTGGTAACGATTTCCAAGTAGTGATGTGTTTTCGTTCCTACCTTTCTATTTGAGGTAGTATGGAGTATTAGCATCTTGATTATACTATTATTTTCTCTTTGATTTACATGTTCTTTTCATTTTAGTTGTTGTTACTGTTTCTAGTCTACAAATAATGTGGTTTATGTTATATTGTTCAGCTGTCTGTTTTTCATACTGTATTCGCCAATCTACAAAGTTCAAAGCAAAATGATCTTTGCGAACATATTTATGCTTTAAATGCTAAAATAATTTCTCCACCATTGATCGATAGAAGCTGTTCTATAAAACTGACAATTTATAAAATTCTGAACGAGTTTTAGCACCTTGCACATTGCATCTATACTAAAATTTTAATTACATGAAAAGTTTTCAAATTTATACCATTGTTTCGTAGCAATTTGCGCCGTTAAGAAAAACAACCTCTTGCACACCCTACTCAATGCTCAATTTATTTTCTTCTATACTTAATCTTTTAACTGATCAATACACAGAGGCATTTGCTGTATTTAGTATTTACTAATACCACATCCTGAATCTTTATGATGGATGCATTGTCAGTGCTATCATTTGTTTCATTCTAATTCCAGATCATAGTATTGTGTCAAATTTCTTGAACACTTGATAGGGGATGATTATTTTATATTTAACATCACTACTATTACAACTATGAAAGTCATTGGCATCCTACATCATCTTCGGTTCACTTAACTTGAAACGAAAAGCAAGATTGGTGTATTCCATTTTTAGATTCGTTTTTGATACCATATAAAATGGTTAAATGGTCAGTGCCGACTTCGTCAAACCTGTGTTTTTAAATGTGTAGAAAATAAGCAAGGTTGAGATTTAATCTACTAGGGCTTTTATTTCTTCCTTGTAGTACGCCTCAATTTTGTATTAGTGTCTTCATCAGACATGTAAAATTCTGTATATCGATATATTTCCTCTATTACATTGATGCAATAAACAGTTTCCGAGATTGAAAGAGTATATCTAATGAACGAGAAGAAGTCTCTGTTGATATGGCCATATGCTGATGCGAGGTCCACAATGCAGGTATATAGCTCTTCTATTAGATCGATGCCCTCAGCAGACTCAGAGCTTGAAAGATGTTTCCTAATGAGTGAGAAGAGAAAATCTCCATAGATATGGTTATATGCAGCTAAACGGTTTCCTTTTAGAAAAGTAACACTTTCATGAAATTTCTTCTGAAAACTTTTTGATATATATAAGTCAACTTCTCTAAAGGTCAGATTATTAAAAGACACGTCAATAATTCTATGTGTAATCATACTGAATAGATCAGCAGTGGAATTAAATAAGTAAAACATATACTATATCAACAAGGATATAAGTTTTGTCTCTTTTGTAAAGGTGATCCAAAATTTTGCTGATAACACAAAGAATGATGATGGGGTGATATTGAAATAGAGGAAGGACTTTCTTGCGTATACCTTACATTTTTTCTTACAATTGGGAAACATTTTCAATCTGACTGGTGTTAAAATATATTGCAATATACCGGAAGAGAAAATAACATACCTTGAAAAAGAGCTCAAGTTTTGTGTGTGATCCGTCGAAGAAAAATTACCAAAAATTGTTAGCGCATAAAAAGCTACTATAAATATGAGAAGCTATGCTATTTTTATTTCTTCACTGTCTGGAGTGAATATTCAGAACAATCACTCGGTGAATAAAGGCCATTGCTTTTGCATACTGCGGGATTTTATTTTTGAGTTTAGCGAACGAAAGTGCGGCTTTCGCTGTTGAGAGGGGAAAGCTGGATTTTTCCCCCGTTTTTGTTACTACGTGGCCTGCAGGGCTGTTGACACCAGAGTTGCTACTAAACTTACCGTTGAGGCACCGAGCATGTTTTTTTTTTCATTTCTATTAGATTGATTATAACCTTGGCCTTGAGTTATGAAAAGTCAAGATTTTTGACAATTTCCTGAACTACATTTATCAGAATGTATGTGCTCCTTGAAAGCGTCGTTTGTTTTGTCGGAGTTATACTTGTCGTCTTACGTGGCGATGGAAACAAAGTTCATTCCAAAAACATGACACTACTGACGATCAGGGGTTTATTTATCACCGAATAATTCAGCGTAATATTGGACAGGTACGAATGAATGTTATCAAGATACGTTGCTGTATTGGGAAAACCTGTAGTGTTATCTATGCTATGGGTCAACTCGTAAAAGACTGAGAAATTATGATAGCATTTACTTTCTTTTGTGGCCATGTTTGTGGGTACTAAATTCTCTTTGTTGTGAATATTGAAATCCTCATGTATATTAATTGGAACTAAGTGGAAATCAGTGTGAACATAAATATTCTCATCTATTTTTTCAAATATTACAATCCCATGAACCTAAAAAATGTAAGACGGTAACCGGAAGGACATATTATGAATCTTCACCTATATTAAATATAACTCAATTTTAACGGTGCACAAGTGAAGCTCATAACAGGAAGTTTTTTTGTATGAGGAGAAAACTATCGGCCGTTGGTCATGTTTATCGTATAAATGGATGCTAAAAATTTGTATTTATGTTTTGTGCAAGAAAATATTGATCATGCGAATCTAACTTGTATGTCTATTAGTTTAGATTTCGTACATGTATTGAATATCCCTGCAATATATTATCGTATACCTTTAATATGTAGATAGAGATTTTTGACAAAATTCAAAGGATAATGTAAAATATTATTATCTTGACTTGACATATCAGCTTTTGTTCTTTTTGCTATAGCGTTAATCTAGATTTTTAGTGTCGTTTTCTGAAATATATTTGTGGTAATATTATCTTTCTGCTTTGGTAAATTGGCTTAGTGATAGAAAAACAGCTAACATTGTTCTTCTAAATTAGCTAAGCGTTTGTTGTATTCAGATACTATGCTAATACGTTCTTCTTTCTAAATTAACAATAGTGAAACTCACCTTTGTCTTCTTCCTTTTTTAGCTCTGATTTTCAAAAATTATATAGCGCATCAATCGTCATCATCTGTTTATTAGAAGCCAATTCTTTTTGTTCAGTAAACTTTTCTCAGTTCTCTTCAATCATAGTGATTTATAGGCTAATTTGATTATTTACAAATGAACATTAGGAAAGCAGAATAGTTTCAGGTCGTATTATCTTTCCTTTGCACAAATAATGTATCATTGATGATCCACATAACTAATCAACTTGTAAAGATTTAATAAGTCCCTTCATTTATACAACAACGTTGACAATCATTTTAGAGCTGAAAAATTGCATTTATTGATTCAGTGTCTTGAGCAAATGTTAATTATTCGTGTTTTAGTTTAGTCCTGTGATTCCTAAAATCCTTAGTTAATTGATTATGTGGATCATGAAGTTGATTGTTTGACTTTATTTTTATGTGGTTAGTTAAGCAATATGATTAGGATTGATCTAATTTGGTAATCCTCTATTCCACCCCGGTCATATATCTTGTTTATAACTTCAGTAATCTTATTAATTTTAATGTTTTATGGGAAAAACCTTCTTCCAATCTCGTCTGGTGTCTGTTTTTATTTATTTTCCCCTTCAGAGTCCTCATGTCAGATTTTATTTTTTTATTCCATCTATATTTCTTTCGGATTAGAGATACCAAAATTAATTAAAAACAAAATATCTAAATGTCTATGATGGGTTTTAACAGAGTAGAGAAAATATAATAGCAAAATCCGAATACGCATTAGGATCACAACGAAAAGCTAAAACTAACATTTAAAAACATGAAAATTTCGTTATGAACAAAAATTGTACTGAAGCGTTATCTCGTATCCGTCTTTCTATACGACGGTTAACGTTGGGCAATCACATCACAAATTAAGAAGAGAGCCCTGAAATATCACATCCTAAATAAGGATGCTGGACTAGATATCTGAGCAATGATGAAGCTTCACGGGAAAGGGAAACAAAATAGAGACTTATGTTTAGCATCAGAATGAGATTTGAAATATCTAGGGCACAAAATACGGAAACTGCTTTAAGAAATTTTGAAACTCCCAAAATATGTTGAAATCAAGAAAGACAAAGGAAATTGCCAAACGAGATTATGTAAATGGTTAGCAGAACAAGGAGTTGGAATGACAGCAAAAAGGCAAACTAGATTAAGAATTATAAAAATAGAATATTGTGTCAGTTAACGACAACAAATTTTCTGAGATGACACGTTATATAATAATAATAATAATAATAATAATAATAATAATAATGTGCATTATTTTAATTCTTTATAACTTTCTCTCTATCCATTAAGATTTATGCAATTTCTGCGTTTATATATGATACAAAGAACGTTGTCTCTAAAATCTTATTTATTTTATGTTTAGCTACTCAGGATCCAGGTTGATGATTCGAAGTGATTTCATTTCCATAATTTTCATTTTCGCATCTCATGAAATATTTCAAAATTCCGCATTAGTGCAGTGTCCTAATATTCTATGCCCCGGTTATGATCTTGTCTTTCTTGCTCATAGTCGCTGAGTGACGGCCAAGAGACATCTGTCACACGTGTCTCTCGTTGTCAGTTCCGTGTGAGATGACCTCGTTAACGCCTTTATCTGATATTTCTGAGCTGTGAATTTATATGATTGCTCTTGGGAGAGAGAGTGCATTGCTTTCCCTTTCATGGACATTTCACTGAGACAGGAATTACAGTAAGTGTGATGTATTAGATCGATGTACATTAATAAATTTTAAAATATTTTGAATTATTTAATATTTTTTATTACACGCGATTCTGTACGTAAACATTGATTGATACTGGTGTCATTAGGTAAACATGAGTTCGCAAGCATTTTTAATGTTGGAGAGTTACCCCAAAAGTAGGAGAATTAAACACTGCTTCTTTCTTTATTTGCTTCTTTTATTTTTCTGTTCTTTACCCAATAGTCATTAAGTTAGAGGATTAATGAATGATTTTGTCGTGTGCAATAAAATTTGAACCAAGACTAAGTAGTTAACTTCAGAATTATCTGAGAAGTATCCACTTGGAATCTCTTCCACTTCGCGATGAAAGATGCTATCCGACTATATTTTTCTTCTAAACAATAGAAAACTGAGAGAATGATGACGATTCAGTTCTGTTACAAGGTAGTGACAGTGGAATAATAGAATTCGGCTCGGATTAAAGAAACGTAGAAGCTAACTTGAATTATAATCTAATTCATAATATTGAATTACTTACTAATACGCTTGGGAAAATTGTGAAACCATATTTTTCTCTTCCCGGCTATGGATAAATAGCCGAACAACTGGGTTCTAGATCATTTGATAGCAACCGGTCTAGAAGAAAGAAAACACTTCATTCAAAATTATATGTTACCCGCACACTGTATCGCTAGGGAAATTATTCCTTTACATGATATAGCAGATCATGTTTGACCTGGTATACCGCATCGGATCATTTCCTGTGTTAATAGTGATAGAACAGCGAGCGGCATGCAATATTTTTTACTCTGCGAAAAAGCAGGAGTACTCGAATTTTTTAAAAATTATAACGCTCCGAACAAGGCAGTCTGCTTCCATTGGTGAGCAGGGAGTTACATATGTCGAAAGTTATGAGAAAGAGTAACAGGTTACAGAGAGTGTCAGGAAGCATGTAAGAGAAGGATTAAGATACTGAGAATGGACTGGACGGAGAAAGGAACATGAGAGAGAACAGATGACTATTGACTTTACACTTAAACTCCTAGAGATTGTAGCTGTTGGGGAGGCAAGTAAAAGAAGCTGATCGAGAAGAATTTTGTTTACATTTTATTGGTTTCACAGTAAAAAAAAATGTGGGACCTAGTTGCTGATCTTGTGTCTCGAGCAATTTGATGCTTAGGGGGTACCAATGAGCTAATTTCATCGGAGCAGAAGCCGAGCCGTGAAAGTATTTGTAGAAGAGACACATGGAAAGCCACATAGTGCCGGTGAGAAAGTGATTGTATCTGACCTACCAGGTCCGAATCGATTACATTACATATTCTCCGTTTGACTTTGTCAAGGACTCCTAGGTGGATAGCAGGGGCACCCGACCAGATATGATAGCAGTATTCAATGCAATGGCGGAATTTAGAGAGAAGAATAATCACAAGAGCCTGAAATGAAAAGGTTGGTTTACTGTTCGATTAATTCTGTGCTTAGTTGTCGAAAAGTGAATTAAGATATTTACGTGTCGTGGTTAGTTATATTGCCTTCATTCAGTCTTTTCTGTTCCTGACGTGCCTCCATGAATGTTATTTTGTTGCATAATATTTAAAAAATAGAAACGTCAGATGCATGTTCAATTTAATTAATCTTTAATTAATCTAATACAATTCCAGAGGCAGTCATATTCATGCAATTATTCTCCTATGCTAGGAATCGCAAGCGTGTAAGTCTTGGTGAATTTTAGTCGCTGTTCTACAGTATCCGTGAAACTGTCATTTTAGCATCAACCTTGTCCATTTTTGTGCGCATTTGTATAAATATCTTAATTTCTATTCATAATTACAGAAATAAAATGAAACGCTGACATTTTCAAGCACACAAGCAAATAAGTATTATAAATTTATATATAATTCAAGAAAGTAAAATAGAGAGAAGTAGTCGAGTGAGGGAGTGTTTTATATGAGACCAGTCTGAGAAAAAGCAAACGATTTTCTTTTCTGAAGTACATTTACTTCCTCTCCATGTAACAATCGACATTTTGCTACTAATCCGAAAATTACTACTATATATCAAATCAAAGAAATGACAATACTATTTAACTTCATATTTTCCACACGGACTGCAACTTCCGCATGCTAACCTAACTCTTTATCTCCTCATTCCATCCGCAGTTCTTTTCTCTAAATTATCTTACAGCATATCGTCAGTAAATCGACAAAACCTTTTAATGGTTCCTTCTTAGTCTTCCATTCATCTATGAAACGAATAAGCGCATATAGTCTAAAAGAACTTTTTTTTTGTTTTTTACTGGAACATCGCTTCGCTCGCTGCCAGGTGACCCATGACACATGGGACCCATGTGATCCATTCCTCATCTGCACAAGTAAACTCCGATATTCTACCATTTGGGCAGTAATCCTTGTAAGTGTATGAACAGCTGACATGCCACCTCCCATATCAGCCATTTTATAAAATGTTAACACGTTTTTACTTTTGTCTAGATACGAGGCACCATTAATGTAACATGGGATTCCAGTTGGTGTCGACACTTGTATACTAAAAAATCGGCTTGTTCAAGCCGAATTCGATGTCAGAATCACTGAATTCTACTGCAGTAGTTAATACTCTTTTCCGTAACGGCCTCTCGGTAGTTGAATGCTTCCATCTTTCAATTAATATTCTCATCATGCGCCTTAGTGACTGAGTCTGTTAATTGATTTTTAATTCTATAAGAGACGGAGCAAGGCTTTTCAAATACCACAAATGGTCTCTAGCACCTGTCCAACTTCATTTTTCTATGGTGGTTCGTATAATACATCAAAATTCAATCTCTACTTGGTCATATTAACGGACTTATCTATCGCGACTTTCCTTGTTTTTCAGATGAGTCCTAAAAAAGCGACGAACGTTTCATTCCAATAAAGGCCATAACAATTCTTTCGTGTCGAAACTGATTTTAAAGTCATGACTTTATCGAAATATGGCTGTATTCCCTTTTTTCCTAATGTTAACGTCCGGGTCTTGCGACTCATTTTAAAGAACTTAAAATTAGCTAGTTTCAACTTGAGATTATGTTTATGCAAACTACCCAAGATTATCTCTATATGCCGTTAATGGTCCTACACCTGCACTCGAGACCATCAAAATATATCATTCAACAACTGGAAGTGTTTAATCTGATTAAATCAGTTCTTCGCCTTGCGATGACCTCACTCCTCTCGCCAACCCCCATATATGAGCTCTCTATGAGGAGTATTACGCTACTGAATGTTTTCGTCGCCAACAAGCTACATTTTTTGACTCCAGGTCAGAGTCTGCAGTAATTGGTGAAAAGTATGCTATTCCATTTTAAGTTATGTTTCCTTTCTTTTTTTTGCTTTCTTTTTTAAACTACCATCTTCTCTATATTAAGCACAAGAGCAGATTATACACAAGTTAAAATCAAATGCCACTTACCTTCCTTCATGTCGTCTAGTGTTGCGTAGATGCTAACCAGGTTCGTTATTAATCTGTTTTCTTAAAACATCACAGCGAGTCACTGCGCACTAAATCGTGTATGTTAATTATTACTGCTAGATCTGGACAAACAACGAAGAATCTTATATATTTATTTTTCGATGTTGACGCTTGTGTGGAGTAGAAGGGCAGCCGGAGTTAGTTGATCACATGAAGGAGCTATCGGGAGTTGGATACCAGCAAAGCCTATTTGTACCTACAGCTAAACCAAAATTTTTTGCTTTCTCGGGTTGTCGCTGGGTTGACTTTATTTTCGGCCACATGTATCTGACAATCACACCCGGGGAGACCATTACCTGTCAAGGTCCTTATTTGTTCATTTCACTTTGTTGACATCATATACGGGTGAATATATCTGGCAACCACATACTAGTCCTTTGTTTACTTCTCTCTACCGCCGGATTAATCTTTCACTCACATCCTTGCCACTTTGTCGACTTTAGCTACAGCAGCATGTACATGCCAATTACATCCGCTGATCAAGGTAATATATTACAAAGCTACGTCGGATTAATTATTAAATGTGCTATATGGTAAGTGTCAGTATATGGTAAGTGTTATTATATGGAAAGCGCTACGATATGTTATTTGGTAGGATTAACAAACCATTAGTGACATTATATATTATTAACCTGAAAATGGGGATAAAATCATGCATATCATAAAGCATACATTGTCTTTCTTTCCCTCAAATCATGTCATATATATTGTACGCATTCAATATGTAAACGAGGAATTATTGGTAGGCTAATGTTTAATATTTATGGGTGTGTGTTGTAGTACAGTGGATAACGCCTCCGAACGAGAAATCAGAGATCTGAGTTCGAAATATATTTAACTTCTTTGCTTTCAATTACGCGCAAATACCGAAGGCAATATATTAAACCATCTCTTCACTCCAGCTATGTGTTAAATAACAAAACAGATTCATTTCTACAGCCTTCGTTAGCAACCAGTCTATCTCAGAATGTAACAGTAACCTACTGCGGGAAAATGTTCTCCCAGTCAGGCGTGACTGAATGTTTACTCAATTATCGTAAACTAAAATTATCTTTTTATATTTTGAATCTATAATAGCGCAATATGTATTGTTAATTCAAAAATTATACGTGACCTGATACGATATGTGTTATGTCGTGAGTAAGAATAAATAACTCAACAACAGAAATAGGTTAATTGTTGTATTCCGTGAAAATAGTATTTACAAAGGTTATTAGTATCCAATACAAGAATAAAGGTTAATCGTCCCAACCGTCGTAAGACGTAGTATGAGCAATGGGTACTTCCGGGTCGTCACCGGAAGTCTACGACTGACTTGTCGATCGGCTGCTCGGCACACTCCTACGTAGATGCCACCATTATTTTACATAGTAATAGAATAGTCCATTATAGCCAAATAGGCGCTGGCGTCCCAACAATATGCAAGTAAAATACAATAGAAATATGAATATAATTAGGAATTTTTTAATCACATGAGTATGAAATAACCTATCAATGATACTGTCTTTATGTCTGCTGTGTCATATCTGAAGCAATGTCTATTCAAAAATATAATTGTTCCTCTATATCATGCATGCTGCAAAATATATTATCAGCCATGTAATGCCCATTCTATCATCAGAAGATACGTTTGAACAAAAACTTGTAAAGAGCCTTCGCTTTTTAATGGTTGCACTACTTATATATACGTTCGTCATTAGTGTCACACCTTCAGTTATCAAACAGAGCAATGTTAATAACCTTCAAATGTGCAAAATGTATTTTTAAAATTAAACCAAACATATTTATCAATGTTATTTTTAAATTTAACTTTTATAGCAGTTTGCATATTATTTTGTATATATTGTAGATATAAGTTATTTTCAAATCATTGAAAAATTCATATTTTTATGGCTAATGATATCTATGATTCATTGATTATATCTGTTATTCGCGCAATATTTTATCGTTTTAAAATCTGTCTTTTATATAATCGTGACTTGAATTTGAAACACATTTGAAGAGGAAAAATGTATAAAGATGGTAACGACAAAGTCTGACTCAAGGCCAAGCTGAAGCAAGTGAATCATATAGTAGACAAAGCATCTGAGTTCCTAGAGCATAAAAAACGTAAACAAATAAGTCTAGAATTTAAGAAAAAATAATAGTCACTGAATGAATTAAACTAGCATTTCATTGGCCTCAGTTCAATTGTGAATATTGTCTTTCCACTTTAGTGAATCTCAATAAATTGTTTCATTACATCTCAGTATTAACTCTTTCGGTCAAATGGACCAGCATTGTCTTTTTGACCGAAGGGTTCACTGTTGTTAATAATAAAATGCATCCTTTGATGAAAGGCTGTATTTCATTTGTTGTGGTGCGCTATTATTATTATTATTATTATTATTATTAATATTATTATTATGTTGTCATTTTTCATCATATTTCGATTTCTGCTATGGTCACTCTACCTATCAAGTTTACTGAAAAACCTAAGGCAGGTCGTGGTGTGTCGTTATGGCTACATTTCATGTTTTTATATCTCCCCTATCATCCCTAGCGTTACATAGACAAAGTTCTCCTTAGTGTGTGGGCTGTACTTAACACATTTTTGCATATCTCTTAAGTTGGGGTTTCCAGGGATTCTTTCAATCTGTTGTTTTGTTCCATTTTTTTTATCATTCCAATTGCACCTACTATCACTGGTACGATTCTTGTTTTCAATTTCCATATTTTTTCTATTTCAATTTTCAGGTTTTCATATTTTGACAGCTTTTCGAATTCCTTGGTTGTTATGTAACCATTCGCTGGACAAGCCATATCAATTAATAGGCAAATTTATTTTTTCTAGATTTTAACAATAATGCCCGGCCTATTTACTTCAATTTTTCTGTCTGTATAGATGGTGTAATCCCACAGAATGGTGACACCTATTTCTGCAACCAGTTTTGGGTGATGTTTATACCAGTGTTTGTTACAGATTTCCCATAGTGTTTGGACATTGTCCAATGTAAATATGACGATTTGTATATTCATTTGGGGCAAGTACAGACCATCCTGAGAATAGATGGTATATTGCTTCTTGGTGTTTTTCACAGAACCTACATTTTGGATCCATATTAATATGAATAATATTTGCATGAAAGTTCCTAGTGAAAAGACTTTGGTTAGTTAGTTATTGGCTTCTGTTTTGCTTTTCTGCAGAATCTACTAAATGCAAAGCTGGTTTGTATTTACTGCCTTCTTTTATTATTGAATATGTTTTTCTTTCTGTTTTCATGTTGTTTGACTAATTGTATCATCCAGTTCTTTGTTTTTACTATGTATGTGAGTAAGCCAATAGTCGTTATCTTGTATGACAATTCTAGCTGAATAAGACATCTTCCACCTTCGTTACGGGGTATGTATAGACGGTCTACATCAGCCTTTGGATGATGCATCTTATGCTTAGAAAGAAGCTTTCTTGTTTTAGAATCCATTCGCCTGATTTCGTTTAAAGTCCACGTTAAATTGTCATAAGACAACTAGGATTGCAAGGTTATTAATGGCCATAATTCTGTTCTAAGAATTCAATTCAGTTTTTATATCAGTCGTAGCCTTCTACTCTTTACTCGCTATTTCTTTCATTTTTTAAGGTGAAAATTTTCACTCTCATTTACACCTAGATATTTATAAGCTTCTTTGGCTTTAATTCTTTTATTGTTACAGCAGGGTCTAAGCTAATTGAGGATGTCTGTTTTCCATATCGACATGCATTGTGTTACGAAATTGATGATGGCGGGTGATATTTTTTTTTTTTTTAATCATCTCACCCCAAGCAAGGCATTCCACTGCCACTATTGCGCATGGGGCTACATAGGGGAAGGTAAAGAGAAGGAGTGGATAGACATAGGGAATGTCAGGAGAAAGGTGATAGATGAGTAAGGATAGCAAGGATAAGTGTCGGGCAGATGGGAAGAGTGTTTGATAGAATGGGAGCAGGTTAGTGTGTTAGGAGGTGTCTATTGACCTTACATTTAAACTCCTGGAGATTGTAGCCGTCGGGGAAGCAATCGTTTGGAAGAGAATTCCACAGTTGGGAACTTTAACATCGAGCAATGTAGTACACTATCGAATGCCTTACGATAATCTATCCAGGTAGTACTAAGTTTTTTCTTCGCATTGTAGTAGTTTTCCATGATGATTCTCTTAATAAGTAATTGGTCTTTACACCCGTAACAGCCACGTTTGCACCCTTTTGATCAAGCGGTAATATGTAATTTCTTTCGAACAAGAAATATGTCTATTTTGTTAAAATAGATGTTAACAGTTTGTATGTTGTCGGAAGGCATGTAATTGGTTTGTAGTCTTTCGGGTTGTTTGTGTCACTATCATTTGTTGGTTGTAATTTTAGGAGCTGTTCTCGTTCCTCCATTGCAATATTTTGTATTTTACTCATGTGGTTCTTGATTTCTTCCTTGGCTTCTTGTATACTGTTCTTTTTTTCCGTAAAATAATTCTGTTGAATGTGTTCTGAACTCGTTTTATTGTCCTCTTGTAACTGACTCAGATTACACATTTCCAGTACTTCCAAACTTCCAGCATTATCTTCACAGTGATTTGTGTGTATCACGGTTTATGCATTATGACCTGTGGCTTGTTTGATGTTACTACTTTTTATTTCTGATTCAGGTTCCTTTTCAAATTTTGTTGATTCGTCTATTCTGGTTGCAATTCTTCTAATCACATTAATTTCAGTCTCTGTCAATCGGTTATTTCGCATGATGTATCTTCGTACATTGGCTAATTTATTTTCAGCAATGCATTTTCTATTTCTTTGTTCAACATTTTCTCGCCAAATATCATATATTTGGCGAGTGATGTTTTTGAGTTTTGAGTAACGCTCCATGAAATGCAGTCTTACCGACTTTGTACTCCTCACGATACCATTTTCTTTTTTCTTTCATTAAATATACGGTTATAGATCTAGCTGGAGAATTTTCAGGGCCATCATTAGGATTATCCTGGTTATGGGGACCTGAAGATTCATTCTTTGTGTAGGATTTGTTCTTATGTTCCTTCCTGAAGGACGGGCTCCATGTTTATCCACTGGAAGAGGATTGGATTTTTTATTTCTATTTGTATTTCTCATATTTTTCCACGAATGATACACGCGTCCAAAAGTCCACCCGGCATGTTGGGTAACGGTCTTTTACAAACAGTGTCCTGATGCTTGTAGGGGATATTTTGTGACCTCATAACGCAGTAGCCATTCACTTGTCGGTACGATTATCACCTTGAGTTGCGGATTGTTGTTCGGAGTTTCCTTCTCCTAAATGGGTTGCCATGCGACAGCTGACAGAGACGCGATTGGAATTCAGATAGAAAGACGCTGGTTTTAAAAGAACTTGGGCGTAGCTGCCGCTCAACGAAATAAAATGTTGTTAAAAAAATTGTTGCTACTATCACTAGTCTTTGTAAAAAATAATTGTTAAGAAAAAAAGTAATGGAAAAGAAAAAGTTGACATACGTTTAAGTTTATTAGTACTGTGTGAGTTAAAATAAAAATAATAAATTGTTCATCCACTGTATATTCAATTTTTTTTCATTAAAATCGTCAAAAATAGGGTTATCAAAATAAAATTAAATAAATAAGTAAATAAAATGAATAAAAAATAAACAATAAGAAATATATAAATAAATATGTATTCTTTCTAAAAATTATTATTATTATCATTATTATTATTATTCCGTAATTTCCCTCTTTGCTTCCTAACTTCACGCGTGTGGTAGGCATTGACATTATCTCAGATAAACCATTGCCTTTTCCCATTTGACTGCGGAAATAGACCTTTCATAGCTTGCCTTTAACCTGCCGACAAAACGGAAAAAATATTGCTTTTCGGTTTGCTTTTCGGAAAATGAAGAAGAAATACGCAAAACAACATGCAATGGAAGATAGAAGAGATGATAATGCTCGCATGTACTTACCGTCTGCTTCTGTGAAGTGGAAATTTTTATCTGTTTTGCATCTTGCATAACCTATTCATAACCGCTTTATTAAATAAGGGCCTGCATTCATACTTATACATATTACTGGAATGTTTTGCTAAAATGGTTAATTCCATACGATGTTTAACGATGCACTGTGAGTGTTTCAACGAATATTCTATAGTTGAGGAAGTTACTAGGAGCTATTTCAATCATTAACTTTGGAGGTAATATTCATCAGTACATTCAAATAGAAAAAATGGTAATTTATTATTATTATTATTATTATTATTATTGCCACCATGTAATGAATTTGTTTTGAAACATTCGAAATTATTGTTGCATTTACCGTTTGATTTGTTACTATAGAGCTGATGTGGGTGTAGATGTGGGTGTCGGCGTAGATATGCCGGCGCCATTTCTGTTTGGGTGTAGGTGTACGTCATTTTGTATTGAGAATGCGCATTGTTGCGCACATGTGTTGTGCACATGTGTGTGTGTTTGTGTGTATATTGTACACGTTTCCTTGTAAAACTTTGCATGCGTACATGAATAGATCTATACGTAGGCGAAATTTTGACTATTACTTTGCAACACTCCTCTTTCTTTCCACATAATACTCTAAATGGATCATGGCATAATCAATCGATACGATTTCGTATTCTGCCCATTAAAAATAAATATCCACTGCGTGTTGGTCTGATCCAACATGATGACGGTGATGCCGGCCTGGGACGCTGTTCCGGAACAGACGCTTGTTTACGCCATCGTTCTGTCTCCCACTGATCTTTTTGTCTTTCTTTTAAACTCCTTCTTTCACCCCATCCCCACAGCATCATTTTTCGCTCATTTTAAATCCCACAATAATTATTGTTGTTCATTTTTCTTCCTCTTTTTAACCCTTTTTCTTTTTCTTTACATTTCTCTCTTCTATTTTTCCACTCTCATAATCTTTCCTTTCTCTTCCTTAATTTTATGTTTTTTTTTTCTTTTTACTTTTATTCTTCCTCTTGTACAACCGTCGATTTTTCTCTCTATCCCTGTACAATTCTCGTTTCTTTTACTACGAATGCGTTTCATTTAACAGCCCTTGTTTCGATTGGCTTTTTTCTCTCTCATCTTAGATGCTGCCTACTCTGTCGCTAATTCCATCACTTTTTCTCTTCACCATATTTTAATCTTTTATTTCGTTTTCTATTTTTCCCGTTTCTGCTATTTACTTCTTATTTACTTGCCATATTCTCATTATATATTGATTCCATTATCGCAGTCCTTTATTTTTCTTTAAATTTTTGTCTTATATTTTTTCACTTTTCTTTTTTTTATATTTTATTTTCCTCTAGCTTCACTTATATAATTTTATTTTGTTAACCCCTCTTTCTTCTTCATATTTTTTCTTTTTTTTTCCTTAATTTCTATGTTCATTTTCCTCCGTCTATTTCCGAATCACCACTCACTTACTCATTATATGTTTTCTTTTCTAATTTCCTCTCTGTCTTTTACTCTTCTCGTTTTCCTTCTACTTCCTATTTCTTCATTTCTCTTTCTTAATTGATAGTCACTGATTTTTTCCACTTTTTTAATATTCAGCTTTTAGTCTCTATTTCTTTCTTTCTCTCACTCAATCACTCACTCACTCTATTTTTCTTTCTTTATCTACTTTCCATTTTTCTTCTTTTAATTTCCAGTTTGAAATTCTTTATATTCGTTCTTTCTATTAATCTTAATTTCCACATTAATCTCCCCATATTTCTTTCCTAATTTCCTTTTCTTTCATTTCTGTTCAGTTTTCATCCCCGTCTCTGTATTTTACACTTCCTTTCACATTCATTCTAACTCTCTCACCATTACTTTTTCTCTTTCATTTTTGTTTCTCTTTTAATTCTTTCTTTTCGCTTTTTCTTCCCTATGTGTTCGTATATCTCTATCTTAGTCACTCATTTTCTCATCCATTATTCATTGTCACGCACGGGTCCAACAATGTAGAAATGTCAACGGCGATTGTGAAGGACAGAACCAGGCCGAAATGGATGCATAGCAAAAACAGCCGCAGTCGAGACTTAAGCTAGATAGTTTTCCGGACCGCACCCTATTTATAATCGTTCTGTAGCTAGCAAGGATATTTCTGCGATCCTTCGTACAATATCGCTACAATGTCCCCATCCATACCAATCTCACTCTTATAGTCATCTTGGTTTGTCTTCTCAGGCCAATCTTCTTTCTTTTTCGTTCCAGTCCTGTGAAGTTTTCCAATAATGTTTCAGCCATTTTAAATAGTTGTGTGGACAATGTATTGTGGGTTAATTGGGTGGCTTAAATGATAGCGTCATGCTCTGACGAACAAAGACGACATCTATTGTCGTCCATTTTCAATGATACTGAGGCGTGAGCGAAAACTCTAACAGGCGTTGTTATCTCGACTCCTTCTGATTTTAGAATCAGGGTGTATTTTAGGAAAACTGAACGAATAAATAATTAACGGCACATATATTTCAAAGAATACAGTTTCCATTGTAAATGATGACCACTTTATTAAAAACTCAATATACGAGTAAAAAAGTTTTGTAATTTGCTTGAGTTTTATTTATTCTAATGGTTGTTAGGGCTTCAATGAATGTATTGGGAATTATGTTTTCTTTTTATACAGTTGAACCAGTTGCTTCTGTGATTTTACACTAATTTACACCTAATTTTTTCCTTAGTTCAGCATTGATTCTTCCTCGTATTGCAACCTGATGATTGCACGTAGCATTAAACATTCTGTCAGCTTTGAGTGTTGATTTTAATGTTCACACACACACACACACACACACACACACATATATATATATATACAATCATGAGATATTCAGAAAATGTCACTACCTCATCAGATGGCATCCTACATAAGCTATTGTGCTACTGAGAAATTATGGGAATCAACAAAGCAGAAAACTGATCATTCCTACTTTTGATTAGCGCGAATGTCTTAGTTTATATATGGCCTGTTCTAAAATGCACCTTATTTATTTATACATAGTTTTTAATACTTTATTCGGGTCTAAATATTAGTATTTCAAATAAAATGTATTACATTTAGGCTAAAGAATATTATTTAAATGTTCTTTATTTTCTTTTAGTAAGACTGCTGATATCGTTAATCATTTTAAATTTGTTTCGTTTTTAATTTGAAAATGGGCCCTGACAATTTTTCCGTTTTTTTCTTTTAATTTGGCTTCAAGTTTAGTTGATAATTTAGCACACTCTCGCAGATGAACCAAGCATAAATATCGAGAAATCCCCACCCGATCAAAAAAGGAAATCAAATTCCTACATTTACACCACAATCTATAATATTTCTTTTTCCATCATGGGATTTTGGCTGAAAGTATTTGGAGAAATACTTTAATAAAAAAACCCTTCAATCGTTCAACCAAGATGTAATTTTGCCCTCTTTATTCTGAATTGAATGGGGGAGGGGCAAACTTGGTGCTGAATACATTTTCGTAATGTTTGCTAGTGTGTTCGTGCAGCATTACAATTTTCTACTTTTTCTCCGAGTAAGGTTCGTTGCAAACATTGGCAATAAACAACTACTCGTGTCAATAGTTTACGGACGTGATAAAAATCTGCCACAATCTTGAAATTTTAATGCCAAACACATTTTATTATACACCCCGAAAACAGATTCATATTGCTGTAAATCACTGAAAATCACCTAATTTGAAGAATAAAAATTAAGGCAGACACTTTATTGTATGGTAAATCGGATGTGTAGGCCTATTTCAGGCGAACCATCATCAGCTTCCCTCTTTATTGTACAAAGGATTTTACACGAATGATATTCACAAAGAACTAAAAAACAAAAAATGAACAAAAATAAAGGTCACCCCTTAAAGACAAACTATAAGAAAAAATACATCATTACATCAGTTCGGCGAACACACACACATATTTATACATAAGCATATATGTACGCAACATATAATCAAATAGCACGCGTAACAGCGCATGTCAACAAAAATCCAAATATAAATTCAGCATGTCAGTTAAACTGCTAACCCATAGATTTGAAACGTAAGTTGTGTGTGTGTGTGTGTGTGTGTGTGTGTGTGTGTGTGTGTGTGAGAGAGAGAGAGAGAGAGAGAGAGAGAGAGAGAGAGAGAGAGAGCGTTGAAAATGAAGGGTAAGTATTTTAAAGCGTAAACGAAAAGGGAAGTAGAAGAAAGAAGAGAAGAAATAAATTTAAAATAGAAAGAAATGATGATAGGAGAAAATGAAAATAAAAAATACAAATTAATATTATATATGTTGGAAGGATGAGAAATTGGAGTCTAAATAAATAAAAAATATATTTAAGAGATAATAGTTGAACAGTTGTGGTCACAAAATCATAACACCACTATATAATCAAAATTATACTAATTATACAATCAACAAAACAAATATAATGCAATAAAAAATTAAAAAAATTAAAAAAATTAATTAAAAAGTAAGCCTATTTATTCTATTTAAGTTTAGCTGTTTAAACTTAAATATTTAGTTTAAAAGTAAATTTACATATTACAAGTGAAAGAATAAGGAATTGGAATTTAAAAAAAAATTGACATAATTAAACAATAAAGATATACTAGTTCATAAATCCGCTTTAATCACAATTACCATCACACAAGTATATAAACAAAAGTATACTAATTATTCGGTTAACAATACATTAATAGAAATACAATAAGTTAGGTAAATTTTTCGGTCAACGGTACAGTTATATTAAATTATAACTTTAGTAATGTAAACAAAACTTTCCTGTGTTAAACTGTGAGGTATTTTTCGTTTATTTTTATTTTTTTTTATTTATTCATTTATTTCTGTATATATATATCTGTATTTTTCGTTCCACCCCCCCCCCCCGCTTTTTGGAGTTCATGCTTCATTTGGGAGGAAAAAAAAAGTTTGAAATTTTTATTTATTCTGTTATGCGAAGCTACACTAGCCAAGGTATCAGCAGCCATTAGCACCCCACCGCCATGTTCTGTTCTTTGAATGGGAATTCACCAAGCAGGTTAACTTGATGTTGATTTTTGGGAAAAGCAAGAATTGAAGAATGAAACTTTAATGCAAATATCCTGTGTTAAACTGTGAGGTATTTTTCGTTTATTTTTTTTTTTAATTTATTCATTTATTTCTGTATATATATATCTGTATTTTTCGTTCCCCCCGCCTTTTTTGGAGTTCATGCTTCATTTGAACTTTAACTAAGTTAAAACTTAGTTAACTCTCCACTTTTGGAAGTTTGTGTTTTTTTCGATGTTTGTGCGTATTTGTTTGTTTTTCTTTCTTTTTTTTTCTTTTTTTTTTAATAGGAGTAGATAGGTCACACTATCGCCTGGTCAATACTCCTCCCACGTCTATTGAACTGGTGTAGAGGCTCGCCCCTTGTTTCCTGTGTAGGATGTGGTTTCCGGTTTTCTCTTCTCTCTCTTCAGACCTTGGTACTGGTGCTTCCGGTGGTTTCCTGCGATCTGGCCGGTTGGTGGCAACGGCTCATCACTGTGAGGGTACCGGGTTGGCAGTTTCCTGGTTGCTGCTTCCGACTAGTAGTTAGAATGTCGCGCATGGATAGGTGTCCCTGCAAGCGTTTTCGGTGGGCAACCCCGAGGCCACACCTTGTTGCAGTCCTAGCCAGTTTCCCTCCCAGCACAGATCGTGGGTAATGACCGCCTGTATCCTCTAAACTAGGTCCCTTTCTACAAACAGAATCATGACTCAACAAATCAGAAATGACACTAAACCAGTTAAATCCAAACCACCTAAACCCATTAACCTCTCCTTTATTAATATCCGAGGCATTCGTACTAACTTTCCTAGTGTAGAAGCGTTCCTGCATGAAAAGTCCTCTGGCATCCTCGCGCTCTGCGAAACTAACCTCAACTCAGCTATTCCCTCCTCTGACCTCTTCATCCCTGGTTATCTTCCCCTTTTAAGGAAGGTTTCCACTGTCCACATGCATGGGCTGGGTGTTTATGTCAGTGAACACCTCCCCATAACTAGGGTGACTACACTCGAATCTACTGACCACCAATACATATGTCTCCGCCTGTCTCTCCTCAGTTCGGTTAGCTAGCTATTCTTCCTTTACCATACTCCCTCCTCTCCTGACTGCTCCCTACTAGATAGCATTGCCGACGACATAGATAAGGCTATTTCCTATCACCCATTCGCCCACATATTTGTATTTGGAGACCTCAATGCCCATCACTCTGAGTGGCTTGAAAACGCCGTTACTGATCCGGCGGGCATTCACGCCATGAACATTGCTATTTCCCAGTCCCTTACGCAAGTGGTGGACTTCCCCACTCGCTTCCCAAACAGTCCCTCGGGTCATTCCTCACTGCTAGATATATGTTTCACCTCTGCGCCTGACGCCTGTCAAGTCTCGCAGCTTTGCCCTGTCGGCAACTCCGACCACGCTGTAATCTCCCTCAGTATTTCTTTCCAATCTCACTCCCCCCAGGAGCCCACTACTTATAGAACCTCCTACCTCTACCAAAAAGCTGACTGGGACGCCTTTCGCGATTTCATCTGCGACGTCCCTTGGGGAAAAGTGTTTGACCTATTAGTTGATGACTGTGCCTCTGAGGTCTCGTCATGGGTGAAAGCTGGCATTGATGCCTTCATACCCACCAGGAAGTATAGCTTAAAACTTAATTCCTCTCTGTGGTTCTCTCCGGCCTTCTCAGCCGCCATTGCCCACAGGAACCATTCCTTCCGTCTATTCCGGAGACAGCCAACTGATCACAATAGGCGCCTGTTCACATCTGCTCGCAATGAGTGCAAGAGAACCCTAAATGACGCCAAACAGTTGTTTGCTGAGAGAATGCGACAGCACATAGCTGACCGCAAGTTCGGCTCCAAGGACTATTGGAGGATTTGTAAACGAGTGCTGAACAATAGGAAATCCTCAATACCTCCTTTAATCCATGGATTTGACGTTCTCACGTCATCTGCGCACAAAGCTGAGTGCTTTGCCCGCAGATTCTCATCCACCTCCACATTCGACTCGTCCGGAGTGCACTCACCCGACTTCCCTATTAGAACTGAGGCCAAACTGCACGATGTATATATTACCCCGACAGTAGTATCCAGAGTAATTTCAAAACTCGACCCCCATAAGGCGTGTGGAGACGATGGAATCCCGGTGATAGTCCTTAAGAAGTGTGCCCCTGAACTTTCCCCCGTCCTCTCTAAACTGTTTAACTACTGCCGTTCTGCTTCCTGCTTTCCTGCATGCTGGAAATTCTCCTCAGTCGTTCCTGTCTTTAAGAATTGTGGTGAACCCTCGGACCCATCCAACTATTGCCCTATCAGTCTTCTACCGATATTCGGGAAAGTATTCGAGGCTATAATCAATGCAGAAATAGTTCATCATCTCACTGCCCACAAACTGTTCTCCGACAGGCAATATGGATTCCGCTTCGACAGGTCCACGGCCGACCTGCTAACAACTGTCACGGAGTACATGCTACAGGCCCTTGATGAGTCTGACGAGGCTCGCGCGGTTGCTCTGGACATCTTCGAGGCTTTCGACAGGGTTTGGCACCCTGGCCTCCTATGCAAACTACGCGGTTATGGTATTACCGGTCGCCTGCTTGACCTAATCCAATCTTTCTTAAATAACCGCCAAATGAAGGTCGTTCTGAATGGGCGTGCCTCTTTGTCCTACAGCACGAATGCTGGTGTCCCACAGGGCTCTATCCTGGGCCCGACGCTCTTCCTTATTTTCATCAACGACCTCCCAGATGAGATCAAGTCCCAAGTAGGCATCTACGCAGATGACACTACAATATACTCCCGCTCCAGTCGTGGCGGACAGACATAATCTCGCTACTGACCTTGAGCGAGATCTACACTCTGTGGTGAATTGGGGCAAGAAGTGGCTTGTCAACTTCAATTCCTCTAAGACCAAGCTCTTGTCTGTCAACCATTACAGGCAACCTCTTCTGCCTCCCATAAGCATGGATCAGGTGATTCTCCCGGAGAGTAATACACTACGCCTCCTCGGACTTACCCTGTCCTCAGACCTCAAATGGAACCACTATATTGAATCCATAGCAAAATCTACTGCTAAGAAGGTTGGGTCACTATGTCGATCCAGGATGTTTTTTCCACCTGAATTCATCCAGCATATATACAAGTCAACCATCCGTCCGTGCATGGAGTACTGCTGCCATTTATGGTCAGGTGCCCCTGCCGTTCTCCTCAGTGCTCTTGACAAGCTCCAAAGGAGAGTCTGTAATGTGATAGGTACTGATCTGGCGATTCGACTGCAGCCACTTTCCCATCGTCGAAATGTGGCCTCCCTCTGTCTCTTCTATAAATATTTTCATGGCTTCTGCTCGGATGAGCTTAAGTCACTGATGCCTCATCAACAGGTGTTTACCCGTGCAACCAGACTGGCAACTGGGTCCCACCCATTCACAGTCAGGTTAGCCAAATGCAGACGACATTCTACTCCTGCAGCTTCCTCTCTCGCACTTCTCGCCTGTGGAACTCACTCCCGTATTCTTGCTTTCCTGACGGCTACAACCTCCAGAAATATAAATGCAAAGTTAATACTCATCTACTAACCACTGGCCTCTAGCTCTCTCCCCTCCCCTGTATAACCTTCCCTTTCTCTCCACCTATGTATCTGTCATCGCACCTTCTTTCTCAGCTTTCTATTGTTCCTTTCTAACTAGCTTGTACTCCTCACTCTTTTCTAATTAATCTTTTTACATTTATGTAACCCCCTGCACATCAGTGGCATTTCCGCCTTGCTCGGGGTGAAAGGATTAAAAAAAATATGTACACATACAACCCTCACACAAACATATATACTTATATATTTAGAGCTCTCTTAAAGAGTTATCCTACCACTGTATGAACAGAATACTTATTTGGCTTCTTCTATATCTACTCTGCATGCTTATATATATATATATATATATATATATATATATATATATCCGAGTGAATACAGAATGAAGAATGAATTCTTACAACGTCCAAAACATTAATTTAAAACAGTGCTCGATATATAATGTATAGAGCCTTGAATATTTATTTTAAATTATATTTTAGAACATGTAGTTGTGCAGTGGATATCGGCTTGGAACGAGAAATCGGGGAGCCGAGTTCGAATTCCATTTGAATTCATTACATTCACTTACGCGCAAATACCCTTGGGAAAGGTGTTAATCCGTCTATTCCTTCCAGTTATGGGTTAAATAACAAGACAGATTGGGTTCTCTAGCCTTAGCTGGCAACCAGTCAACCACAGAAAGCAATGGCAACCTACTGCGGGATAATCTTCTGCCCAGTCAGTTTATGTCTCTTTCGAGACATGATCGCCCAAGCGTGTTTCACGTATGGCACTTAACTGACAGACATAATCATTCTATATACATCCGCTACAAAGGTACGCTTGTTTCGGCATTGAACCTTCAATGTTTCATCAGGCGCCTGATGATTATGTACATGTTTTAAAATATAATATATATATATATATATATATGTGTGTGTGTGTGTGTGTGTGTGTGTGTGTGTGTGTGTGTGTGCGCACAATATAATTAATTTAATATTTTCGAGGCACCTAAAATGCCCATGTTTCGGAATTATATTTTTAGAGTGACTACATATTATAGCAATCATTTTAGGGCTGACTAGCAAAAATGTAATTTTTTAAATAACTTTTGAAAAAAGGTTTTCGTCAGTCACCCTAGAAATGATCGCTTAAAGATATAGTAATAGTTGAAATATGATTACAAAACATGGGGAACTCTGTGTTGAGACAATTTGAAATTAATTAAATTACATTAATTTAGCACTAATTTTGTAAGTAAAATTACCATATATATATATATATATATATATATATATATATATATATATATATATATAGCCATTCAATATTGTTTTATTTTATGCACGCTACCCAAATGAATTTAATTGCTAATCTAAATGTACGAGGTACAGTTTTTTACCTAAGCTTAAATTTTAGGTAATGATATTTACGATGATTTTGGATTGGAACTTATCGTTCATTCCCTGCCTTTCGTATCTGCGATAGTGTTTGTCTTGAAAGCATATTGAAAAAATATCCAGTTACATTTTAATTTAGAGAATAAGATTTCGAATCAATTTATTCTCCTTCAAGGCGGAATATCGATTACTATCGAAGCCGATGTATCAGTTATATGGGATTTCTTTTTAGTTTACCATTTGCAGATTAAACCAAAATAAGTACTGAAAAGTATCATGACAATTATTTGTTAAAAAATATTGTATTTTCATATTCTTATATTTGCTTATTAAATAAATCTCACGATATGAGGAAATTGCAATGGTAAAAATCTTATATATATAGGTAACGTCTTTATTTTGATTTTTTTTTTTGGAATACTTGCACATCTATTTATCTAAAATCTTTACATACACATGCATACAACTGTTTAATAAATATGGTTTAATTTGTCATGGTGCCTAACTATTCAATAGTTTCAGCTTTGTACCCGTTAGATTTATACTCATAGAAACATTGAAATACGTACGTACTTGCTATGAAGTATTTTTTTAATGTGAGAGAATATACCAGTGATTTCAATACGGAATGTCAATTGATCATGTTTTGCATATTCTGCACCATAATCTGAATAGCAAGCCAAAATGTTTGCTGTATTCTTATTTTGCTTATCTGTCCTTTTTGGATGATTTACTTTGCTTAACTGCATATCAACCTTTATGGTTTCTCGAAATCTAATTATTTGGAACAGTATTTCATGTCTTCAACTAAATATACAGATAAAATCTACTGTTTGTTATTTTGCTATGAAAAATATTTTTGGTAATTCTACTATAAAATGTATTGCTAACCTGTTCATTGTAAAATGTCTTGCTTGTAATTTTAATGTTAAGAGTATTGTTTGTAATTTAATATAAATAAATATGTCGATAATTTCATTTACAGTGTTTCCCTTACTTCGCGTATTGTTACATCATCACTTTATTCTAACGAAAACGTAAAGAACGTTATATATGGTCCAAACATAATTTTTCACATTGCAACTATGCATACCAGTGTTTATTCAGAAAATCCTTTGGGATTTTGAGTAATGTTCTGTAAAATAGGGATTTAACCAAGATCAGTTTGTTATGTACTATAGCCCAAAATTTATTTAAATAATCAATGTTATATCCGCATCTGATTAAACAATTTTTATTTAAGTTATGTTGAATAATATAATTGCCTGCTTAACTATCAGATTTGATCAAAGAATATGTGTTGTTGCTTCCAAGCGTCTTATTTTCTAAATAATAATAATAATAATAATAATAATAATAATAATAATAATAAGGAGCAGAAGAAGAAGAATGTTACGTCAGATGCACGATATTAAATTGACGATTGGATATAAATAGTCAAAGATCATTATGCCCTACCTAATAACCATTCTCTTAAAACCATTCAAGGTATAAGAATTATACTCAAAAATGCAATATTGCAAAGTATATGTGCAAAAGCAACGGATTCTGACAAGTTGAACTCATTTAGAAATGTCATTTTGTAACAGAGTTCTCCGAGATGATTTTCAACCGATGGCATTCCCGATTATCTTTTTAGCTAACTTTTCCTCAGCCAATAAAAGATACCCTCAATGTATTCAATGAAGCCCATTGGCCCCATCCTTTATGTACAGATATGCGCAATTTTGCTGTCTCAAGTAAAACGCTTAAACAGATAGTTGTATTTTGGTTGATTGAAAGGTATATAAAAGGAATCGGGATGAAATATATAACTCACACACATACAAGTTAATCGGTCTTAGCTATCCAATGACTGAGACTAACTTAGACTAAAACATATTTAAGAACAGTAAGGACAAGATATATTTAAATAGGATTTTTAATTAGCAAAGAAAA
The DNA here is from genome assembly GCA_037127315.1 of Ascarosepion bandense. Classification (NCBI taxonomy): domain Eukaryota; kingdom Metazoa; phylum Mollusca; class Cephalopoda; order Sepiida; family Sepiidae; genus Ascarosepion; species Ascarosepion bandense. The sequence continues at coordinate 933,112 of JBBBDQ010000832.1, forward strand.
GGAATATCTGACACTGAAATTCGAAAATGCATTGAAAGAGTAAAAGAAATGCCTTTCAAAACAAAAAAATCTTTCGTAAACAGGAAAATATATTTAAAATATAGTAAAGAGTGCTGAGCTATTTTGTAATATCGGTACACTTATATATGTATCAAGGAATAGTCGCTAAACTTTTCAGAGATAAAGAGACACCTGACAAAATAAATGTGGCTTTAATGAGGGAGGGTGAGAATATTCTCAACTGAACACTTGATTTTAAGGGAAATGAAACAAAAAGTATCCTTCTGCTGAGAACGAGAAGCAAACAGTTGTTTCTTCTAGAACACATAAATTGAAAAGAGGGTTTTGTTATTGTAACTCTTACCAGACAGATTGAATTCAAAATAGTTAAGTATTCAGCAAATAAACTATCTAACGAGCACGTGTAAATCTTTTGCAGTATAGATGTTAAAAAAAGATTAATTGGAGACTAGCATGCAGGTTTATGATAGTTCATATATAATGAAGTAAGAAATCATTCATGGAAGAAAAAATACTTTCAATGGAATTAGCGTTTCTAATAAATTTTCTTTTGGGATTGATTCGCTTCCTACGGTCTCTCAATCCTTTGCAATTTATTTAAAGCCAGAAAAGATTTTGGCTTGTCAGCTCATTACTTGGAGATAAAATTTAGTGACACAATATTTAGTAATTGAATAATAGCTTGAGGGAGAAGAGGTGTATGAATACTTTTCCAAAAGGTATTTGTGCGTATGTGTATTTAATGAATGCAAATTGAATGTAAACTGAGATATCCGATTAAAAATTACTAGTCATTTTCAATTATTCTAGCCACACATTCAAGTTTACAAATCCTAGTATTCCCAAGCGATCACCCAGCTAGGTAGTGAGCAGGCCCGACTTTGCTTTACATTGGAGATCATACGAGAACCGCTGTATCAACGTGATGTGGCCATATGTCGAGCTGATATTGGTGGCGAAAAATTCTTAGCAGTGTAAGCACATGATTTTACAGGCATTTATAACGGAGATTATTCACAACGAATCTCAGAATGAATTTCTATTTCTACGAGAATTCAGCAAACACTGACTGATAGTGGGATATGTTAAACGTCTAAAATACTCAAATATATCGGAGTATAAACTGTTGAAATGATAATTCCCAGGTGTTATACTAGAGTGCTTTTCTATCCAAGCATACCCTGTATCTAATGTCGTGTAGCCAAATTCAAAAATTAATCGATTCTAATATTGATAATATATTTAGTGTTTTATTGTTGCAGGTCATAGTGGAGTATATATACACCCTTTTAACTGAATAATTTACAATACTTGTCTAAGAAATATATAGCAAATTGATATTTTGTACGCTTTTTGGAGAGAAAATATTCCGGTAAATACTGTCATGGAAAATTGATCTTTTTCAGTAAAACTTGTCATCAAAATGGTTGGTTTCTTTGTAGGATGGCTATCATAGGACATAATGTTTTTCCCGATAGAATTTTGTCACACGGTAAATATATTTTAACGGAAAGGCAGAGAAAAATAGACGATTATATATCTTAGAAAACAGTAAAATGTTCAAGTATAAAATTGTACTTATATATTATAGGCCTCCAATGACATAATTCTATGTAATTATTAGCAGGATCAAATCAAGTATTTATACATCATAGACCTTTCTTTATCTGTGTCCCTCTAAATCTTTGTCTGTCTGTATGTTACTCTGCTTGTATATATATATATATATATATATATATATATATATATATATATATATATATATATACAAACACATACACACTTATATATATTGTAATTTGCTAATTACAAATTTTTAATAAAAGCATTTTATCGCTGTATTAGAATATTGTTGTTGTTCTTCGAGTAATATTTTAAAACAAATAGTGAAAATTATTAATTTGGAAAATAGATAACGAATTCATGGATATTTACAAAGTTAAAGAGGGTAGGTTTGAGGAAGTTAAACAATATTATTATGGGTGAGTTTCAATTACTCAATGTAAAGAAATAATTAAATTCAACATTTAGGTCGAATGAAGTCGGGTCATTGAATTATGTCATGAAAATACTTTCACGGCTTCTGCTCCGATGAACTTAGATCACTGGTGACCCCTAAATACGAATTTGAACGAGATACTAGATTAGCAACTAGATCTCACCCTTTTACAGTGAAACCGATAAAATGTAACCGTAACTTCTACTCCAACAGTTTCTTTCCTCACACTTCCCGACTGTGGAATTCTCTTTCACACGATTGCTTCCCCGACGGCTACAATCTCCAGGAGTTTAAATGTAAGGTCAATAGACACCTCCTAACACACTAACCTGCTCCCATTCTATCAATCATTCTTCCCATCTGCCCAACGCTCATCCTCGGTATCCTTACTCATCTGTCACCTTCCTCCTGACATTCCCTATGTCTAACCACTACTTCTCTTTACCTTCCCCTATGTAGCCCCGTGCGCAATCGTGGCAGTGGAATGTCTTGCTTGGGGTGAGATAATTTTAAAAAAATTAGCATTGTACAGGCCAGCCTCCCAGAGAATAAAATACTACGCCTCCTTGGCCTTACACTTTCGGCGGACCGCAAATGGAATGACTATCGAATCCATTGCGAAATCTGCCGCTATGAAAGTCGGCTCTCTGTGCAGGGCCCGGAAGTTTTTCCCACCTGAATCTATTCTGCACATATACAAATCTACCATCCGCCCGCGCATTGAATATTGCTGCCATATCTGGTTGGGTGCCCCTGCTGCTCTCCTTGGGTTTCATGACAAAATACAGAAGAGGATCTGTAACGTGATTGATACTGACTTGGCAGACCGGCTGCAACCACTCTCTCACCGGCGTGATGTGGCTTCACTGTGCATCTTCTACAAATACTTTCATGGCTTCTGCTCCGATGAACTTAGATCACTGGTGCCGCCTAAGCAGGAATTTACATGAGATACTAGATTAGCAACTATGCCCCCACTTTTACAGTTAAACAGATAAGATATAACCGTAAATTCTACTCCAACAGCTTCTTTTCTAGCGCTTCCTGCCTGTGGAACTCCTTTCCACAAGTCTGCTTTCCCAACAGCTACAGGTGTTTAAATGTAGGGTCAATAGACCCCTCCTATCACTCTAACTCCCAATTATTCTTAGAACACTCTCATCTACCCAACCCCCATTCTCGGTATCCTTACTCGCCTATCACCCACCCTCTGACATTTCCTATATTTAACCATTCTCGCTATCCCTAACCGCCTATCACCCACCCTCTGACATTTCCTATATTTAATCATCCTTTCTCCACTATATGTAGCCCCCTGCGCAGTAGTGGCAGTGACAAGCCTTGCTCGGGGTGAAACGCTTATAAAAAAAATAGGAAAATCAATAATACAGTGGCATTTTAATTTTCGTGTGAGGGGTTTTGTTTGGAATACTTCAGTTCATATTACTAGTATATTAAATGAACCCTCCCGTCAATATCGATATATGAAGTTTCAATAGTATGTTTCTTTCTTTCATGCTCGACTTGCGCATTTGGATTCGTTGGTATTTAAGGCCTGCTTAAGAGCTAAACGATATTTCACACGTAGAAAACGAACAGCGACCCGCTGTGAAGGCTAGAGATATATCACTATTACATATATATTCAATACGTGATTTCTTAAAACACGTAATGACTTCTATGCTCATACCCTTCTACTTGAAAATAATCAGAAGCCAATTCCTGGAAGGATGGCCGTTTTATGCCAATTTAAGTTTGATTTTGCTTACGTTTAACAATGTATCATAACAAATATATTTCACTTTCCCAGTATCAATTGCGGTTAAAAAGCTTGAGTGTATATTTTTGCGTCTGTTTATCTCTCGTGCACACATTACAACCAGTCCAGTGCAGTTGTTATCATATGGAAAATATCTATATATCCTAAAGTTTGCAGTTTTAACTTCATGCATGATCAATCATTTCCGATTCCATTGTTACACCCTTCATTAGTGCTTTTCGATGTTCATACGACCTTATTTTTAGGAAGCGTCTTGTTGCATAGTTTATTCTCCGCAACAATTACAAGGGATCGAGAACAAGCGATACTTTGTCATTTTCTTCCCAGTGTTAGGCTTCACTCAGCAGCAACACTTGCAAAATTATCAGGAGGCAGATTCCCTCGACCAAAATATCTAACTACTTAGTGGAGGAAAGTGTTGATTTGTGAATTTGGTGACATATTTGGGAGCTCAGTCTTATGGTGGGAGAGTAGAGATGGAGGTACAGCAACTGATCGATACTAGATAACAATAAGAATAAGAGGATATCCTTAGACATCAGAAGCGGGAGGACTGTGGCCTACCCCGTTGATTAAATAAAATGTTCAGTTCAGGATGTTCTGTAGGTTACTGAGGTCGATTTACAGCTGAGAGAGGACGAAGTGCCCAACTGTCGACATGTTTTGATAAAGGCATCAAAGATGAAGACAATTGTCTAAATATCAGTAGTGTAAATAATATATATATATATATATATATATATATATATATATATATATATATATATAAGACATGATAAAGGACAGTAAAGATGTATAAATATTATACACGGACATAAAAGTGAAGGTCAAATTATTATATCCATAGCACACAGACAAATTAGTATCATGATACACTTATGGACATATTGAATCCATAGCAAAATCTACTGCTAAGAAGGTTGGGTCACTATGTCGATCCAGGATGTTTTTTCCACCTGAATCCATCCTGCATATATACAAGTCAACCATCCGTCCGTGCATGGAGTACTGCTGCCATTTATGGTCAGGTGCCCTTGTCGTTCTCCTCAGTGTTCTTGACAAGCTCCAAAGGAGAGTCTGTAATGTGATAGGTACTGATCTGGCGACTCGACTGCAGCCACTTTCCCATCGTCGAAATGTGGCCTCCCTCTGTCTCTTCTATAAATATTTTCATGGCTTCTGCTCGGATGAGCTTAAGTCATGATGCCTCCTCAACAGGTGTTTACCCGTGCAACCAGACTGGCAACTGGGTCCCACCCATTCACAGTCAGGTTAGCCAAATGCAGACGACAATTCTACTCCTGCAGCTTCCTCTCTCGCACTTCCCGCCTGTGGAACTCACTTCCGTATTCTTACTTTCCTGACGGCTACAACCTCCAGAAATTTAAATGTAAAGTTAATACTCATCTACTAACCACTGGTCTCTAGCTCTCTCCCCTCCCCTGTATAACCTTCCCTTTCTCTCCACCTATGTATCTGTCATCGCACCTTCTTTCTCAGCTTTCTATTGTTCCTTTCTAACTAGCTTGTACTCCTTACTCTTTTCTAATTAATCTTTTTTCATTTATGTAACCCCCTGCACATCAGTGGCGTTTCCGCCTTGCAAGGGGTGAAATGATTAAAAAAAATATATATATATACACACGAACGTTGCTTTACAAAAAATTATACATGTGAAGCTACTTAACCAATTAAAGTACAACTACGCTGATATTAAAAAGTACCTTTTTTTGCAATATATCAATTTCTACTGAGACTTTAATAATGGCAAAACATGTTAACTTAATAAAAAATTCCTATTTTTTCATTATGCATTCATTCTGTTGGATTCCTAATCATATTCGATCTTTAATTGATACCAAGTGCTACGGGATGCACTAATAAAAGTGTAACACAAAGGAAATTAGGACAATATATGCCAGATTTTAAATCCATTAAATCTTACTCGATGCAAACAAAACCATCAATCTCTGTGGCAATGAAAAAAGGAGAGAATCATAAGTGAAAGAGAGATATGTTTTATAGGAAAATTATTAAATTATAGGAATTCTTTGATTTAAATGCATCTTACCAGATGGCATATTTGTATTGCAAGGTTCAATTAAAACATTAAACATGCATGATACGAAAATAAGAAGTCATTCTAAATACGCTTTTGTTATCGGCCCTAGAATTCTGATTCACGTTTAATATTCGATATGTTTCTTATCTACATGGTGAGTCCGTACATTGAAGGATATAGAAATGTGACCGAAGAAAACATCAAAATAAAACGGAATCGTTCTATTGGACGAATAATTAAATGAAGTGTTGGATTTTAACAAGAAAATGACACAAAGAATTTAAATCATTAAAATATGATAAGGTTTGCTCCAAGTACGACAAACAGCTTTTACATACATGCGTACATACGTATAATGGCGGACTGCCCTCGTTTTCTACTCACACGATATCAGTTAATATATATATATATATAAATATATATATATGGGAGTGTTTAGGTGTGTGTGTGTGTGCCCCTCTCTCTCTCTCTATCTATATATATATAGGTATATATTGATTGTTTATTACTTAGTATTTGGTCATAATAGGGTTTGAACAGTACACATTTGTAATAAGAAATGTTCGATATAAAATATTAAATGGAATCGTACAAAACCAAACCAATAACAATGATTGCAACTGCAGATACAAAAATAAATGTCCTCTTCAAGATCTCTGCAACACAAAATGAATAATTTACAAGGCAAAGGTACATGACCCAGGTGGAAAAAACAAAATATATTTTGGCTCAACCAAAGACACCTTTAAGAACAGATGCTTTTATCACAGGTCTACATTTAAAATAGTAAAATTACAAAAAAAATACAAAATCGGCTAGCCACGTGTAGAAATTGAAATCAAAATATAGAAAACAACCCAGACATAACGTGGAGCATTGTAAAAACAGCCAAGCCTTACAAAGGTGGAAAAATATGTAGACTGTGCCAAGAAGAAAAATTAGAAATTATAATATTCTCAAATAAAGACGAAATGTTAAGGGAATGAACGGAAAGTTTGACGAAATGCATTCACACTAACTCTTAGTATACATACAACGATGGATGAAAACGCCATAATCCGTTTTAATTAAAAAGACTGCGCGCGTTCATAAATTCCCTGACACGTGAACATTCTAATAAAACACCGTTACAAGAGCGTTCTTAAAAAGAAAAACGGTAAAGGTTAAATCAGTTATTAAAAATTGCCTTTCAGACACCACTCATGGTAGAAACATGGGTAGCAAAATAACTCGTTTAAAAATGGAATATATATATCTTCCAAGAACACACTATCCACACACATATATGAATATACGTTTGTGAAATGAAATGAGAACTTTAAAAATTATAAAATCATGATGAAACATGGATATATGTAAAACTTATATATATATTTTGATGAACACAACTGCAAATATATACATATGCTGCTATATTTAAGAAAATGAAGCTACAAAATAGTCATTATTTTTCCCTATCTTTACACGCATAGAAATATATTTGTATACATCTTAAATATTAACAACTTTCAAATGCATTTATAGATTTAAATTGAATTCTAGAATTATATTATTGAAAAAATTACGCCCCTGGTAATATAACAGGTGCACCTGTCTACAAACCTATACAGGTAATTTGTAATATTTCAGGGACACCTTTCTTTCTGCTTTGATCACAACGCATAAAAATACCCAGAAACGCTATATATATATATACACACACATATAAATTTGTTTTTGTAATACTTTAGGCTGATAAATATTTATATATATATATATAAACAGATATATTTTTAATCATTTTGTATAAGCAATCATTATATGTTTGCATACATCCTTATGAAACATCAATAAATTCATAACTATTATCTTTCACGAAGATTGTCACAAGAGAAGAAATCTGTGTCTGCTCCAAAGAAACAACGAACGAAAGTAAATCATTTACTTGAGATTTGATATTAACTTTTATTTATGGAATCAGTGTATTGATTCTAAAAACTGCAATTAGAATCTGCATCAAACAACTATTTGAGTACATCATGATACAAAGAATTCATCAGAAATATTAGTTTATAAATTATCCTACTTGGTATCACAAATTCTAGAGTATAAATGCAGGGTGAATTTTTATAGTTCGTAATTACTAAAAAGTTTTCTCTTAAAAAATGGATTAATAAAAATAATTTCGCTCTGTCGACAGAAAAGCTTTCGTAGATTTTATTTCACACATGAAGCTCTTTAATTTCGGATCCGCTTTTAGTTAACAAGATATTTTGATAAATAACATATAATTGAATATTTTCGCTTGCATATATATATATATATAAAGTAAATAATCATTCAAATATATCAGGTTTAAACAAGTACATTATTTTTAAACATAGTTTCCTTTTTTATGCACTTAGTCTAACGGTTCACAAGTTTGCGACTTTCCTGCCAGTAGAATATTTAGTTAATATTGTTTTTGCTGGTGTTTGAGCGTGTATATATATATATATATATATATATATATATATATATATATATGTGTGTGTGTGTGTGTGTGTTGTATAGGTTTATATATATATATATATATATATATATATATATATGCGTATGCCTGTATGTTTGTAAGCATTTACATGTGTGTGTGTGTGAGTTGCATGTGTACATATATATGGTTTTTAGTGTACTAGAGTTATACAGTATCATAACTATACCGTTGACCTAAAGATTTACCTACATTATTGTATTATTATTGTATTGTTAACCGAATAATTAGTATAACTTTGATTATATAGCGGTGCGGTGGTAATTGGAATTAAAGCGGATTGATTAACTAGTATATCTTAATTGTTTAATTTTCTTAGGTTTTTTAAATTCCAATTTCTTATCCTTTAACTAGTAATATATAAATTTATTTTAAAACTATATAATTAAATTTAAACAACTAAATTTAAATAGAATAATTAGGCTTACTCTTCAATTAATTTTGTTTTATTTTTTTAATTTTATTTTGTATTATATTTGTTTTTTGATTGTATATTTAGTATATTTTTGATTATATAGTGGTGTGATGATTTTGCGATCACTACAGATTAACTATTATGTTTTTAGACGCCAATTTCTTATCCTTTCATCGTTAATATATAATATTTATTTATTTTTTTCATTTTCTTCTATCATCTTGTCTTTCTATTTTAAATTTATTTCTCTCTTCTTTCTTCTTCTTCCCTTTTCGTTTACGCTTTAAGATACTTATCCTTCCTTTTTAACGCTCTCTCTCTCTCACCTATCCCCACTTTCTTTACGTTTCAGATCTACGGGTTAGCAGTTTAACTGACAGGCCGAATGTATCTTCGGATTTTTGTTGACATCCTGTCCTACGCATGTTCTTTGATCATATGTTGCGTATATATGGGCTTATGTATGAATATGTGTGTGTTCGTCAAACTGATGTAATGATGTATTTTTTAAAATTTTCTCTTTTAAGGGAGCGACAGTTATTTTATTTGTTTTTTAAAGTCTTTGTGAAATTCATTCGTATAAAATCCTTTGTACAATAAAGACGGAAGCTGATGATGGTTCGCCTGAAATAGGCCATACTTTCGATTTACCATGAAGTAACGTGTTTGTCTTAATTTTTCTCATATTTCTCTATATGTATTTATATACATATATATTTACAGCTCTCTTAGAGAGTTATCCTACCACTGTATGTACAGGATACTTCTTTTGGATGCTTATTCGGTCGGGTTTCGATCCCGGGCAGAGTCGAGTGGATGCGTCTAGCCACACTGATGAGCTGTGATACAGCGAAACAGGCATGTATATGGATGACTAATATATATATATATATATATAATATATATATATATATATATATATATATATATATATATGGGGGTGCGCGTGTGTGTGTGATTGTTTCAGTACTGAAGGCTTTTATGGAAGAATATTGGCCTGTAGTAGTGAAACACATTACCTTATATATATATATATATATATATATATATATATATATATATATATATATATATATATTTCCTTATTTTTAACTTGAAAGGGGTGTTAGCTTTACACTGGTTTTCACCCTGTACAAAGCATGTATCAAGGTCGAGGGTTATATTTAGTATTTAGGGAGATTTTTATATGAATAAGAGGGAAAGAGAACAGCTGATTGTAGATATGAACAGGTCGCGGTTTTAATGATCGACTACACATCCTACTTCGCCGTTTGTTTCACAGGACCGTACTCCGCTTGAATAAGGCTTTTTGAGTGGGACTTGTGTCGCCTGGCACTCTTGCAGAGTGTGTCAGTGGTTTGCTACAATGTAAGTGTAATTTCGAGTCGTAGCCGGGAAAGATCTGATAGAACCAGGTGATGCAGTTAGTCTGAACAATTTTCATGATAGTGGCGATAAGGAAGTGATAGATTAGACACATCTCGTATGAGAGAGAGTGAGTGAAAGTGAGAGAGATTAGATGGAGCATGGAAAGATAATACTTCTCTAAGAAGACCATGGAAACGCTTTTGAACTCTGTCAAACAGGAAAGTGATGTCGGCGCAGCTTTAGCACAGTTACGGCAACTACACTCCATTTTCAGCCTTATTTGTCAGGGGATATCATGTGTCAGCTACTTACTGAAGCGGTATGAGCAGCCAATAATCTTTCAAGCATCTTTAGCAAGAAATCATATATAGGAATTCTAACAATATCATTTCAAGGTACAGGGCCTAAGATAGGGAACATCTGTCATCGTGACTGACTCTATTTTTTGGGTCTAATCGGCGGTGTTTCAATCTAAACTGTTTGGTTTTTGGAGTTACTGATTATAAACAACCCACTGGGAAGTTAGATCGGAAGAGAGGTCAGCTGCCAATTTCCTATCGTCCAGAAATTTGGAGGTACCCCTATATATATTTGTGTCACCAGCATAGATGTTTACAAATAATCAGACTATATTTCAGACAGTTCATTTATGTAAATCAGAAATATGTTTAGTTCGAGAAGAGGATGCATGCATTGTCTGCCATGGCCTCAGAGGATTGGCCGTTCGTTCAGGAATCTACCAAGAATATATAATAGAAAAAATCCTCCCAGCGATTTCATAGCCGGTGAGCTTGTTTTTTAAACGTTTGTCCCATTCTTGTCGAAGGCTTTCATGTTACCCAATGCAATCGTCTTAGAGTGTCGTCAAGGGCCTCACCAATTCTGTGCGTAATCGTTGTTACAACGTCGATAATCGATCGGTATGATCAAAACACATTCTGTTCGTTGCAAAAGAGCTTGTTCCTGTTCATATAAATTGACAGAAAGTCACACATAAACCCACACAAGTACGCACACGCATACGTACGTATGGGCACAGAGAGAAACTCATACATAGACCAACTAAAACAAATACACATACACACACACCTGCACAAATTTACAAATAACACACACACACACGCGCACGCACACTATATATATATATATATATATATATATATATATATATATATATTGCAGATAATGGAAAACCGTGATGATGGAAAATATAATACAAAATTTTGTATTTTATTATAAATTATGGAGAGCTCAATGGATATTATTCACAGAAAATATATTGAGAAGAATGCTTAACTTATATCTTTACAGTTTATAAATCCATAATTTATTTCAGCAATGTAATGAAAAATTCTTTCACTTACCTCGTTCAGGCCGTTGATGAATAAATTATTTATTAAGATTAATGTTGTTTATATTGCTACACGGAAATGTCTGCTTTCAGATTTTACCTCGTCATCAGGCAATGTTTGGTGATTTTTGCTAAAACGATTGCCATTTGATTATAAGAAACATTAAGTTTGCCATTTATTGATGTGGGAAGACAGAAGAATTGATGCATCTGTTCAATTTAACTAATCAGAATGGAGATCCACTTTAAACTTGAAAAAAGAGGTTACAAGGACGTTAACATAAAAACATCCACAATCAGCGACGATTTAATTTATGACGTCTCACGCGGTGTGACGTCATAGAACAGCATTCCAAATTTACGAACTGAGTTTGCTATTTTTAGTAACTGTTATCGTTGCCTAGCAAAGTTTTATATCAACACAAAATAAATTCGTCGCTGATAGTGGATGTTTTTATGTTAACGTCCTTGTAACATCTCTGAAGATGGCGCATGTGAGCCGAAAGCTCAGAACTAACTTAATGAAAAATTATCCAAAACTTGTAGAATTTTTGTTTTTATTTTCACCTGAAATTAAAGCCAAAATACGATGTTTAGAACGGCTCATGATTAAACATAATAGACATTTATTGTCTCTTATATTTAACAGTATATGTTTAGAAAAATATATATAAATATATCTATATATATGTGTGTGTGTGTGTGTGTGTGTGTGTGTGTGTGCACTTCTAATTGATATATTTCTAATCCAGAATTTTTTATTGCATTAAGTGATATTATAGTGGACGCATTTTGTGACATAGCGCCCCATTTTTATTAATTTCATAAACACTATTTTGATAGACGTATTCCGTTGTGTTTAATAACTAGCTAAAAGGAACATTTATTACAAATAATATGTGCCCACTGTGATAACCTAAATGAGATAGATAGATAGGTAGATAGATAGATAGATAGATAGATAGATAGATAGATAGATAGTGTTGACATAGAAATTAGAACACGATCGTCACAGTCAGCTTTCATACATTAAACTATCGTAATTTAGAATCAAATAGTGGACTAAAACCAAAGTAAACATCAAAAGTAACTCATGGTTAGAAATATAAGTATTCAAAAATAACAGCCATAAAATGAAACCCCTTCTACATTTGCTAAGCACGATCATTTATGGTATGAAAATGACCGTCACTATACAGTGTTGATTCACAAGTCCCTAATCGCTATATCTACAAGTAATTTATCTATATTACTGCGTACTTTTCCCATATAATATAACAGAAGCGCGTGCGCACACACACACACACACACACACACACACACACACATATATATATATATATATATATGTACGTATGTATATGTACAAGCCCACTAACCTCAGAAAATCAGATAGTGATAATGTGTCTGTGTTTCATTTACTTTGGAGAACCTGATTTATTTCATGAGCTGTAGTAACTATCAAGTAGTGTTTTAATTTCCGAAATGACTTCCTAAATGTAGTATTTCATTAGCTGTCTCTAGCAGACCTTGCCATTAATGTTTTACTTGTAAGAGCATTCGAATGTTTTCGTAACTAAGTGCATGTTTTCGACCGCCCACTTGTGTGATGATTGTTTGAGCGTATAATTTAATTTCTTCTCCAGCAAAATCAATATTGCTTATACTTGAAAGCCAATTCCCTTAACTCAAAAAGACGATCGTAAAAAATGAAAATTTCCCTCGGCAGAAAAAAAAGAAAAGATTTTGAAAGGAAAAAAAAGAAAAAAGAAAAATAAATAATCATTGTAATGCTCCTGCATTTTTTCTAATCATTAACATTATTTTTATAATCCTTAACTGAAGCCTTTTTTATATGGGATTATTTTTTATATATTAGTTTATTTAAAATAGAATTAAGAGCGTCAGAGTAATTACTTACTGTGTGAGTGATATCACATATAAAGAAATTGACAATAAATGGATTGAGTCAAGCAATCTGTTATGGTTGCAGAGATACAATATGTCAGTCAGTTAAGAGCCATATGTGATATATTCTTGGGTGATCATGTCTCGAAAAAGACATCAGAATATTTTCCGGCAGTAAATTGCCAATACGTTCTGCGGTAGACTGTTTACCAACCAAGAGTATAGAACCCAATCTTTCCTGTTATTCAACCCATAACTAGAGGGAGAAGTGATAGATTAATACATCTTTAATTGTATTAGTGCGTAATTTTCAATTGAAATTAGAGCTCTGCTTTCCGATTTCTCGTTCCGAGCCGATATCCCCTGCACTACTACGCAATATGTACTACAACAATCACGGTGCATTGGATGTTCGAAACATGAAAACGGATACCCTAATTCAGTTCATTGCGCTGACTGCTGCAAATATAGTATTTCGAAAATTATGATTCCATCTTTTTCTTCTTGAACTACGAATGGAATAGATAAGCAGCCTTTACTCCCCAGCCGTGTTTAGCAACCAGTCTACCTGTAAGAATTTTAGAATGCACTGTCAAATTAACTGATTTTATGACATCGATTCCACATGATTAGCACTGGCATTCTCCCTATGAAAGTGATAGGAACAAACACGACTGGAATTAGAAATCTCCTCTCTGATTTCTCTTTGCTAACCGGTTGTACTAACGCATCTTCTTCTTCTCTATGCACTTTAGACGTGGAGTGTCATGACTTTCCATAACCCCCTATCAGTATTACATTTTAATAATATTCGACTTATTTCATTATCACCTTATTTCTGTTCTACTAATCATTTACAGGAATTTCTTAGGTCGGTCATGTGTTGAATTACTCTGTCTCTTTAAACTTCCATTTAACCTGTAAGTGTATAATTTTGTAAGCCTTCCTTCCTAATTACTTGTCCTCATGTTTTCACCTGTCTTTTTCAGATTTAAAAGATTGTTTCGTGATTTTTTTCTCTAAAGTTTCGTTGTTGCCTAGATATTCAGACAATGGAATCCTCAATATGATTATGTAGAAACAAATTTCCGTTGCCAAGATATATTTTTTCATTTGGAATGAAGACTTCAGAATGTAAATACAATAACTATAATATCAATCATTTTATTAAATATATTTGTTATAAATCCTAGAATTATACCTCTCGAAACTAAAATTACCTTTTTAACAGAAGTATATCACTTCTTGTTTTTTCTTGGGTTTCAAATTCTTTAAAAGTCTACTTCAACTCTCTGATTCTGACATCTGCATCTGAACTCTGGAATTGTATTTACTATTTATTTCTATTTTCTCTCATGATTTCTTCAACACCATTAAATAGGTTCGCATACGGTGTCTGGAAGAAGAGTAGAAGAATATCCATTTTTATCCGTTTAGAAGTGGGTTTCCAATTCCTTCTAATAACTTTTACACTCTCTTTGCAAATCGCTAACCGTCTTAGCGGAACTATCGCATTGTTTGGTTAATATATATAAAACATATTAAAAACCAATTACAATCCTGTTTTTGATGAGCTAGAAGAGCTATCGATTAAATTTGATGGTTTTGATGTTATTGCAACATAACGATTAGATAAGTTGACATTCTTTAATTAGGTAAGATAAGTAACGCTTAAAAATCATTTTTCATTGATAACGATTGCAAGATATATCTCGCGGGATTTTTAAAATATTTTATTGATATTTGCAGTCAATGAAAAATCATGGGTTAATATGCTTCGCTGTTCCTTGTAATCATTCATCGAAACATCGGATATGTTAAAAAATATTCTCAATTTCTATCTTGCAGGTTAATAACTGACTAGTGGGTAAAAGATTTCTCTAAGCAGTTGTATATAGTAAGTAGCTATTTATTTTTGAGATAACGCTATCGTTTTGTTTCATAATAATTCAGTCTTTTGTTCTTACGTCTGAAGTATAGAAGTACTTAGGATGCTGAGATTTAGAAATTTTGACTTTTTTATTGTTATTGTTAATTTTAAGATTATTATTATTTCTATAGATGTATATATCTTTCACTTCCAGTTTGGCAAAAAGTTTGATTGAATTTAACTAATTTAATTGAATGATAATTTTTCTACTGTAACTTCTATAGCTTTTTATCTGATCATCAAAAATACTTCAGATTAATTAAGTTATATATAAATTATTTATATAATGGTTTTTATCTATAAAATTTATATATCATAAATTGATTTCATTATTTGTCGCTTTAATCATTTATTTTAATAATTATATTAGAAATATGAATTTTATATTTTAATTTTAGCTTTTTTTCATATAAGTTATTTTCATTTCTGTAGATTAATTTATTTATTTTTCTATTTATTTAATTATATTTACTTTGTTTTGTCATCTTTCTTTTCTCTTTCTTTTTCCTGAAGATAATTCTTAACGTATATTATTTTGATCTCATTAACAGTCGGTCTTACTTTATTTGTTTTTTATTTCGAAACGGTTAAAATTTTACAAAATGAATCATAGATGTCCAAAAATTACCATGTTTCTTTCATCTTTGTAATGTTTCTACCTCTTTCTTACTAATATTCTTGACCTGCGCATACGTATATCTTGATATATTATTCGTCTCTTTTTCTCCTTCACTCGTTCTTCTTTCCCCTTTTTCCTTTTTTTCTTTCTTCTATCTTATACCTTCCTTTTGACAGGCTTTTCATTCTTCTACACAAACCCTTGTTTGTTTCTAATATTATAATTTACTGGAAGTAGCAAATATCACCTTCTCTTTTACACTTCTATCCTTGTATGAGAATCCAAAATAACATTTTCCTTCCCACTTTTCTCCTTCCTCCTTTTATTCTTCTTTTTATTTCCTTCTTCCGTTCTTTACTTTTGATTCAGCTACGCGATTTTCCTTTCCTTACTAACATACACATGACAACTCTACGCCACACGTTGGAAAACGGTTGAGAACCTGTTTGGAAACGCTTAAAAAGAAGGTACTCTTCTGTCCACCGTATTCACCAGACATTGTCGTGTTCAAATTTAACATTTCCGATTGATGGCACATGGACTGGTTGAGCTGCACTTTCATTCTCATGAAAATATCAAAAAAATGGTTATAATCATGGTTAGCCTCAAAATACGTGTCGTTTTTTCCGATCTGCAATCCAAATGCTAGCAAAAAGGTGAGAATATATTAGTGGTTAATGATGAATAATACTTTCATTTTTACTAATTTTTGTAAATAAAATATTACATTCGTGAAATTCAGCGAGATCTTATTAATAATCGTAATATATATATATATATATATATATATATATATATATATATGAAGTCAATTAAACAAAATATAGAGACAACTTGAAAAGAGTAATATATAAATAAACAAAAATATCATAAATGTGTCATAATAAAATGATAAAAGCACACATATATGTGTATGTAACTGAAAATATATTTATCACGATAAATGTTACTCACTGAAATATATTCGATTAATATTTCAGTAAAATACCTCCGGGATTTTATCGATTGTTCAGATTTCTTTTAGTCAATTATGACAAGAACAAGTGCTTGAAAGATCCATATAAAATACTTAAGAGTATTCACAAAATACACAAAAGAAATAAATATAATAATCAATAAAATAACATACTTTAAGCATAAATCATATATATATATATATATATATATATATATATATATATATATATATATATAGTGAATTTAGTATATTCTCGTCTGAATTGCTCTAAAATTAAAATAACACTGACATCTCATTTTAACAGATATATTTACCCATATTTCATAAAAACATCTTGAAAGACGAAAGAGTAGATTTATTCAACAAAATTGCCAAAGACTTCAGCTATGGTTCTAAACGACATCATGAGTCTCTTGCTTTTCTTCAAGACGGTCTCCTTGTTTAATTTGTTGAATGCTTGTTTAATTCTTGCATTCAGTTCCTCTTCTACGGTTTAAGGAGTTTTGTTGGTCTCTCGATCAACATTTTCCTCACATAATAATCTAGGGTTTTGCAGTCTGGGAAATTAGGTGACCAGCCAACTGTTTCTTAATCCTCTGTATTGTTCTCAGATTGTCACCCAGATACTTTGAAATGTTCGTATCGAAACTTCTGGTGTGAATGCGAAGCAGTACATCATGCAGTTCCCAAATTTCTGAAAGAATGAGTTGGGTCATGGTGCGCTTTTCCTCACAGAGA
This sequence comes from Ascarosepion bandense, assembly GCA_037127315.1. Taxonomy (NCBI): domain Eukaryota; kingdom Metazoa; phylum Mollusca; class Cephalopoda; order Sepiida; family Sepiidae; genus Ascarosepion; species Ascarosepion bandense. The sequence continues at coordinate 950,770 of JBBBDQ010000832.1, forward strand.
TGGCTCAACTGAACCTAATATATTGTTTAGTCGACAAACAACGCCTTACCGCAAAATTGAGTATATAAAATGACGAGAATCGCTCCCTGTATATATACATACATATATATTATTATCTGAGGATGTTCGAAAAATATCGTAGAATCAGACGGTTTCTTATAAAGAGATTATATTTTACGTGCAACTGTTATGATGCTGGTGAAATAATGGTTGAAATGTATCTATAGCAGGTAATGAACAACAAATCTTGAGGGAACTTAAGTAAAAGTGTTAGTTAAATGTTTGCAAGTTAAAACAGATAATGAGGAAAAGATTAGAAAATATTTTGAGTGTGGGAAATGTTTTCAGCATTAGCTGAACTGAAGTATCCGATGAAATTGACACATTAAACCCTCAAAACTCAGTGATAAATATAAAGAGAAGTTGGAACTTTTCGAGGCTACATTGAATATTCAATATGCATATGATAGAATAATATTTTTATATAAACAGAGAAACAATGCAGCAGAATTTAAATAAAAATTGATATATTAAATGATGTCGAGATCCTGGTTATAACATTTTTTACAAATATTGAATATGTACCTCATTCAACAGAACTTGTTACGATATTTGGCACGATGACAAATGGTTGGTTTAGCGGGATATTTTTTTATACAGACAGATATTCTTTTGACGATACTTATTGTATATTATTTTATTTTTTTGTTTACCTCAAATTACTATATGCAAAATATTCTTTGGTTTTAATGTGTGTTGTACCTGTTAAGATCAATATTTTAAATTACTTTCAGTGATCCTTGGACATTTTCAACAATATATTTTTGATTATATATAAGTGGCTCTCTTTTCGTTTCTTTTTTTTTTTCATAAAAAACAAAATATTGAAATTTTTTCGACGTGATGTTGTTGTCATTTGCAAGCTGTTGTTAACAAATGTCTGGTCGCTTGCGTTATTATGTTGGTGGAAACTGTGATATGTTTTCTTAGATTTTTCTGAGAATGTAAACTATGAAGATATCTTAAAGAACTTTCACTATGTATAACATACATTTGTCGCTTTCTGAAGACAAAAATCAAATTATTTGTTCATCTCTGTCGACATTTTACTCTCTCTTTTATCTCTGTTACGTCAGCCATAAAAATGACTATTTTAGTGCTGGCAGCATAATGTTTTGTTTTTTTTTGAATGGGTAGACATCTTGCACAAGGTAGACCGGGATCCATGATGGGGATGTTGCACCCAAAGCGATCTTTCAAACGGCTGTAGTTTGTCTTGGGGAAGGATTGGTTCTGCTATGTTTGTTTGCAAAACGTACGCTATAAATGAAAGATACCACTCCAGTTTCATCCTAAATATTTTGAGAAAACTAAGGGGTATTAATCCGTCTCTTCCTTCCAGTTATGGGTTAAATAGCAGGACAGATTGGGTTCTATAGCCTTGGTCGGCAACCAGTCTACCGCAGAAAGCAATGGCAACCTACTGCGGGATAATCTTCTGCCCAGTCAGTCATGTCTCTTTTGAGACATGATCGCCCATGTGTGTATCACGTATGGCACTTAACTAACTGACTGAAGGGGTTGCTAACCTACGCAGCAATAGTATGAGAACATTGATGATGATTGCATAGTGCAAGTTGGAATTAATTTTAGATCGTTCATGATAATAACACTCAAAAACATTTCGTATTCAACTTTTGCCCCATTATTCTACGTCGAGTTTTCTAATTTGATTTTATTGACTGCATGGTTGCTGTCTCTTTCAGTGCCAATACGTTGTTGAAAATAAAATCTTGGTTGAAGATCAAATTTAGGTATGGCACCAGCACTGGCAATGCAGCGTAGATTCCTATGTCCCCACTGTATATATGTGTATGCATATACCTCTACGTGTGTGCATGTTTTGTTTTGTTTTGTTTTGTTTTTTGGTTTTTTTTCTATGTGCGTTGATAAATTTTCATTATTGCAGAAATAGAACCAGTATTATATCTAATAAAAGTTGGATATTTTATTTTTATCTCCCTTTCATTTGTTTCTTTCTTTTATTTAACTTTTAAGTTTTTGTATTCTGCTTTCATTCAGAAAACTGAAAATTGAAATGAAAGATTGCAAACTGATTATGTATCTAAAGATTTCCAGCATAGAATTCTTGCAAAAAACTATTTGATGCTGTGTAAAATTATGGCTTAAAATAGCTGTTATTTTCTCTCTAGCAAGGATTGATGGCTACCATCTCACTGCAAAAGGACTATTGTACTCTTGCGAGAATTAGTGGTACTCATAGGCAGATCAAATCCAATCGTCATTTAAAAAAATGTCGTCAATTGTTGGCACGGGAACGTTCTCGCTCCGAAGATTAACGGAGTAATGGATTTCACACTAGTCCGTTCTCTATCACACCAGCTTGTCTATAGAGAAATCATTGGACTCGGGTGACACTCGTAATTAAATACCAGCCTGGTAGCGCAGGGAATAAGTGTATATTATGGTGAGAATACGTGTCTATTGATTCTCCTTTCTTCTTTTTTTTTTCATTACGATAGGCACTGATACAGTTGTAGATGCTTATTCATCTTTTGGTATTGGTCTTTATTGGAGTATCAAAAGTGTCGAATAAGGTATTAATTCACAGAAGAAAAAGGAAAATCTAATTTATAATCCGCCGGATATGTTTCATATTTCAACCAGATTATGTGTGTGTGTGTGTGTGTGTGTGTGTGTGTGTGTGTGTGTGTGTGTGTGCGCGCGCGCGCGTACTGGTGATCAGGTGCAAATCAATAGTAGATGCCTTGCGTGTGATATAAGGCGATTCGTGCAAATACTGACGCGAGTTACGTTCACTTACAAAGGCGAGGAATAATTATTAGAAAAGAAGTGACGACAAAGTATTACTATTGCCCAATAGATTTAATATTATCGCCTTTATGAAGTTCATTGCACTTCATAGACATTGAGTGTAAAAGAGACGGGAAAGGAAAGGAAAAATGAGTCATAGAAAGATGAAAATATCGAGTGATCTGGACACTTGGTAAAACAGCAGTCATATCAGATGAGAATATATCCTTAATAGTTATTTTAATATCTGCTATAACAAATACCACTATTATTGCTACTAATAACAATACTTCAGTAATGATGAAAATACAAATGGTAGTAAAATTAACATATCCAATCATGAAAAAAGTTTTTAAAAAATGTTTATTTTTAAAAGATTCAATGCAAAGAGAAAGGTGAACCTAAGAACAAACTGTTGCAGCAAAAGATAAACATCTTAAAAAGATGAAACAACGCTGGCAAGAGAAACCTGTGTATGGCCAATATCAGTAACGTGCTAATGAAGTCGATATTGATAGAGGTATCACTCATCTATGGCTGCGAGCATATAGATTTAATTCCGAAACAGAATACTATTCTTTAAACGTTTTCACTAGGATCGTCAGTTAAATATCATACATAATAAAATGGATCCAAAATGCATATACTCTGAAAATATCAGGCGAACATATTTGATCAAATCTCAGGATGTTCTGTACTGGACCTAAATGAATATAAAATATGTCGCGAGAGAAGAGGTTATATTTACACTGAACAATGTGCAAACACTTTCAAAAAATTTTAACATCAGTAAACAACGGTTACAAGAATAGAAGACATCGCAATTATACCATATTTAGAGTCATGAAGATTGAAGATAATAGGCCGGACTTAATATAAATTTGAAAAGCCGAAAGGAAAAGCAATTGCCTACTAATTGATATGTCTTGTCTAGCTGAGTATAACAGAAATCAAGGAATTTAAAAAATTATCCAAGTCTAAATCCTTGACATTGAAGTAGGAAAAATATGGAAATCGAAAACAAGACATAGTAAGTTCGAATGGAACGATAAAAAAAATATAAATAGAAAAGCATTGTAAAACCTTTGCAGAATCAGTTGAATAGTTACTTAGCAGAAGTTCATAATACAGGATTTCATTCCATCACATAAGATGCAGAGTGTTACATTCTTAGGACGAAGACCTGCTTTTGGGTTGGATGAAGTTGGATCATGTCGCTTACCACAGTGTCATTTTTGCTAAACATTATTTTAAACGATTCATTTCACACAGCTTGCTTCACAAACTATGCATTTTCATTATGATTATGCAGTAAATCATTAACAGAAATAAGACTCAAAATATTATTTTCACTCAGATTATTTGGTACACAACCATTTTAACTATTTGAGTAGCGAGGCTTGAATAAGAGCTCATAGCTGGTATATTTTGATAAGTTTATAGTACTTGCCATTGTTTAATGCTAGTTATTTTCAATCAATAATTTGATTTGGTCTAGAGCTCTGTCTACCCGAGTGTTCTTCATCAATAAGGCTACAATCACAAACTATAAACTAAGCAAAACTCTTCCGTACAGTTTTTTCAGTTAAAACAGCTTCGCCGTACAAAGAACTACAATTTTGGTGCTTGCGAGGCATTTTGGCCTTTACGGTATTAAAAAGTTTCAAATGTTTAAAATCCACCTTATATTCATCCATTTTCATAGGGAGGCAAGACTGGCATTAATTAAGTAATTTTAAATATGTCTAACTCTGCTCTAATCAGGAGTGTAATCATAAAACAAAGGCATATATGTCGATATACTTGACGTGTTTTAAAGTATCGGAACATGAACGACTAAAAATCAGTACAAACTTTGAGGACAACCCAATATATTAGCTTGTGGGGAAAGTGCAACTGTTTATGATTTGGCAACTGGCGTACAGATCCGTTCTATTAAAAAATAAATTATTTTTTGAGTCCCGTCTTAATTCACTTAATGTATTATCAAAGTATTTATTATTATTATGATCTGTAATTATCAAGAGAGTGTTTAGTATTTCTCTTAACCTGGAATTTCCAAGGAATACAATAATTTAGAGTACAATACATTTATATTTACACTTCATTGTTTTCTTTTCTCCCGTAGTTTTGTTAAGTTGCTAATACATCGTGTATTTATTAATATGTAATATGGGCATTGCGTTCACTTACGCGCAAAATACCCTTGGGAAAGTTATTAATCCGTCTCTTCTCTCCAGTTATGGATTAAATAACAGGACAGATTGGGTTCTATAGCCTTGGTCGGCAACCAGTCTACCACAGAAAGCAATGGCAACCTACTACGGGATAACGTTCTGCCCAGTCAGTCATGTCTCTTTCGAGACATGATCGTCCAAGCGTGTATCACGTATGGCACTTGACTGAATGAATATGGATATTGGTGACTAAAGATAACCGAGATAAACATTCCTTCCTAAAAATATCCATTTCATCTCTGAGAATATACATCTTGGTTCAATCAAATATATGTTACAGCTCCCTTAGGTGACTAGTGATAGCCAATATCTTAAATCCATCACTACAGAAACCGTCATTCTTTTTCTGTATCAGATACATCAATATATCTATTGTTTGGTTTAATCAGCGGAATATTATTTATCTATAGGTAGTCGCAATTGTATTAGTATCACCAAGTATCACTGGTCGCAATTGTATTAGTATCATTAGTATTACTGGAAGTCGAATGACAGAAATGTACTTAAAAATCCAACGTGGCAAAACAGCGTCCAAATCGCTGATGTGGCCATTCAGGTTATGAGTTATTTTTAAACTATTGCTACCTTTCTACAGACGCAGCCTTGTCCGTCCATTGCTAGTCTATAACATAACTTTTGTGGGATCTCACCTTTTCTGTGATAATGTACTTGACTTGTGTATAGATATACTTCTGCCAAGGAGGAAATTGACTGATCCGTAAGTTACCGAAAGATACCGTAGTTATGCAGAGAATACCATGTCAGTAATCATAATAGCTCTGAGCTCTACTCAGCCAAAATAATATTACACGGATATACTATTTCCAGCATGACTTGCATGTGCGGTCAGGTTGGTTAGATTTATTTGAAATTTTAGTAAAAGTAAGTAATGATTTCTATTTATTTATTTTTAAGAAATTTCTTTGATTGGACTTTAACTAAGTTAAAACTTAGTTAACTCAGCACCTGTAACTTTTTTAATTGGAGTAAATAGATCAAACTATCGCCCGATTCACACTCCACCCACATCTATTGAACAGGTGAAGAGACTCATCTCTTGTTCCCTGTTTAGGATGTGGTTTCCGGCTTTCTCTTTTCCAATCTTTTCACTCTTTTATTTATTTATTTATTTAATTTTTTTCAATTGGAGTAGATAGACTAATCTATCGCCCGGTTCACATTCTACCCACGTCTATTGAACAGGTGAAGAGGCTCATCCCTTGTTCCCTGTTTAGGATGTGGTTCGCAGCTTTCTCTTTTCCAATCTTTTCACTCTTACGTAGCCCCCTGCGCTTCAGTGGCATTACCGCCTTGCTCGAGGTGATACGATTAAAACAAAATAAAAATAAAAATGACTTCGCTTCAACGTCTTGTCTATACATATATTCTTTACTAATCATATTTCTGGATTACTAACCTGCGTTAAGTTTGTATATTTACGTTTAATATAACCTATTTTTCTATTTAAAATCTCTATTTTGTTGTTCATTATTTTTGTGGTTCCTCTGCCTAAAACCACAACAATGACAAATATTCAAATGAGTTACATGCATTAGTTCCACGAGTTCTGGCTTTTACAGTTAAGATACGACATGATATTTATATAGCGTCGATTTATTCTCATTCTCTACACATTCCGTTCATAAGATAGGAATTCCGCTTAAGAATCTTATTGATATGAATCGTTCCTTAATGGAATACACTATCAACCAGATTTTTCCGCAAACATTACAAACTTAAGTCACGGCACAATTATTATCTTTCAACTGTATCTTCATAATTACTATACATTCCCTCTTCCTACTTTAATAACACACGCCATTTGAACAATTGTCTACATTGATTGACTCTAGAAACTTGATTTGACGAACATATGTAAGAAAAGTAAAAAAGAATGATACTAAAAAATAAAAGGGTTTACTTATGCTACGTAATAATTTCATTTGTCTGACATTGTAAAATGAATTCTGCACAGTGAGTGAAACGAAGCTGTTATCGGCACGCAAAATGGGATCATGCATCTGAGTGCAAATTCCAGTCTAGCCATGTGCATTCAATTTCTCACAAATAAGCATAATAAGATAAGTCTCCGTTTTTTACATCTCTCTAGGTTCTATGGATTAAATAGATGGGAAGACACATCTCTCAAGACATGGGTGGAAGATTTTTAATAAAAGATAAATACTGAATTAAGAAATGCAAAGAAACCTACGGTTAAAAAAATTACTTTTTTGCCAGTGCACAGAGGATAAAAACAATATGTAAAAAAGCAATAAATTATTAACCGAAACGACCTAGCATTTAAAGAAGATATATGCTAAAAGGAAGTAAAATATAATATTAATTTGTAATCATTTTAGAGAAAGTGTAAGAATATGACCAAAAAGTTCTTAAATTATTTAATGTAATCGATTGGATAGTAAAACTATTAAATGGATAATATCAAATTCTAAAGAATACCCTAAAGATAATAAGAAAATAGCTTTCTGTGAATTTTGAAGAAAATATTGCAAATGTTGTGTATAAAATTAACGATCAATCTCCCTAGGTTCACTTGGGTATCTTATCCCTTCAATCCAAGTTTTAGAAGGTGTCACCATCAAGAGGGCATTTTTATTGTAGATTTCTCTATCTGCATTCTAACAAAAAGACCGTATTTTTAATATCGCTCTGTCGCCGTAAGCCAATTGATATCAAGAAGATCACTTTTGTAGAGCCATGAAAATGTTCTCTTGTGTAATAATGCACCCCTCATCAAACATAATCGTTTCCTTCAGATTTAATCGGTTCGAGCTGAAGCAAATAAAACTGTCATCGCACTGAGTTTAATGTCGATAAATGTTTAATTATAGAATTTTATCATGGACTTTGACGACCAAATTTGATTCTCGTTTACAATCCGGAAAGAAACGAGGCCATGCGTATTATTGAATCTTCCAACATAAAAATAAGACATAATCATCTTTTTATTGATTTTATCACAATACGACAGATAAGATTTTATCAAATCAGTGACATCTGCTTGTACGAGGGCATGCCTGTACAATGCATATATATATATATATATATATATATATATATATATATATATATATATATATATATCTTCCCTGAAGATCCGTTTAGGCGAAACCTTGGTAGGTTTGTTGGTTCACTAGCTTATTTTACTTATTCTGCTCTGCTTAATTATTGAGCGCTTTTTTGTCATTTATTACTCCTCTCGGGTTTCTTCTTTGTGCTACGTACTGGCTCGGTCCAAATCGATTTGGCTGATGTTCAGCTTAGCTGTTTCTTTTTTGCAACCATTTTTCCTTCCGCGTATATATGCGGAGGGTTTTTCGAAACGAGTATGTGATAAGTTTACATATACGTATATATATATATATATATATATATATATATATATATATATATATATATATATATATTGTGTGTGTGTATGTGCGAGAGAGAAAGAATTTGGGCAGCAATCTCTCCTTTTACTTATGTTCTGTTAAAAACAATTAAGTAATATGTCTAAATTTTTTATATAATTTTTCATGTGGTCTTATAATATTTTCTTTTCATGACATAAATCATAGGAACATTGTCGAAATATTTCATTTATACAAGCGCTATCGGCTATAATTTTAAGCATTATCAAAGATGAATTCCATTTTACTTTAAACTGAATATATAGATAGAAAATAAAACATTCCCGTAACTCTACATAAAAATATCCATATATCCATAATATTTGAAACTTATGATATTGAGAAGGTACATGATGAAGATGAGAGACAACGTAGGTCTTAGGATAGGGCCCTAAATTAACTACGCTTTAATGGGAAAAGATCCAGAAGCGTGCTTGTTCAATACAACCTCCATTAGACTATTCGCTTCCTGTAAAACCCACACATTATTATTATTATTATGTCATTTTTCATCATATTTCGATTTCTGCTTTGGTCTCACTACCAACCAAGTCTGCGGGGAGACCTAAGGCAGGTAGTGGCGTGTTGTTATGGCTCCATTTCAATCTTTCTATCTTCCCTATCATCTCCAGCATTACATAGATAAAGTTTTCCTTAGTGTGTGGGCTGTACTTAATAAGACAATTTTTTGTATATCTGTTAAGCTGGGGTTTCCAGGGATTCTTTCAATGTGTTGTTTTGTTCCATTTTTTATCATTCCAAGTGCACCTACTATCACTGGCACAACTCTTGTTTTCAATTTCCACATTTTTTCTATTTCAATTTCCAGGTCTTTATATTTTGACAGTTTTTCAAATTCCTTGATTGCTATGTTACAATCCGCTGGACAAGCCATATCAATTAATAGACAAGTTTTCTCCTTCTGGTTTTTAACAATAATGTCTGGCCTGTTTGCTTCAATTTTTCTGTCTGTGTAGATGGTGTAATCCCATAGAATGGTTGCATCTTCTATTTCTGTAACCGGTGCTGGGTGATGTTCATACCAGTGTTTGTCTACAGCTTTTCCATAATGTTTGCATATTGCCCAATGTAAATATTGCCCAACTCTATCGTGGCGATTTTTATATTCATTTGGGGCAAGCACAGAACAGCCTGAGATTAGGTGGTCCATTGTTTCTTGGTGTTTATCACAAAACCTGCATTTTGGATCCATATTATTATGCATAATATTTGCCTGAAAGTTTCTCGTGAAAAGACTTTGGTCTTGTGCTGCAAGAATAAAGCCTTCAGTTTCAGACTTTAATCCAGATGCACGTAACCATCGATGAGTATTAACTTTGTCAACATTGGATTTATTGGCACGTACTGGATATTGGCCATGCAGAGGTTTGTCTTGCCAGCGCTGTTTCATCTGTTCATTATTATTATTATTATTATTATTATTAGTGAAAATAAGTATTTCAGATGACTTCCTTTTTGTTCTCTTTTTGCCATCTGAAGAAAAATCTATTTGTGCCAGTTAAGCGATCGAACGTTAAAACACACTCGAATAGAAAAGTGTTTCTCAAATTAACAAATGAGCAGATGTTTGATTCTTGTCAAGAAAACACATTTTCTTAAGTAGAAATTGTAATATGTAGATCGGTAATTATTGAATTAACTGGTAAAAAATAGACCAGAAATGTATTCTCAAATATTTCTATGTGCATTGTCCTATGAACGCTTATGTTCTGAAGAACATAAGCGTTCATGGCCTTTCACATCTCCCTATCACTGGTGGCTCTTAGCCCACTTTCTTCTGTTACACTACGCATCCACCGTTCTGCTATCCACCCGCTTAGGCTAGTCAAATCCGCTTTCCCCTTTCTCTGCTTCCCTCTATCTGGCCTGTTAGCATCAGGTTCTCCAAACCTTCCTTCCTCATTGCATAGCCCAGGAATATTACCTGACTTTTCCTGATGCTCAGTATTAATTATCTTTTCGTTTCCATCATTTCTAAAACCACATAATTGCTCTAGTGCTCGATTCATTCATATCCGCAGCATTCTTCTGTAGAAACACATTTCAATTGCTTCAAGTTTTTTTATTTCATCTTCCATGATATTGTCCAGTATTCACTGCAATATTAAAATACAGACATCACATAGCAATTCTGTGCTCCCTTCTTTGTTTCTAGCATAATTTTCTTGTCTCTTAATACTCTACTGAGATTCTAGATTGCATCGTTGGCCATACCAATTTACCATCTGATCTCTTTGTCGCATATTCCGTCTTCCCAGGTTTTTAAAATTTTTTACCTGCTTGATTTTAGTAACCCCACATGTATTTTGCATTTTGGGCTGCTCTTTGTAGCCAATAACTGTAAATTTTTCTTAATAGTAATAAAAAAAAAACGACGTCGTATTTAAAACAATTGATTTAAAGTTAATTTGTTTATGTTTTGATCACGGAAAGAAAGTTAACTTAAAATTGTCGCATCAAGTAATTTGCACATGTCAAGTTGACTAATTGAAGTTGCTTTTTTCTGATCGATTCACGTTGCGTAAATGTAACGTCTAGCTAGAAAGAGATTTCCCAAATTAAAAATGGAATACGGATTCAGCTTCTGTCAGAAAGCATATATTCTCTCGAAACATGTTCTGTTTCTAAGTCAATGCTCATTGATTTGTTTATTTGTAATAAAACATGTATGTCTACACAAGCACAACCCCCACTAACTATAGTGTTTATAATAAGATTGAATAATATAGGATTAGTATAATCTATTAGATGCTCAAACGCACATATGAATGAGTGCGTTATCTATATATACACATATTTACGTATATTTAAATGGCATAATTCTTTCAAACATAAAAGTAAGTAAAAATTAGTGTTTAACTACATCTAGCAGCTAAGCTTCTGATCGGGAGACTGTAGGATTTGAGGAGCGTTTAATCACGTTTTAATTGATAATGTTCCCTGGTTCACACTGATAGGTGGTGGCAAAACCTGTTATATTCCAGCTATGGGAAAATAATGAAACCGCAAACATTTCGAATGTATAAATTTGCATATTTATAGTAAAAATATGAATAATATATGATTATATAAAAGTTCAAGCAGTACATCATTATAGCAGTTACTGAAATTACATTTTATAGCAAAATTACCAAGACTACATTTCCTATATAACTGAGAGCATGCATCTGCTTTCAAAATATATTTAGTTGAAGCCATAAAATTTCGTTAAAAGTATGTAGACTTCGGTCACGATTATCTCATAGTATTTTGCGAAACAATCCTTTTCTATGTATTCAGTTGTGAAAGCAGAATAATATATCATTCTTTATTATTTCAAAGTACAAACAAATATTAACATTAAATAACTTATGAGGAGTTGATTTGCCGTTAAGCAAACAAATCAATCAAGTAAACATAATACAAATATAACTTAGGCTTGCTTGGCTGCATAATATTCTAATTTTCCATTAGAAAACCATGAACGGTAATATTATTTTACTATATATTTATTTTATCAAGTTATTTAGGTAATGGTGCAACTAATTTTAGACCCACCTATATAATTCAATTTTAGAAAAACTATGACAAAATTGGAATTTCTTGTCGTGTTATGCGTTTCATCATTAGGACTTCATTGGACTGAACTTATATTGACACTCATGGGTCTGCACATGCACAGAAAGCAATGTAACATTGAAATTTTAAACATTTGAATTTATTCTTTAAATATGTGTTTTGGTACATCGTAAAATAATATTATCCATTTCCTTACAAGATATCTTTGGCAATCATTAACCGAACCATGGCTACTACCTTTTTTTACTGAAAACATTCATTAAAACAATTTTGCAGGAAATACTTTTTATTTTTTCAAATCCAAAACATTTTATGTTTTCGTTTCAAATGTAATATTTGTTTTGTTTGTGGATGTTGGTAGTACGCACTCGTCAACTGACGCGATTTCTGTTATTTTGCACAGTTCTTTGTGATTCCGTAGCGTAAGTTAAGAATGTTCAAAGAAAGATTGTCTATATGATTGCCGTCAGCCTTTATTTGCTCAAAGATTTTTTTAAACTTAATTTTAGAGTGCGTTTGTGTAGACGAGCCAATTTAGTTTGCTTGTTATTTTATGATTTTTATCAGCGTTGTTATCAAGTATTAATATTTATATTTTGATCACTTTTGTTTTTAAGTATCACATATTAATATTCTTCACATTCTCATAGATTTTACTAAAATTAAAATTTTATATTTAATGCAAAAAGACAAAGAAATTAACTTGATGGTTAAAATATAATGCATCAATTAATACGACACTCATAATTTTTTTGTAAAAGATAGATATCAATTGTCTCCTGCTCTGCTACATTCGAATAGGACTTGATGTGGTAATTAAATTAATTTTGTTTAAAATAGTATCTCAATTTTCAAACTTTTTCCCTCATATCAGTTATTTCTGAGATATTTCTTGTTGAAAATATATTTTGGAGACTATTACCAGTTTATGTTCACATTATTCCCTAATTCGTCCTCTATATTAGCACAGAGATTAGATTTATATTAGTCTTGTAAATAGAAATATGTACCGGGAAAAATGTTAACGAGCTAAATATGGTATTTTTACAAACGTTAAGGTCTCTTTTTTCATAATTGAAAAGTATTCATTTAGAACACCTAGGGGAATTCGCTTATGAGGGATAATTTCCAAGCTATATCTGAAATAATGGATCTAAGTTGAAACGCAGCCGAATTAAAACATTGTCAACCGGTTTATATAAGTGGCCAAGGGTATAACAGCGAAACAGTAGGCAACATAAAAAACTAACACATATCAAAGAACTATCAGCTCTCTATACCTCCTAATGAATTAAATACTGACAAAACACCTACAATTTGCAGAGCAATAATTATTTTACAAACGTGACAATAAACCCTCTGAAATGAGAATAAGCAAGAGAACGGTGACAGTTGGGCAAATATTTTAGGATACTTCCAATTGACCATTGTGTTGCACGCAGACCTCACTCTCACTTTGTCAAGCTTTCAAGATATTCACGTGATGTCTCTATATTTGCAGACTAGACAGCAACGTAAAGCCGTTTTATCACACAAAAACAACTGCTAAAGAGAAAATTAAATTTATCCTGGTTAAAATTGTTGTTCTTTTTTAACAATTGGCACTATACATTTATCTTTACTTTGATTACTTTTTTGGTAAAACTTTGTTTTGGTAAAACAAGGTAAAACTTACGGCCTATTCAAGGAAAACTTGAGAGTCTTGTGTGCTCCAAGCAAAGTGGGACTCGAGAACAACCAGGGTTGAAAACATATTAGGTTTAACATAAATATGTTGACTACCAATTTTTCCACATTTTTCCAGTTCAACGAGCATACGCACTTGAGAACATCTTTACTTTAATCTCTCTAAAACATTCAATGGGTCAAGCATCTTCTGGAGAGAGTTACTCGACAATATAACATTTGTGTTCGGCAGAATCGGACGCTGTCTAACCATATTATAATTATTGTAGCTCTAGATGGCTTTGGTCAAAAGGTCTGTGCCGAGACATCAAAGTGAAGCCTTCTTTAAAGTTCTATTCATTGCTTAAATGCCATTAAAATTATCGTAGCCTGCAAGGATGCAGTGATCCTCTATATCATCGCAATAAAATAGTGATTATGAATACAAAAGCAATATGGTCATTCAGATTTCCTAAAATTGTATTGACGAACAGTATTCCATTTGGAAGCTAAACAACACAAAATCGATATTATTAATAACACAACAATATGTTCATCAGTAGCATTCAAGAAGATGTGTTAAAATGATGACATCAAGAAAATTCCTGTGTTTCTTACCAGTCCTTCCTGGGTGTTTCTTTCACGGACACAGAACATTTCAAATAAAGGTCAGGTTCAAATAGGTTTCTGTCTCTTGAACGATATCAGCTAATATTAACTGATCTACAAGAATATGAATTAGTTCCAGATTATATTGCACTATCGGGAAATATAACTTCAGATACTAAACATTAGAAACTGACATCATTATCTTCAAATATCTCGTAAAACACATTTGAAAGTTTTAAAGAGATAACAATAAAGATGTTCTCAAGTGCTTATAATCGCTGAGCTGGAAAAATATGGGGAGATTGGTGGTCAAAATGTTTATGGTAACACTAATCATATATTTGCAAGGCTTATTGTTCTATTGGAAAGAACTTTCAAATGAAGAAGCGAAACAGAGATATCATCTCACCACTGACGTACCTGAATCCCAGCTACCAGCTGACACAATGTTTGTTTTACATGAGGTGTTCTTCTACACCAAATGGAGTGGTTAACTAAGATGGCATACAGCTGCGTCGTTGAAACGTGCTGAGCTATATGAAGGTTAAGTATGGTCCACCAAGCATCATTCGAAAGGAAAAAGTCTAGAAACTACTCAAGTGGCTAAAAACCACGCCTCACCTTATAGCACATGCTTTTTAGAAAAGAATATTCTGATTAGAAAAACGGCTGTAAAAAGTTCCTCAAAGATGAAGAGTGTGTAGTTTTTATATTTTCCAATGGATAATTCCGATTGTAATGATGTAGAATAGGTTTTAGTAATATTTTTTTAGAGTACACATTATATTCAATCTAAACCAACTAGACTACGGCTAGAATTCGAAAGAAACAGATACATTATAATGATTTTTTTCAACAATTTCAGAGCAAGAACCCCTAAAATGTTCTAATTTCTTCATCTCCATTCGTTCTTTGTAAAGCTCAAATAAATTTCATTGCCGTTTTCGTATTACAGACAATGTATATATTTGTAA
This sequence comes from Ascarosepion bandense, assembly GCA_037127315.1. NCBI lineage: Eukaryota > Metazoa > Mollusca > Cephalopoda > Sepiida > Sepiidae > Ascarosepion > Ascarosepion bandense. Next base: position 966,082 of record JBBBDQ010000832.1, read on the forward strand.
AATTAGATTTATTATTATTTTAATGAATCATAGAATTAATTTATCCACATTTTTTGCAAGACGACAAACACAAAATAATCATAATTCTAACAGGATTTAAGTCTGAGATAATTTTTATTTAAAAATATAAATTTTACTTTTTCTTTTAGACTAAAGTGCCGTGCGGATATATACAAAGACGTTTTTCATTTAATTTAGTTTTCTGTCTGTACTGAAAATGAGTTCTTAATAAATTTTTCTCGAAGCAACAACATGTCAAATTTTCGTAATCTAGATTACCACAAAATTTTCGTGTCCCAAATAAATGAGATACTTTTTAAAGTACGTGATAATATATAGTTTAGAACAGGCGAAATCATTGATTATATAATGGTAGCCTAATGATTATTAGCAGGAGATTTTCAGTTTGACAACATATTTATTGCCATTTGCCTCCGTTTTTCCATTGATAGCGCTAGGAAAGCCTTATATCGATCGCTTCTCCCAAAAGGTATAGGTTACAAAGCTAAATAGAATATACACTGTATCATTTTTAGCTGGTATAAGAGATAACTAACTCTGGAATCAAAATTGTGGAAAACCAACACCCTCTTTACCACGAAGACTTGACGATATACAGATAATATAATAAAACGAATTTGTTGTTAGCGATGATGGCATACTTCCAGAAAGGATATTGCATTAATAATTACAATCCTTATAGGTGATATTTAATCAACAGAAGATAAATATAAAGATGAACAGCCACTGTAGGCCGGAAATTTGTAAATATGACAGCAAATATTAAGAAAAGCGTAAGTAAAGACCTCCAATAGGAAATATAACATCATATATTAATTTTAATATCTTTTGAAATAAATGCAATTGTGCGCTCAATGCAACCCGCTTTTAATTTCTAGATTCCAAGGTAATATTACTTAGGTATACTTATTAAACATCGACACATTTTCCAAGAATTTCTTTTTTGATCTCATAGCAGCGTTCATTAAGATTTTATATTTCATGTTTATTATAAATAATTTTCTTCGGCACAATAAATTTGTCCATAAAAATCTAAAGATCTTAGATATTCAAGTATTTTTTTATAATTATTATACCAAGAATACTGCATTGATCGGACATAATGATAATCTAATGGCATCATACCAGGTGCATATGATGCGTGAGGAATTATTTCCCATCCTAAAGCCCTTATGGGTTTTCGGGTCGATGAACATACGAACGGGATTTATCTTGCAGGAAAATCATTTTCCGGATTTCCAGTCAAGTAACTCTCCTATTTGTTCTGTTCACTTTCAGTTCTCACATTATTTAGCTGAGGAGTTTAACCCTCTTCAGTATCAGATACAACAGAAATCAACAATTCTTAACACAGAGTCTATTTCTGCTCGACATATTAAAACAATAAATATTTTTATAAGTTAACTTGATTCTTCAATTTGGTAAACACACACTTTTAAAGAAGTGTAGATTATTCAGAGGCTTCTCATAATTGTAATTATTGTTACTATTACTTATTATTACTTCACATATTTGTAATTATCATTAGCATTGCTTAATATTATTCACATACCTGTAATTATTATTATATCTGAATCATCTACATATGATTCATTCAGACATTCTGCTGATATAAAATATCTCAAAATTATTAAACATGGATGATGAATTTTTAATATTTAATGACGTTGCAGCTGCATCAAATGATAACAACGGTCATAAATTTTCATATTTAAAATAGCATTTTATTTAACTCATTTCCGCGTTATTCTTTGTTAGTCAATAGAACTATATTAGAAAGGCCATCATAAAACTTGTACGCGTTGCATCTCTGATTGTCAGTAGATCTCTCTCTCTCTCTCTCTTTCTCTCTGTGTTACTGTCCATTTCTCTAGCTCTCTCTCTCTATATATATATTATATAAATCAAATTCCCTCAAATAACTCTCTAAAAACGGCCCGGTATAGTAAACATAATTCTCCCACTATCAAAAAAGCTTTGTTTAAAAATGGGAGTTGCATGTTGAGATTTTTGTAAAAATATAGAGACGCTCACTCATATTCCAGCTGAACTCAACACGCAAAGACTCTGAACAAAGGCTTCTACTATTATTCCAAACAACCAAAAATATACCTGAAACAGTCAAAACATGAAAAGAAAGTAACAACAAAACAAAAAGCCGCCTTGAAAATGGTTATGAAAGTTGCCTAAAAAGCTTTAGAAATTGTACGATATGAACAGTGTTGGACGGCCTCAGTCCTATGAAACGGAAAATTCAAAGAACACCGGAAAACAAAAATAATGATATAAATTACCTTATCCGTCAAATTTTACGAAAGAAATTTAAAAGAAATGTTGATGCCGAAATATAAATTAAACACACACACACATGTAATTAAATTTGTTTATTTACAGATTCAGTATTTATTTTAGATACAAATTCAAACTTTCTAATTTGGAATGGCCGTTTTGACAGATATTTTTGATTACCTATTATGATTTAGTCTCGCTGACGAGATGGGTGGTTAAAGAAGTTGTCGAAATGCCTATACTAAATAAGAAAAATTGAAATTATATATATATATATATATATATATATATATATATGTTTCATTAAATCATGGCGGACAAGGTATTATCATTAAGTTTTTATATAATTTTTCATATGTTCGTATATTTTTTTCTTTGGAAAAATCACATTATATAAGAATTGTTTAAAGATTTTGTACTTTGGTGCGCTTTCGGCTATCTTTTTAGCCATTATCAATAATTGATTTTTTTTACTTGTGAATAAGCAACTATAAAGTTTATGAATATAGAGTTTTGTGTACGTTAAGTACCGAACACGGTAAGCACATTGTTACTGTGTTCATTATTGATATTACTGTTTGTAGTTACCGTTGGTTACGTTACGAAGAAAAATCGTACTCAATTAAATAATTTGAAAATAACGTAACGTAACCAACAGCATCTACGAACACATGGATAAAAACAAGAACATTAATATTTTTTACAAAACTCAAATTCGCAATGACTACAAACAGGACGGATGTTCACTTCGTAATATCATCCGAAATTATGCAACACCGAATAATTCAAACAAGAAAATAAATTATCTATTATAACAAGTTCAAAGAAAAAAATAAATTAATTATTTCTTATAAAAAATTCAAAACTGCCAAACTGATTATCAATAATAATATTTCAACCGGCAGAATCTAAACTGCAGAGAACCAGTGTCGTTTAAGAATTTAAATGTTATTTGAAGAACTGTGATCTTTCAGGACCTATCCGTGATATAGTTATTGATAATACATACATGGTAGCATCATCCTCATACAAAAGAAGCTTAAAAATAATGGAAGCCTTACTAATAAAAAAGAGAAATTTACACTTAATAATATATATTCTGAACATGGTAATAATTTTATATTATATATTCTGAACATGGTAATAATTAGCTTACACTTTTCGGAACTTAACACACAGATCAAGTGCTCCACACTACCTGTAATCTTCAGTTGAGCATCGTATTTCAGCAAAGTTTCTGCCCATTAAGCTCAGTACCTCTTCACAGAGTGGGCTTACAAATGATGTTACAACTGCTGTATGACGTTAATTTTGAATTGATGCAAATTGCTAGGTAATGTATGCACAACCTGTCACTGCTGTCTCCACACAGGCCTTTTTTTTCTCATTCGGCGTTTGGATACCAACACGCTTGATGTATCTAAGAAGCAGCAGAAAAAAACCTTAAACAATTACATAGTGCAGCTCTATCCTCTCTTACGGAATCAACTACCAGTTCGTCATACCGAAGTAGCTTTCTTTCATGAGATTCTACAGCCCCTTCCTTCCATGTCACCGCCAGCTCACCAAACAACAGATGTTACTTCTCACTGTCAATCAACACGAGATCTGGCCTAAATACAGACACAATAACGTTCCCTACAATGTAACATCAACCAACACTGTCCACTTCCGTGAGTTCTCCGTCATGGTTTTCTGGTTGTGCCTGTCACACCTTGCTTGAAAAAGTCAACCCTTTGCATGCCCGACAAATAATAACATTTCTTGCAGCTGCTGCCACAAACTGCAAGTCAAAGTCATGTCTAAAGGTGTACCATACATTCTGTTGTACCTCAGGGCAGGATGACAGCATATGGCTCAGGTCTCCGTATGCACCACACAACCTGCAGAATGGTGACTGCTGCACTTCCCATCTCTACAAATTTGCTGGTTATAGCGCCTCATCATATGCTGCCTGAATGAGAAGCGCTTGAGGATTCGTCTCTCTTTCTTAAGCTTTCGAACACCCCTATTCCAGTAACTTGCGTTGTTCTTGTGTACTGGCCTCTGACCAGAAAATCTCCCTCTAACTGGAGAAAGTCTAGCACATCCCTCTATTATAATACACTGATCTTCCGCCTGCTTCACCAACCATCCTACTATCGTCATCAAGTCTGACATCTTCCAACTTCGTCTTTCTTTACCTCCGGCAGATTTTCCCTGGATTACTACGTCTTTTACTTTTGTTTGTTACAAACATCTGACGAGGTTCTGCTGTTAAGAATTTCTTCATTTTTTTTTGTTCTTATCATTTCTATTCATTTCTGGAGATAAAAAATGTAGAAAATAACCGAATGTTCTTTATGACTCACGGCTTTCTTTCTGTTATTCTTTTAGCCATTATCAAGGATGATTTAATTTTTACGTTTACATGAATGTATGATTTATTTATGGTTGTATTTTATTTTATTTTACAAACACGGTCAGCAAATTATGTTCACAATTGATGACATTTGAGTGTTGGATTTTTATTCTTATTACATTATTATTAGAGTATTAATAACAAAGGAAACAGGCTAAACTAAATATCCAGATGGATTTAAAAAGTAAACAATTTTAAATGTTTAAATTTCATCTTTAGCTGTCCGCATAATTTTAATCAATCTGTGAGTGGTTATATCAGCGCTTCTTTTCCTACGCATATCTCTTAACAAAAACAATATATTATTCTGATGATCTCCTGATAAATCCCGTCACTTTTTTATATTCTACCATTAATTTACCAAATATATTTCTGGTACATACAAATGTATATATTATATTCTCAAATATTAAAATATGTTAAATAATTTAATTACTCAGCTCATGAAAGTAGCCATTTCCCTGGTCAAATATTTGTTTACATAGATTGATTGATAGACAGATAATGTCACCATGTGTCATTTTTCTTTTTTTTACAGTATGGTCCACGCAGTAAAATACCAGGTAGAGGATTACATTAAGGGTTACATTTTTATGGATAGGAGGGGAAGACAATGGTTTATTCTAGACTTGTACAGATTGTGATCGGGGAACATCGTCTTGGCGGTTTGTTCCATGATGCCGTGTTTTGTGGGAAGTAGCAGTTTGAGTGCAACTTACTTCTCGCCGATGAAATACGGAGGGAGTGTGAGTTGTTTGCTACTACGTAATTAACATAGTTGGTACAAAACTTAAATGTCAAACCTGTTGAAAATAAATAATGCAGTTCCTTCAAATAGTTTCTAAAACAGTGATAAACTCGCGACATTTCCCCGGAAGAAATAGGTTACTGTTTGGAAAAAACATTCTTATTCAACAAGGTCTCGGAGACGCTTTCGAGCTCTATCAAGACTGAAAAGTGAGGTCTGGTCAACTCCGGCCGAGATATGACAAAATTATTAAGAGGAATGATCAAAGTAATTTTTATTTATCTTATAAAATGTTTTAATCTCTTTTAACATGTTCGAAATTTTGACAGAATATTTTGTTTTTATTTGAGTTAGCTCTGCAGAAAATTTTACGACTGTTTACAATCGATCACGTAATTTTTACGTAATTCACTTTTTCTGTGACAAACAGATTAATTTGGAAATTATTGCATGTTGGATTTTAATGAAACTTTCAGTACTCATTCACAAATAAATGACATTATTTTCGAAAATATTATTTTTTAAAATATTGATGAAAATTTTTGTTAACTCTGTTACCCACCTCCACGTAAATTCATGAAATTTTAATAAATTTTATTTGGCTGCAAAGTATTTCTCTTATTAATTAAACCTAGAACTCATCGGGGAATATAAATCATCTATTTTTTTATTTTAACCGAAAACATGCTCCGAAGAGAAAAATAAAAAATGCAATAAAATGCTGGTATAATTTAATTTGATAAGCTTCTAATTGCTAGAATAAATAATAATAATTAACGTCATTATATTCTGAAGAAAAAAATCCGATTACTAATAAAATTTTAAAAGAATTGCTTGCATTTTTTTATTATTATAATAATTCATAAAGTTTCAAAATATTTTTGAAATCTTGTAAAGAACTGACGTCATCTGTTAGTTAGGAATTGATTATTATATTGCCTATCAAAAAATAAAAAAATAATAAAAATTTTTCACCAACTATACCTTTAAAATAAGTAAAAAAAATTGTGTGTATATAAATTTGTTCATTTAAGTACGATGTACCGTAGGGGTCATAACAAGTTCCATAAGAATCGTATTTATTTTAGAAGTTAACAAGTGTTTAAGATTTTTTCCCTTACATAGAAAATGACAGAAACCGCGCTTTGATTCTGATTCAAATCTCTTCAAGACGTTTATAAAATTCAACACCCTGTTTTGAAAGACATTTTTTAAACATTTGAAACAACTTTTAAATCCTAATTTTTTAATTTTGCTAAAAAAATAAACTAATTGTGAAATTCACTATTTGTCGAGGTACCTAAAAATAATGAGTAGATATTTTTTAAAAATTAATAAATGCCATAACATTTAATAAATTATTCAGTTACCTCTGCCGTTATTTTCATTTTGTTATTAATTTGTAAATTTTTTCAAAAGAAAATTTTATATTATTTTAATTTTTATTTTTCATAAAACATCTTCAAAGGTATGACTACACAGCTAAACTAATTAAAATTCCATCTAATATTGGATAATTGCTGAAAACTGTGCTTAATTTTTCATTTTAACAGTTAAAAAAACGATTTGTATGAATAAGATTTATACCAAATTAGTCTTCCATACTTTTGGCAGAAAACTGTAAATCATATGTTGTCTGCAGTTGATGGTTGCTGATAACGTGTTGACAGTTGTGATAACAAGGCTACCGTAATTGAGAAATAACTTTTTTAAACATTTTTCAAGCAGCAAGCAAGTAATTCTTGTTTCATTTTAACTTAAATAAGTTTAAATTCGTTAATTTGAGAAAAATAATGTCTCAGCGAAGTGTATTTTATTTTCGTAAGATTTTTTAAAACCGAGAATTGGCTTTTGTTTAGAATCGATGAAAAATGGCGGAAAATTTGAAATTTCAAAACTTTCTTTTTGATTCCGATCTGTTTAAAATACACCAGGGCATTTTGTTTACTAAAAGTACTACATTTACTCCCATAATTTTCAATTAAAGCTAATCTTAAAGCTTGAAGATATTTTTTTAAATGTCAATTTAAATTTAGGTATGGAAAAATGAGTGGAGATTCTTACTTTATAAGGAACTGATCATTTTAACTAAATCTTTAGTTATTGATTGTAGTTTGGAATTCAAACTGGGATCGAACGTGAGGCTGAGTCTGCGGCAAAATATCCTCTCAAGGCAGGTGGACCTCTCCAGGGAAGATCCGTTTTTCGTGGTTTGTGGTAGTTCGTGGTCTGCTCGGTAGGGTCGGAATAAAATGTAAACATCCAGTTCTTCTTCCATTGAGAATTTAATGTTACATCGGAAGTGTGGTCAGCTGCCAATCTCTGATTATCAAGACTTTTGAATGTGCGCCCGTATATCGTTGTATCATCGACATAAATGATCAGAGTATACACCTAGGTAGATCAATTATATAAATCAGAAAATGGGTGAAACTGAGAAGTAACCTCTCTGGGTTTGCCTGCGTTGGTCGCCAGGGCTTCAGAGAATTAACAGTTAAAATCTATCTTCAGGGATTTTATCTGTTAGGAAGGGTCTTATAATAGAAAAAATACTTCCAGAGATTCCATAAACAGAGAGTTTGTATAGTAAAACTGTATGTCTCATTTTTTCGAAGGTCTTCTAGATATCTAATTCTACGATCCTTGCGGTATATGTATAACACGACATCTGGCTGAGTCAAGACAACCTTTCTGATGTCAACAGCTTTACTAATCTTTTGAGTAATAGTTGTTAGAACGTCAGCCGTGTATCAAAAACCGTACTGCTCGTCGCACAAGATGTTGTATATATATAGGTCCTCGACCATATTCTTGTTGATAATGACCTTAAACAATTTGCTGATTATGGGTGTCTAATGGGAGGAGATAATGGTTGCATATATTCTTGAAGACAGTACATGATCTTGCCAACATTCACATACTCGAGAAAGATTTTTCCTTCAAGCAGCAATTCCATAATTTTCCTAGAATCGGGGATAATTACGGGCTTACGCATGACCACTAGAATTTTATTTTACCCAGTTAAGTTAATCATTTTAGAGACCTCTTTTACTGAAATGAGTATATTACTGAGATTCTGCTTTAGGAGACTTGGGATGTTGGGGAGAGGTTGTCCTTTGTCATGTAACGCTGATTTTGCTACTAAGATTAAGGAGTAAAGCATCGCCTTGTCTGTTAAGAAGGATATGAACTCAGGGCAATTCATCTGCTCATATTTTGGTTGATCTTCCAGAATTTGAGCATCAATTTCAAACTCTGCCTTGACAAATCGCAAGTAGCCGCATATGATATTTTCCAGAACACTCCTTTAGTGATTGCAGGAAATAAGATCCAGACTACAACGTTTCTTACGATATATTTGATAAGCAGTGATTTTCAAGGGTTATAAAATATTCAATTCCAATTTGCTTAGCATTTCTCAGGACAGGATGTTAGAAAAATTTCGAGGAGGTTCGCCTGCTGTCTCATTGCATCCGGGTCAACTGGAGGGTCTTCAATAATCTGATGACTTCATAAGCAATGAAGCAATACCTGTCTACCCAACCGGTTCTGTTACATGGGACTAACCACTACTGCAGTGAACATTGAAGTTACCAAATATTTGAAAGTTGACCGAAGAAAATTCGGTGAGGCTATTGTCAATCTTCTCATATTCGATTGATGGTTACCAACCTTTCATCCTGAAGATGATGCAGAGAAAAGATGGATTTGGTACTATGGATAAATATCAAACAGAAGCACATATACTTTTTCTGTGTCCCTGCTACAGGGAAACCCCTTCTTGATGTCCTTACCGGACCCAAATCCTTGACATTTTAGGTGATCCTATTTTGTTATAATCGGTTAATAACCAGAGATTGTGAGCTCCTGCAATGTGATTGAGGCATTGCTAACCGTTTCGGACAGTAACAAGAGGTCATGATCAGAATGAAGAAGATGGAGTTCCACATTTGGTAATTTAGATCGTAGACCGCTAACATTGGCGTAGAAGATGGTATACCTGGTGGTTTACATTTTTTGGTAAAATATATATATATGTATTCTAATATCTATAGTAATGACAGTTAAAGCAGACAGATACTCACACATCTTCGCAGTGTTATTAATCGCGAAGTGAGAAATGAGATATTATAAATTATAGATTTATATAGGAAGAGAGTTACATGGTCTTAGATAAACAAAGTAAATAATGTGTTAGACTCTCTCGATTTTTCTACGCTTTATTCTCGTTTCTTCCCACATATATAATGTCTCGCGTATTGTGGTGTACCTGATTTCTGGCAACAAATCACAAGCGTAATGTCTTTGTCTTTCTTCACACCAAATGCTCGTCACGTATACAAACCGATACACACGATCGCGCTTTTATACGGCTAATATTCCATTTAGTCACACGGAGATACTGTGGTCGGTTGCGTTCCGAAGCTCCAATCTTTCCTCTCACCTAGCATTGCTTTATTTTTTAGTTAATTTAAATTCAAATCCATGAATACGCCGCTTGAAAAACACAATGTGACACTCAAACGGAGAAACATGACCATGCAAATACACGCGTCTCTATAGCAATAAACATATATGCTCACATTTGTTCTATTTTAATGTTTGAGAACATATTCTAAAAGAACATGTGTATCTTATCACACACACAAGCACACACGACAAATACATATACGTAGTGAGATAAAGTGAACAATAAACAAATGTAGACAGTTGAAGCTTATGAATCAACACTGCATTGTTAATGTCAGTTTTGCACCTCAAACTACCTTCAGGCTATAAGTTTGATGACAGCTTGAGGCATAATAATACTTATGACCATTTAACATTCACTTCGATGTTCCAACTCCCTACGTTTATAAACGCTTCACCACCGATATTTTCTATATATATAGTAAGACATTAACACTACATACATATGTGTAATAATGTGTGTATTTGCGCAGCAATATAATACGAGTTTCATTAAATTCGACTGAAAAGTTTATATGGTTAACGTTTTTATTTAATTTTACTTGCTTTATAATTTTCTTCTTTTATGGACATTAATTATATAGAAATTATCCAAATTATTTAATTTTATATGACCACGTGTTTGATATAATTTTAGCCATTATCAAAGATGATTGTATGTTTATTTTCAACTGAATGTATGAATTATCTTATGTATGTATCTAGAGTTTATTTTTCTTTTATCCTAATTTTACCCCATGCATAGTAAAATAGCTACTAGTGCGCAGGGTGTTACAATGACAGAAAAAATAACAGGATACAGAGAATGCCAAAATAGGATAAGAGATGAATGGGATTTATCGAGATGGATGGGATATAGAGTGTTAAAAGATGGAAACTGACGTTGAATTTAAACTTTTGGTGATTGTAGCTATCAGGGAAACAATTATAAGAAAAGTTGTTCCACAGGTGGAAAGTGTGAAAAAAAAACTGTTACGCTAGAAGAGGCGGTTAAATTTGACTATTTTGATGGTAAAAGGTGAAACCTTGTTGCCATTATCGTAGTCTGAGCACAAGAGAAATAAGCTCTCTCAATCAAAAGCTGTAAAAATATTGCTATAAAAGACAGAGGGAATATATATATATATATATATATATATATATATATATATATATATATTCTACAGTTAATTATTTGCTTTTTATAAAAAGGGCTAAATACAGAAGTAGAGTATTTATAGGTAATTTATATAAATTATATATATATATATATATATATATATATATACTTGCATACATATATATATATATAAATGTGCATATCAATTATTTATATATACAAATCTATATATATGTGTGTCTGTGTGTATATAACCCTATGTGTCTGTGTGTGACATATTATTACAATATATATATATATATATATATATATATATATGTGTGTGTGTGTGTGTGTGTGTGTGTGTGTGTGTGTGTGTGTGTGTGTGTGTTCGTTTAAGTGTTCGTATTATAACCCAATGTACTTTATAAACACGTACATATAAATGTAAGACAAACAGGAGGAAGTGTAAAGACAGATGACAAAAGAAAAGTTTGTCTATTCTTTCAAGAAAGATTAACTTTTCTTGCCGCAGCCTTATCTGAAAATTTGATATATGCTCGACAGAAAAGCAGATTCATGCGACAAATCATCACTCGCCAGTGGAAATTTACTTACTGTGACCATTTGTTATTGAAAACTGTCAAGCTATGCTAAGTCTGTTAAATGAAAAAACTTGTGTAAGGTAACACATGCGTTTTTATATCAGCACAGTTAATGATTTACGATAGTGCCTTACGCCGCCTAATTGATACTTATGAAGTTTAACTGAAACATTTTAAAAGCCGGATGTATTGTAATTTCCGAACGTGTAACTAACTTATGTAAGATCAGCAAGATCCTGAGCTAATAATTCACTTCAGTGGGGTTGTTTTACATTATACATTGTTTCGATACCCACGTTTTCTGCTATCCACGTTAGATATCAGAAGAAGGAAAATATATGATTGGTAAATATCCCAAAACACATGAAACGGGAAATTCGTATTTTTTCAAATTGGTGAGAGCCTCCTTGAAATAAAATTTGAACTTTCTATTAAAAACATAAAATAATGTTTTCAATTCTTTTTGAAACCTCATTTTACGTCAGATCCATTCTGTTTTTCATTCTAAGCATTATCGTTCTTTTTTAATCTTATGTAGATGTTCATGAGTACTTACAAATCAAGTTCATAGCATCGTCAAAATCTTTCTCTAAAAACATATACATTCCTGAGAAAATATCAATTCATTTCTGCATGACTAATCTTCATCAGTGAGAAGATATAGCAGTTCAGTACCGTTCTATTTTTCTTTTTTCTAAAACAATTTCCTGTTGCTTAATGCGTTACTTAACTTCGGCAATGTACCTTCGCTATTTCAAGTTGTTCTTTGATTTCGATGTTACATTATAAAAATTTTCGTGTGGGATGTATATCCATATATTCAAAACACTCACAAATACATTTCTTGTCGGATGTTTATCCATATATTCAAAACACACACACACACACACACACACACACACACACACACACACACACACACACACACATATATATATATATATATATATAAATATATATATATAAGCCATCTACATACAAGTCTGTTTCACTGTGCCATATGACATCAGCGTAGCCAGACATCCACGTGCTTATAGACGGGATCAAAACGCGACCGTTATGTCATTATATATATATATATATATATATATACATATTCTAAACATATCATGTTAAATATAACAAAAATGCATGTCTATTTTGTTTAATCGTGAATCATTCTAAACATCGTATTTAAAATTCGTATATTGTTTCATTATGCTTTCCGCTGACATGAGCCAACTTCAGAGAGGTTACAGGGCTGTTAACATAAAGGCATCCACCATCAAAGAATTTTTTTTACAAAATAGACGTTCATTGTTTGATATATTTAACAGTTTATGCTTAGAAAATTATCTGCGTCCTCGATACACTATATATATATATATAAGTGTAGATCATATATTTTTGCATTAGCAATATCAATAGCATCAACAATTCTTATAATAATAATATACTAAATAAATTTTATAACAATAAAAAGACAGACAGTACAACTATCTGTAACTGTAGAGCAGAATATAAATGCCCAATTAGAGGCATATGTAAGTCCGAAGCAGTAATATACTAAGCAACCATCTATCCTAGTGAAGTCAATAGCAGAAAACATATATAGGAATTTCCGCCGGACCATGGAAACAACGCATATAGAATCACACTCAATCATTTTCTAAACCCCAACTAATACATCACACCGCTCTCCTCTAAACATTTATGGGATATAAAAGACTGAAATCTTTCCTCACAGATTGAATTGAAGATTATATGGAAATCTCGAACCCCTAATAGCTTTAGAAACAAATGCAATTTATGCTTAGATGAAAAGATTAGAATTATCAAATTCCGAGAATCGAACCAATTATTAAATCAGAGAAATGAAATAATTTTCAAATGCGATAAAAATACATTTACACTGTCTAATACATAAAACGTTAGAATCACACAGTTCCAACACACTTGCCAGCTCTGTCACACTTCTGTGGGTCATTCGTTGGAGGATTCTACGGACCAAACAGGTGAGGATGAGGACCTAACATTCAATGGGCTGACATGCCAATCTAAGTACACAATAAATTTATATTATTGGTGTACGAATTTTTAAAAGAAATGTCCTTTCATGAACTATGTAAATGTAAATGAGTTCAACATAAACTTTTCACCTGTATAATGGGGCACCTAAGTGTAAAGTGAGATATGTTTCTCATATATATGGGTTCACCTAATTTTGTACATGCTTCTATAGAATATTTTGCATTTTTATATGTATTCTTGTATGTATTATTGCGTGTATAAAGGGGCACCTAAGTGTAAGTTTATTTCATATATAAGAATGAATGTATACGTTTTTCCAACAAGTGAGAACACCTGATTATATGTGGGTCATGTTAATTCTTGAATGCAATCAATTGTGCATCCTTGAACTGATTATACCTTCATGTACTGATCATTCTGCCCATATGTGTACAGGTTAGTATCAATAATCGGAATGAGGTATGCCGGTATATATATATATATATATATATATATATATATAAGTGTGTGTGTGTGTGTGTGTGTGTGTGTGTGTGTGTGTGTGTGTGTGTGTGTGTGTGTGATATTTGTTAAGTCGTATAAAAAGAAAATATACCACTTCGTTTGGGAGTTAAGTGTACACAGGCGTACATTGTCTTTATGCTTGAGGGTATAGAAAAAGTTGCTCGTATATATATATATATATATATATATATATATATATATAAACCTCGACCCCCATAAGGCGTGTGGAGACGATGGAATCCCGATGATAGTTCTTAAGAGGTGTGCTCCTGAACTTTCCCCTGTCCTCTCTAAACTATTTAACTACTGCCTTTCTGCTTCCTGTTTCCTGCATGCTGGAAGTTCTCTTCAGTCGTTCCTGTATTTAAGAATTGTGGTGAACCCTCGGACCCATCCAACTATCGCCCTATCAGTCTTCTACCGATATTCGGGAAAGTATTCGAAGCTATAATCAATGCCGAAATAGTTCATCATTTCACCGCCCACAAACTGTTCTCCGTCAGGCAATATGGATTCCGCTTTGCCAGGTCCACGGCCGACCTGCTAACAACCGTAACGGAGTAAATGCAACAGGCCCTTGATGAGTCTGACGAGGCTCGCGCGGTTGCTCTGGACATCTCCAAGGCTTTCGACAGGGTTTGACACTCTGGCCTCCTATGCAAACTACGCGGTTATGGTATTACCGGTCGCCTGCTTGACCTAATCTTTCTTAAATAACCGCAAAGTGAAGGTCGTTCTGAATGGGTGTGCCTCTTCGTCCTACAGCACGAATGCTGGTTTCCCACAGGGCTCTATCCTGGGCCCGACGCTCTTCCTTATTTTCATCAACGACCTCCCAGATGAGATCAAGTCCCAAGTAGGCATCTACGCGGAAGACACTACAATATACTCCCGCACAAATAAGAAACCTGTCGTGGCGGAGAGACATAATCTCGCTGCTGACCTTGAGCGGGATCTACACTCTGTGGTGAACTGGGGCAAGAAGTGGCTTGTCAACTTCAATTCATCATTCAAGCTGTTGTCTGTCAACCATTACAGGCAACCTCTCGTCCCTCCCATAAGCATGGACCAAGCGATTCTCCAGGAGAGTAATACACTACGCCTCCTCGGACTTACCCTGTCCTCAGACCTCAAATGGAACCACTATATTGAATCCATAGCAAAATCTACTGCTAAGAAGGTTGGGTCACTATGTCGATCCAGGATGTTTTTTTTTCCACCTGAATCCATCCTGCATATATACAAGTCAACCATCCGTCCGTGCATGGAATACTGCTGCCATTTATGGTCAGGTGCCCTTGCCGTTCTCCTCAGTGTTCTTGCCAGGCTCCAGAGGAGAGTCTGTAATGTGATAGGTACTGATCTGGCGGCTCGACTGCAGCCACTTCCCCATCGTCGACATATGGCCTCCCTTTGTCTGTTCTATAAATACTTTCATGGCTTCTGCTCAGACGAACTTAAGTCACTGATGCCTCCTCAACAGGTGTTTACTCGTGCAAACCAGACTGGCAACTGGGTCCCACCCATTCACAGTCAGGTTAGCCAAATGCAGACGACAATTCTATTCCTGCAGCTTCTTCTCCCGCACTTCCCGCCTGTGGAACTCGCTCCCGTATTCTTGCTTTCCTGACGGCTACAACCTCCAGAAATTTAAATACAAAGTCAATACTCATCTACTAACCACTGAACTCTCCCCACCCCTGTATAACCTTCCCTTTCTCTCCACCTATGTATCTGTCATCGCACCTGCTTTCTCATCTTTCTATTGTTCCTTTCTAACTAGTTTGTACTCCTCACTCTTTTCTAATAAATCTTTTTACATTTATGTAGCCCCCTGCACATCAGTGGCGTTTCCGCCTTGCTCGGGGTGAGATGATTAATATATATATATATATATATATATATATATATATATATATACGGATGTTTATACATGCATGTGTGAATCCGCTCCTCATAGAATTGCGAGTCTGTGAACACAATAATTGTATGTGGATATAAAGAGATAAATGTAGCTATGAAGAACACATTTATGAGCATATATACGTCTGGATGTGAGGATGTATATAAATATGAAAAGATATGCGTTATTTTGGAGCATATGTGAGAATTACTAGCATAATTATATACATATATGTATCTATGTATAACACTATTTATACGCGCGGAAATCCCATCTTTATGAAGTGTATATATGTATACGAACGCAAGGTCAGTATGTGTGCTTGAAAAAGCGTAGGTCGGTAAGTATGTATAAGCATAAACAAAGTCACATTTGTAAAAATATGTGGAAATGTACGCATATGTGTATATGGATATAAGTTAGTGTACATCGGTGGGTTAATTTATGGGGTTACACATACACACGTTTCCATAGAATTAGAAGTTTCTTTAGATGTCAATATCTTCACGACTGGTCTGAATACCCCCAGCTGATCTGACGCCAATGCCTAAGTCCTGAATCTCTTTTCCTTTTTCTTTTTTCCGTTTTGCTATTTTTATTTTCATTTTTGCATCTTTCTCTTAAGTTAAAGAAAACGCTTATTCAGCAAAGTTTTTGTCCCAAATGGAAGGAATATTGTGTCGGCTGATGAAATGAGCTAATTAAGCTCATTGAAATGAATTATAATTTATAAACAAATTAAATGACGTGTTGAGTTTTCCTTTATATATATATATGATATAATTTATTAATTATTGCAAAATTAAGAGCTCTCCAGCAGAATATATTTGTACTAAGATTCTTGAATATTCAGACAAGTAGACGAAAAAAACACTGCTTCATAAACTAGGCGAGTATCAACTAAAAACAACTACTTAGTAATAGAAAAAGACGAGAGGATAGAAAGTTATATATATATATATATATATATATATATATATTCTAAACATATTCTATTAAATATAAGAGACAATGAATGTCTATTATGTTTAATCATGAGCCGTTCTAAACGTGGTATTTTTGCTTTAATTTCAGTTGAAAATAAAGACAAAAATTCTCCAACATTTGGATAATTATTTATTGGTTTTCTTCTAAGTTTTCGGCTCACATGAGCCAGCTTCAGAGAGGTAGTTTAAACTGAAATATTATAAAATCCACCATCACCGACGACTTTATTTTGTGTTGACATAAAACTCCGCTTGGCAACGGCAATAGTTACCAAAAATAATAAACGCAGTTCTTAAGTTTGCGATGCGGTTTTATGACGTCACACCGGGATAGCGCGAAATGACAACAAAACCATGTAGTCAAATGCAATGTAATATGTTATTTCCTGTTTTAATTTTTTGATTTTATTGAGTGTTGGTTGTTTTGATTTGATGTACATGGCCTCCAATATCTGCTGGTTCCTCTTACTGTGTGTATGATTAATGATCACCATATTGTTGACCAAAATCTGTCTGATATTACCTACATGTATATGTTTTTCAGAGAAATGTTGTTTAATAGTACTCTGATCAGAAAGATGACATGTATGTCTACGGGAGAGCGTGGTTGTAGTAAAACCAATATATGTACTAGGCTTTTGATTAGTATCAGAGATGCAATCTCTGAAAGGGCATGTAAATTGGTACACTACATTGTTTTTTTGTAAAGAATTTAGTTTCGTGCTTGTTGGGTTATTATAGACTATGAGGTCAATTGTTTTAAACTTTTTATAATATATAATGAGTTTAATTTGATTATTATTTTCGACTGGTTTAACATTTCTACGTATTATGTTTTTGAGAGTTTTTTCATTTTGTTTATAATTATTATGTATTTGGTTGAAATAGTATAAGTTAATAGTGTTATGTTTATTTTGATGTAAACCATTATTATTAATATTATCATTATTGTTAGAGCTATTGTTAATTTTGTTGAGATACATTTTAATTTGTTGATCAATAACAGAGTTAGGAAATCCATTATTAACGAGTGTTTGCTTAATGTTGTGTAATTCTTTATAAAATATAGATTTGGAAGAAGATATCGTTTGTGTGCGTTGAAGTAAGTTTTTTATAACAGCTAACTTATATCGTTGGGGGCATTCACTATTATAATTAAGAAGACACGAATTTATGCTAGTTGGTTTCCTATATAGAAAAGTCGTAAATTTATGTGTGCTAGTATCAATGAATACATCAAGGAATGGGAGTTTATTATTAATATTAAGTTCTAATGTAAATTTGAGGACGGAGTGACTTTCAAATTTGTTTTTAAGATATTTAATTTGATCGATATTCTTAGCTAAAACAAAGATGTCATCTATGTATCTTACATATATAGAGGGTTTAAAGATGCAATCATTTGATTATTAGGTTTTACGGAATGGAGAATCTGTTATGTCCAAAACTTATTCACAAATGTTGCCGTCCAGGAAACAATTTACATCATTATCCGTGATGTATACAACCATGCTACTCTCCCATCAATCAATATTAAACCCACTATATAAAAAAAACTATTATTAGCATGCACCACACAAGTACCCTTTCACGATCCCTTAGGTAATATTTATACACAAATAGATGGTATTGCGATGGGATCTCCTTTAGGTCCCCTCTTTTCTAATTATTATATGGCAAATCTAGAAAATAAAATAATTAATGACAACAATAAACCCTCTATATATGTAAGATACATAGATGACATCTTTGTTTTAGCTAAGAATATCGATCAAATTAAATATCTTAAAAACAATATATTGCTGATAGTTACGCCGCAGTTGCTTATGACACTAAGACGACACATGGAGTATAATTTAATTCTTAAAATCTTTTATTACCTATTTTTTTGGAAACCTACATAACTTTAACCATCAGCAATCATGTAAAAGAATACTATCAAAATTTCGATCGTACTTGGTTGAAATTTTACACTCAAGTTTACTTTCATATCTATGTAAATATTTTTTTTTTATAAGCGTTTCACCCCGAGCAAGGCATGTCACTGCCACTACCGTGCAGGGGGCTACGTAGAGTGGAGAAAGGATGATTAAATATAGGAAATAACAGAGGGTGGGTGATAGGCGGGTGAGGATACCGAGAATGAGGGTTGGGTAGATGAGAGTGTTGTGAGAATAGTTGGGAGTTAGTGTGATAGGAGATGTCTATTGACCCTACATTTAAACACCTGGAGATTGTAACTGTCGGGAAAGCAGACTTGTGGAAGGGAGTTCCACAGGCGGGAAGCGCGAGAAAAGAAGCTGTTGGAGTAGAATTTACGGTTACATCTTATTTGTTTAACTGTAAAAGGGTGGGACGTAGTTGCTAATCTAGTATCTCGTGTAAATTCGTGCTTAGGCGGCACCAGTGATCTAAGCTCATCGGAGCAGAAGCCATGAAAGTACTTGTAGAAGAGGCACAGGGAAGCTACATCACGCCGGTGTGAGAGCGGCTGCAGCCGATCTGCCAAGTCAGTATCAACCACGTTACAGATCCTCCTTTGTATTTTGTCAAGAAGCCCAAGGAGAGCAGCAAGGGCACCCGACCAGATATGGCATCAATATTCAATACACGGGCGGATGGTAGATTTGTATATGTGCAGAATAGTTTCAGGTGGGAAAAATTTCCGGGCCCTGCACAGGGAGCCCACTTTCATAGCAGCAGATTTGGCAATGGATTCAATATAGTCATTCCATTTGAGGTCCGCCGAGAGTGTAAGGCCAAGGAGGCGTAGTATTTTACACTCTGGGAGGCTAGCCTGTCCCATGCTAATGGGAGGTAGATGCGATTGTCTATGGTGGTTAGTTGATAACAGCTTTGTTTTGGAGGCATTGAAATTTACCAACCATTTCCTACCCGACTTTTGTTTTGTGGTTTTGTGTTGGAAAATCAAGGTGAAGCATTTGTTCCTTCGTGATATTTGCTGACATTTTGGCGGCACCGGCAGCAGTACCTGGATCCCCTATTGCCTCGACCTCCGGGTGGAAAAAAGGAAAAGTGCAATTAAAAGGGGAGGACTATTATGAGAAACTCCAGGAAAAGTATGCAAAATACATTGCGGGTACAGAGTTGTTGTCGGTGCCGGAAGTGCTGGCCGACATTGAATCAAGAATTATATCCTTGATTACCAAGGATTTGAAATCCCAAAAATTTATAGGAGTTACCAGGGAGAGCATCGAAGAGGCGATCGGGTCTCTGAACATTAAAGCCAAGGCCGTGGCAAGAAGGAGCAATGCCTCGTGGGACGTCCTTCTTGGCACGGTCGAGGAGGCTAAGCGGTTGGCGGGAGTGACCCTGGAGACGAAGAAGCTCATAATTCAAACGGAGTACATGGGGATGCGGAAACTAAAGATCACTCTGCATGGCGTCCCTATGGACATTACAGAAGATCACGTCGGCGCCTTCTTTTCCAAATATGGAAGGGTTGCCGAGGTCTCTTCCGGGCGCTCCAAAGCAGGTTTCCTGACCGGAGACATGTCCCTACAGATGACCATGACAAGAAAACAAATAGCTGATGTCCCGAACATCATTACCTGTAGGAAACGCGCTATTTTTGTCATAGTCGAAGGCAGGAAACCTTGCTGCTGGGTCTATGGGGCGGCAGACCACGTTGCCAAGACGTGTGCGGCAAAGAATCCGGCCCCAAAGACCCAACCAACTAAGAAGCCCGATGCTCCGGCCCCAGCATCACCAGCATCACCAGCGCCGGCACCATCATCACCAGATCCAGGAACGAATAAGGAGGGCGAGTGGCAGGTGGTGGGGAAGAAAAAGAAGGCGAAAGCTCCGGCGTCATCGGAGAAATCCCCTTCGCCAACCAAAGTGCCCGTACCTCCTCAGTCACCTTCGAGGTCTAGAGTGCCTTCATCGCCCAAATCGCCCACCAAATTGGGGAAGGCAGGAAAACCTCCCCATAATGAGGACCCGGAAGGAAAACAAAAGGTGGTGCCGATGGAAACGGAGAGAGCATCGTCCTTGAAGCGCGGCCGTGAGGAAGAAGAGGAACAGCAGGATAGCCCCAAAAGTCGACGGAAGAGTAGAAGCAGAGAGAGGAGTTCTTCCACACCCAAGTGTTCCTCACTTCCTGCTTCTCCAGAGAGGCAGTCCTATGCACAAAAGGCAAGGAGCCTTCCCTCGTCCCCGCGGAAAGCTTCCCAGTCCCCAACCTTTAAATTGACCCCCCCTAAAACCAGTTTCTGTAACCCCCACTCCCTCCCCTTCTCCTATGCCCACTCCCACTCGGGCAAAAAAGAAAAAAGCTCTGCCCCAGGGGGAAGCACTCATGAGAGTGAATGAGGACATTGCCTCTGAGTGGTCCTCTCAGAGGCGCAAGTTATTGAAACCCTTGCTGAGGCTGACCTCGGTAAATGGACTATCGACTGAAGACCCAAGAAACTTTCCCCAGGCCCCAGGAGTAATTACCCTCGTACGTAATACCGGGGGTAACCTGAGGGTCTGGGACCATATAAATGAAGTTAAGAGACATTTTTCTAAAATCATGATGTTCAAGGAGAATACTCCTGATTTAAAAAAAATGGCGAAAAATTGTGCTGGGAGGTTCCCGGTTTTAATCCACCCCTGCTTATATAGGGTGGTAAAACTAATGTACCCCACGGACGTCGGCGGGATTGTCCTAGACGGGCGGATTACGTCCGATGTAGGAACGGGTTCCCTAGGACAGTCCGTCGGGGTCCCTTCTACCAGAGATTTTTACCCAGTATGTGACTAGAGAGCCTTTGTTGCCTGTTTTTCTTTTTCTCTTTTTCAGGTTTAAAAGATGTCTATTAAGATAGCCAGCTTGAATGCGAAGGGCCTGAGGGATCGGGGTAAGGCGGCTCGCCTGCTTCGTGACCTCTTGTCCTTCGGCGTGGATGTGGCCGCGATCCAAGAGACTCACTTTGTTTGCGAAGTCGACTCGTGTGTGCTGTCTAACGACTTTGTCGTCTATTCAGCATATGGGAGCCGGCAAGCCAGAGGTGTTTCTTTGCTGGTCAAGCGTACCCTGGACGCGAGGATTGACCTTGTCCATGTCGGTGCCGAGGGCCGGCTGATCGTGGCCGATATTGCAGTGAAAAGCAAATCGTTCCGGTTGATTGCGGTTTATGCGCCCAATAAGCAAGGTGAGCGAGTCTCTTTCTTTCGGCTGTTGGAGCCCTTTATGGTGGATTCAACACGGCTAATCTTAGTTGGGGACTGGAATGCCATCCTAACCCCCAAATGGGATAGAGGAAGGGGCGCTAGCGGGAGGAATGATGATCGTAGCCTGGTTGATCTGATCGACGAATTTGGTCTCGTCGATAGATACCGGGTCGATCATCCGGATGGGAGCATGTGGACGTGGGCGCTTAATTGGCCTTCTACCCGGGTATCTGCGTACCTGGATAGGATGTTAGTGAGAGTGGCCGACATAGACTTCTTAGAATGTCCAACGTTCCACTGGTTAGGCTACACGAACCACAAACTCGTTTGTGCCCGTGTGGTGTTAGACTTTAGGCCTAGGTTGGCTGGTTATTGGAAGTTCAATCAGTCCTTACTGGACAGGCGGGACTTTCGTGACCAGCTGACAAGAGTAGTTCAGCGGGCGTTAATTGGGCGAGTCATTGGGAATAAGTGGTGGGTTAACCTTAAGGACACCATTAGGTCTTTCGCCACCAAATATAGCCAACAGCTCAACCTAGATAAGGCTGCGAAGGCAAAGACACTTAGAGCTAATTTCGCCCGGGCGGAGGCTGGTGGGGATCCCCTAGAGATAGCCTTAGCCAGGGAGGCCCTGAGGCGCACGACTAGCGAGCGCTATATGGGCCAGGTAATTAGACATAAGTTAAGCAAGATGTCTTCCGAAGCTGTGAACATGGGCGCAGAACTGCGCAAGGAAGAAATTCGTCGGGCCGGCGATCGGTACATTCGAGAGGTGCGCGACCCGGAGGGGCATCTCCTTCGGTCCACTGACGACATGTGCGAGGCGTTCCGGCAGAATTTCGAACACCGGTTTACCAAGGAGCCTGGTCTCCGTGACGAGGAGTTTCGCAGCTATTTGGCTGACTTTCCCCGGCTTTTGCCGGCTGAAGCGGCTAGCTGCGAAGGGGAGATTACGGAGGACGAAGTCTACGCGGCTTTGAAGAAGACCGGCAGTGGCAAGTCGCCAGGTTTGGATGGTTTGCCCTATGAATTGTACTTGAGGATGTCGCACCTTTTTGTCCCGATCTTGACTGTCGTGTTCAACCACTGGTTTCGGCAGGGGTCCATCCCCGGTCGGATCACCAGGGGCGTGATCACGCTGTTGGGAAAAGGCAAGAAGGTTGGGCGGGGATTAGATGATTACAGGCCCATAACTCTGCTAAACACAGAGTTAAAGATTTTGGCCAAGATCCTGACGAATCGCTTGCAGCTAGTTGCCGAGTCTCTGTTGGAACCGGATCAGACTTGTTCTGTGAAGGGACGAACAATTCAGAGCAACCTGCACTTGATTCGCACGATCGTAGAGGGTGTAGAAGACGACGAAGAGGCCGCGCTGATCAATTTGGATCAGTCCAAGGCATTTGATAGGATTGACCATGGCTACCTGGCTGCTGTCCTGCAGGCCGCCGGATTCAAACCCGACTT
Organism: Ascarosepion bandense; assembly: GCA_037127315.1. NCBI lineage: Eukaryota > Metazoa > Mollusca > Cephalopoda > Sepiida > Sepiidae > Ascarosepion > Ascarosepion bandense. Next base: position 989,739 of record JBBBDQ010000832.1, read on the forward strand.
CAGCCGCTGGATTAGCCTTCTGTATCGCTCCCCCAAGGCTGTGGTACAGGTGAACGGGAAGCTGTCGAGCGCTTTCGCGCTGTCTAGGTCGGTCCGACAGGGTTGTCCACTGTCGCCTCTCCTTTACGTCCTGGCGTTGGAGCCGCTACTTCGCCGGCTAAGGGACGAGGCGTGCAGTCCGGTCCTGCGTGGAATTGCTGTCCCTGGTGGAGCTCGAGCCAGGGTTTCCGCGTACGCCGATGACGTAACGACCTTTGTGTCCTCCCGCAGGGACATAAGGGCGGTACAGAAGGCGCTTGAACGGTACGAACAGGTAACAGGGGCCAGAATTAACCGCGACAAGTCGTCCGGCTTGCGGTTAGGTGCCTGGAAGGGTGTTTCCCTCCCGGGGCCCTTCGACTGGACGGACGGGCCGGTCAAGCTCCTCGGAGTTTGGTTCGGTCCGGACTTACAGTTGGAGAAGAACTGGTCAGAAGTACAGGCAAAGGTCGGCGCGCCGGTCGAGATTTGGCGTCGACGGAGTCTCTCCGTGAAGGGCCTGGCGGAGGTGTGTAACACATACCTCTTTCCCAGGATCCTTTACCGGCTGTCTGTACTTCCCCTTTGTGACGATCATGAGAAGGCGCTCGAGCGTTTGCTATTCTCCTGTCTGTGGAGAGGACGCAAACACATGGTCGACAAAGGAGTCTGTTGCCTCCGTCCGTGTCATGGGGGTCTGGGAATGCCGCACTTGAGGAGCCACGTGCTCGCTTCGAGGTTGGCATTTCTCAGGCGCGCGTTGTCGGAAGATCGGTTGCTTGCGGAGGTAGTGAGGGACATGTTCCCTAGCCTCACTATCACTCCCCCGCTCCTAAGGACTAGCCATAGGCCTTGGGGGCGGCCGAAATTCCTGCTCGAATGTCTGACGGCCCTTCGGGCCATTCCATGGTCCAGTGACCTTTCACGGCCTAGGAGAATCTTCTATCGGGGATTAGTGGAGGGCGCCGTGAAGGATAAACTGTGGAGTAAGCTCGGCATGTCGAGAGAGGAGTATCGCTCTCATTGGTTTTGGGCGCCAGGTGCGGATTGGCTCAGCAACTCTGAGTTTTCTCTGACCTGGCGATTGGCTCGGAATGGTTTGTCTCTCAATGACAAGCGTTTCGCAATGGGCCTGGCGGATTTGCCAGATTGTGAACGTTGCGACCTTGGAATTAAGGAGACGTCTGCGCACGCCTTCTTCCATTGTTCGCGCGTTCGCCCGTTGTGGGCGCGTGTCGGCGAGTTGACTGCTCGTATCGCGCCGCGGGAGCTTGTGCTCATTGATCGCGCATACGCTGTGGACAATGTGTCGCCCCCGTACTCTGGAGTGAAGCGGATGGTGTTTCTGTCGCTACTGGCCACGGCTAGAATGGTGATTTGGATGACGCGTCTGGAGGAAGTCTTGCGGGGCGGTCGTCTTTCGGATCAGGATCTAATCCGATATTTTGAGCACCAGCTCAAAATGAAGATTAGAACTGAACGGAAACGGCTGCACCCGACAGACTTTGGCGAAAGGTGGATATATGCAGCGAGCCTGGTTCGCGTGACCGGGGCTAGCCTTGATTTTCTCTTTTAGATCTGCTAGTCGCATCGGGGTGGATTCCTTTGGAACCCCTCCCGTGGTTAAGGTAAGAAGTCTTTTTTGTGCCTAGTTAATGTGAGTGAATGTGTTTGTCCTAGCCTGTTCCCGGCTCCATTGCTTTTGTTATGATCCAGTTCGAGATTCCCATTGTCCATTATTATTTTGTCCCGTTTTCATTCTCGGCTGGGTCAGCCTTATATATTCTCCAGTCCAATTTATTTTTGTTCCCTGCTTCTCCATTCCCCTTAGAAAGAGTGCTTCTTGATTTTGTCTTTTAAGACAGAATACAGCGGCCTCTTTAATTATGTGGGTGTGTTTGGGTCTTACTAACACCATGTATATGCTATTCATTTGAAATTGTTTTTATTTTTGGGGATTTTTGTTTCTTCATACCCCCTTCCCATCATGTCATTTCATGTGAAAATTTTTAATGTTATTTTTGTACACTATTGTAAATATTGTAAATACACAAATTTTTATGTACATTTGGGGTGTTTTGTAGGTCCCTGGTATGTTCTTGCGGTATTTTGGTGTATGATAAGTATGAGTGTTGATGGACAAATTTTTATGGTGAATGAGAAAATTGTAACGTATGTATGGGTCGTGAATCTGATTAGCTAGGTATAGGATAGTTACTGAAGACCATCCCAAGTTTTGTTCCCCCTCCCCATTTTTCGGCCTTGTGCCATAATTTGTATTTATACAGATAAATAAATACCAACCATTTCCTACCCCAGGTCACTACGGATTGGAGGTCCCTTTCAAGTGCGGCAGCGAGGTTCACTTTGTCGTCCAGACCTGGTTTCTGATCGATGCGGGAGTAGATTGTTGTGTCGTCGGCATACATGCCAACTTGGGATCTAATGGTGTCGGGGAGATCATTAATGTAGATCAGAAAGAGCGTGGGACCTAGGATAGAACCTTGAGGGACGCCCGCGTTCGTCTGGTAGTTTTGGGTGGCATGCCCATTTAATACCACCTTTAATGTGCGGTTAGAGTGGAAGGACTGGATGAGGTCAAACAGATGTCCAGGTATCCCATAGCTCCGCAGTTTGCACAAGAGGCCAGCATGCCAGACCCTGTCGAATGCTTTGGAGATATCCAAGGCAACGGTTCGGGCTTCACCATTCTTGTCGAGTGCCTGGTATATGTACTCGGTAATGGTCGTTAGCATATCAGCAGTAGACCTGGTGAAGCGAAACCCATACTGTTTTTCAGAGAGAAGCCCGTTGGTCATAAGGTGCTGAATCACCTCGGCGTTGATAATGGCTTCGAAAACTTTGCCAAAGATTGGAAGGAGACTAATAGGACAGTAATTGGCGGGGTCTGAGGGTTCGCCAGAATTCTTAAATATAGGTACTACGCAGGAGGACTTCCAACAGGCAGGAAAGCAGGAAGCAGATAGGCAGAGGTTATAGAGTTTAGAGAGGACAGAGGAGAGTTCTGGGGCACATTTCTTCAGTACTATGACTGGGATTCCGTCACCGCCGCTCGCTTTGTGTGGGTCAAGTTGCGCAATTATCTTGGCGACCAGCGAGGGTGAAATGTGGACGTTATTTAGTTGAGCCTTAGTTCTGGGTGGGAAGTCTGGTGTAGGTATTCCAAACGAGTCCAGTGTCGAATTGGTTGAGAATCTACGGGCAAAGCATTCAGCCTGTCGGCTGGGGAGGTGAGAACTTCAAATTCATTGATTAGTGGGGGTATTGAAGTCTTGTTCCTGCTGAGCACGCTTTTGCAGAGACGCCAGTAATCTTTGGAGCCAAACTTAGAGGATGCTATGCGTTGCCTAATTCTGGTAGCAAACGCCCTCTTGGCTTCGTTCAGTACTTTTTTACACTTGTTCCGTGCTGAGGTGAAAAGGCGCCTGTTTTGGTTCGACGAGCAGCTTCGATAGAGCCGGAAGGATTGGTTCCGGTGGGCAATAGCGGCCGAGCAAGCGGGTGAGAACCGGGGGACGAATTAGGTTTTAGTTGGAATTCTCTGGCAGGGATAAAAGCATCGATGCCAGCCTTAACCCAAGAGGAGACTTCAGAGGCACAGTCTTCGACAGGAAGATCAAAGACGTTGTTCCAGGGGTCGTCGCAGAGGAAGTCCCTGAACGAGTCCCAGTCGGCTCTTTGTTAGCAGTATGATATTCTGCTGGTCTGGTTTTCTTGGGTAAATATCTATTTAAATATAGTATTTGTTTTTAAAGGGAGGCAGACAATTATGAAATGTGTGTTTTGCAGAAGATACTGACCTTATAAATAGTAACAGTGAGATGCAAAGCCTGACGAAATATCCTTGAAAAAGTGAAAAATACCAGTGTCACCGTGCATAGCGAACCATTGTTGGGAGGACTGTCAAGCTTCAAATTCTTGGGAAGAAAATGTCAAAAGATGTCACCTGCTCCGTAGAAATTTGAATACAGCTTACCAGAGACACATGAGCAATGGCAAGAATGAAAAGTCCTTAACGTCTATACCATATTCAAAGTCTACAGATAGCTGATCGTATCCAACATCCTGCACGGGTGAGAGACTTGGAATGTCCTGACTGAGGCAGGAAGAAGGATCCAGGTATTCGAATAAAAATGATTGAGAAAGCTACTGCGCATTTCCTACGGGAAGTACAAAATCAATGATTTTGTATGGAGCAAGAGAAAGTTTCGTAGGTTGACAGTTATCATTCCTTGCAGTTATTAAACGCTGGAACAGATCATTATTTGGCCACGTCACATAATATAAGATCGTCTGCAAGACTATCTGGCACAACGCTGTTGAAGTCTGACACAAGCAGGGACGACAACACAAAAAACTGTTCAGATAACAAAAAAGCGTAGAATCGACATAAAAATGACGGAAAGTATGATACAGCAGCAAATCATCCTTAAGCAAATTGTCTTATTCTTCTGTCCTTATGTCTACTGTACGATTGAAGTAGTCAGGGAACTTATGTCTATTGGTGATATATTTTGCTATTATTCATCCTATAATATTTTGGTTTGGCAATGGTGTAATGCTCCCTTACTAAATGATGTTTCATATATATATATATATATATATATATATATATATATATATATATAAATCGCACAGTTATTTATTTATTCATTCATTTATTTTAGGAACTATGATGAATATAACAAAAAACGTTAAAAAATTCATATTGTAAACGTCAATGTTACAAAGACGCATCAATATGATCTTAAATTATAACGTTCTATTTTTTCTTGTATTCTCCCTCAGCAACATCCTATACATGGAAGAATAAATGCATAGATTAAAACATTATCCTGAAGAACTCTATTTTGGAGACGAAACGAGTTAATTTTTGTATTTTAGTTTTTACATTTTATTACCATATATATATATATATATATATATATATATATATATTATTTTATCATAGAAGACAAATGCCATATGTTTCTTCCAGCGACAGAATTTAAGTTGATTTTCGTTTAATAATAATTATAATATATAAATAATATAATATATATATATATATATATATAGAGAGAGAGAGAGAGAGGGAGAGAGAGAGAGAGAGAGAGTTAATAAGAGAAAGAACGATTTAGTGGTCCATTTGTTCAATGTCAGAATATAAGCGGAGTGTGGCGACATATGCAATGACGATCGGTTGTTCCTTTTTGCCGATAATCATCCCCTCATTTTGCGCGTCCAGATTTCCTTCTATTTCCTGTGTTCCTCCCAATATACTTCCCCGATTACCCAGCATCCAGTCTTGTCTTATATCTTAATTAACGAGAGGTTATTATTTCTCGTTGGCCGGAGACAAACAGCGCCAGGCAATCAGCCGATCACAGCTGTTACGAAGCGATTCTTACGGATGAGAGCATCGAGACAAGATCGCGAAGACGGCGACTAAGTGATGTATTATATCGGAAACACTTTTGCCATCTGATACTGAGAAGCAGGAAGGCGTTCTTTAATCCTATCTATGCAATCTGATTAAAGGATCCGCAATACAATAGATTTCATGAGGCTGGATGTGGATGGAAGTAAATAGACTATTGTATAGTCTTCATGAGTTTTAGTTGTATTCTCTTAATCATTCTATGTGTCTGGGTTTTATATCTTTCAAATACAATCTAAGACTATTGTAACAGCTATAAAAGCACTGTTAGCAATTCATTATTATAGACTGCTGAGAAGTGTGTTTAATGAGATCACCATATGATAGCCATATTATTGCAGATTTGTGCCAAATTAAACTATTATTATTACATTTTGAATTTTTATGAATTTATTAAGATTTTTCTTAAAGATTTCAAAGCAACAAATGAATAATTTTCTTTCTCTCTCCTTTTATCTTCGGTCTGTCTGTATGTATGTCTCTCTTTCTCTTTCTCTCTTTGTATATATATATATATATATATATATACAAAGAGAGAAAGAGAAAGAGAAAGATATATATATATATATATATATATATATATATATATATATACTAGATCACCCGTTCGTTCAATGATTAGTGCATTATATTTTTATTTATCTCATTCGCATACTTTTTACATAATACTCGATAAGTGCGGTAAAAACTTTTCAATTCCCACGCAGTAACTGAAAGTTGATTTTTATAACTACCGATTAATTAAGAATTTTCTAAAATTTAAAATGAAAAGTGGGTAACTATTTTGTCAAGTATTGACATATCTCAGCAATTTCAGTAGTGTTAAATGGTTACAAATAGAAGCATTTATAATATAAACCTATAATTAAAAGACATATTTATATCTTTGTCTGTATTAATTTTTTCCATATTTTAATATTTTTCGTGTTTATTTTGAAGTTCGTTAAACGTAAATACTGATATATCGTTTAACATTTATGATTTAATTAGATACACTAATTGACATTTATTAAAATTATGGAAATATAAAGATGTATGCATTAACTATGGAACGATTGTGAATACAATTCTCAGGTTAGATAATGATATGTTCAGAATATTTGAAAGATCAATATCTAATTACCGCCAATAAGTGAAAAGGAATACCATGGGGCCAACCATTCTTAATAATTTTTCATTACCAGTATCAGAATAATATGAATTATTGCATAGCATTATTGTTGGAATTTCTTATATGTAGCTATATTTTAATTATAATGTACACAAATTTGAAATACTTTAATTTTAGATAAAATTGTCAAGAGATTTCCTTTTGAGGTGATTGCAGTTTAAAAGAGTTTCCAATAATCTAAGTTTGTTTTCAAAGTTGCTATGCTTAATTCATCTTTCAAAAAGAAAAAAACAACAAATTTAAATTTCCAACCCCTTATAATTTTCAATTATATTTTGAATAAATTATTTTTATCTAACGCTATGTGAAATTTGATTCTCATTCAATAAAAATGAAAGATAGCTTACAAAAAGATTCCCACAATTTCTTCGTTTCTTTTAAGACTAACAAAATCTAAAGCTTTTCACAAGCTGTTGACATTCTGGAACTGAAATCAGTTTCTGTTATCTAGTCTGTATTTGTTTTAAATAATTACTTCAATGAATGCAATCATGTTCACGTATTTTAAAATGAGTTTTCTTCCATATTAATTTTGTTCATATTTATCATAAATATCCTATTAGAAATATTACTTCTTTTTTAAATATGCACACTTAAGAAGCCTCTCGACTCAATCTGCGGTCAGAAAAATACAAAAGCCAGCAAAAGAATAATATTAAATTATTCATCTCCAGAAATGTTTCGACGTTATTATATTATCGAAATCATATAGGTCTCGGCTATTGATATTTTATCTGTATATCTATATTCGTTAATCAAATAATGTTTAACTTATTTATATGTTCATCAACATATAATATTTTTGTATTATTTAATCTGTTCTATTTAATTCACGCTTGACGTTTATATACACACAAATATATATATATACATATATATATTTGGATAATTCATCAAGTTTTTATTAGATCTCAACAGAATGCAGAAATCACTGGACGGCGTTTCGTCCTATATTTCGGACTCATCAGCAGTGCGCATCCACTACCAGGAATTGAAACCCAGACCGTTGAGTTTAATTGGTTTGACATTATGAAATAATTATCCAATTATTTCAAATCTTCCTACAATTTCAGTTTATATTGTTGCTTGAATCAGGTTATAATGCTCCGGAGTGAGCGACTTGGTTTGAGTAAACGTTGCTCTGGGAGGCACAGTCCTATGGTTAAATGAGCTTGGATGAGTTCCTCCTAGGAATATGTAAATGTGTGGCACTATATCAAGTTTAATTAGTTACCTCTTCGTCACCGGGGCCCATGTTACAGTTGGTATGACATCTGCTTAATAACACACCTGTCTGGGTTTCAATTCCTGGTAGTGGATGCGCACTGCTGATCAGTCCCAAATATAGGACGAAAATGTAGGAGCATCCAGTGCTTTCTGCATTCTGTTGAAGTCTAATAAAAATATGATGAATTATCCAATTATTTTAAATCCTCCTACAATTTCAATATATATATATATATATATATATATATATATATATATATATATATATATTACTAAAAACATGTACAAACAACAAACTACTACAAAATTGTACATTTTGTGTCGACATTGAAAGAACAATATCTCATCAGGTAGTTAATGATAGTAATAAGCATTTTATTCAAAAAGCTAAAAAAGCACTTCCTTTGATTTTTAGAAATCCTTTTAAGCGGTAAAAATGTATTAAAAAAGAAAGGAAAAACAAATAGGGTCGAAACGTTGAGAAAATAAGATGAGAAATCAAGAATAGTAAAAGAAAGAGAAAAGGGAAAGATACAGAGAGAATAGAAAGTAAAGAGAAAAATAAGGGGAAAAGTATTGAAAAGAAAGAGCCAATAAAAACGGCTAAGAGAGAGAACTATTTATTTTAGGCAGGAAGAAAATTGTAGACAGATTGATATTGGTTACATGGTGCTCAAATCTTTTGGTATTTAAAAAAGTTAAATTTTTATAAGAAAAAGGAAAGAAAGGAGAAAATGAAATGAAAATGAAAGATATAAATGGAGTAGGAAGTGAAGAGGAAAACAAAGAGAAAAAAGTGAGAAAAATGTATAAAGAGAAGAAAAAGGAGAGACAATAAAAACGGCTACGAATGAGAAATTTTAAATTTTTACGCAAACAAAGAAATTATTCATAAAACGTAAATTACAGGATATTTAAAACCGTAACACGAATATAAATATAAATTTATTAGCAGTAATATAAAAAATTTGAGAAATAAAATAAAATAAATTAAAATTAGAAATAAAAGTATTAGATATAAAATTGAAATTAAATTAAAAAATAAAAAATAAATTAAAATTAATATCAAAATTAAAATTAAAAGTTAAGGCAATAAATAGTTTGAAATTTGTAATGGAATCTAAAGTTCAATTAATATAAAAAGAGAGATTATATAGTTAAAGTAAATTATCAAGATAGTAAAATTAATACTGTAAAAATTTACAATTGTTATAGTTTTATAGCTTAGAGTGTGTAATCCTAGTAGGATTGTAAGTTTAATTCATTAATATGTTTACAATTTAATGTAGTTTCATGACTTTTATTTAGGAAAATATCATTTTTCAAGTATTTCATAATTTCCATTTTTGTTGCTGACAAAGGAAACATGGTTCATTCACCCATGTAGATAATCGAGCTTGTTTGAGAACTTTTCATTTAACTTTAAGTGTTTTATTCGCTTCTTTTAACTTACAAAAATTAATAGAATGTGATGTTGTATTTTGCATATACTTATTAGTAAAAGATGAGAGATTATTATAAAAACGCTTTAAAAATTTTCATTGTATTACCAATAAAAAACTTAATAAACCTCTAACTTTTTGCTGATGAGGTAGAGCATATGCAGACAAGAGATTTAGTTAAACATTTCTTAGATAAGGGACATCGTTTGGGGTTTCTAAACTTACATAAATTTTAATATGCGGAATATTAAAATGATTAGTAGAATTACTATTTTTAGTATTATATAATTTCAGTATTTTATTGTTATGTAATTTAATTATTTTTAAATTGTTGCAGAAAATTTAACTAAGTTTTAGAGTATTTCTAATAAACATTTTGCTTAAAAGTTTATTTTTAGGAAAATGTTTATCAATTAATTTAAGAAGTTTATTTCCACATTTAATATTAACTGATTAAATGGTGAATTATACCTACACACACACACACACACACACACACATACCAGTCAAAGTCCAACAGAAAAAGAGAGAGAGTTTATTTTTGGCACCAGGAAGCCTCTCTTTTTTGCACATGCGTACATTGTCTTTCCTTTCAGATGACTCCTGGGAGATTTTTATGTTTATTTTATTTTCTACTTTTATTTTATTGTGTATTTTTATTTTATTTCTTAGTTTTCATTTTATTTTGTATTTTTTGAATTTTGTATTTCGTATATATATTTGTTTTTTATATTATTCGTATTTTTATTCAATCCCTACAACACATCCCTACCCGATGTAGTAAGGATGCATTAAAGGCAAAGTTAGTCTTTTATAAGGTCCATGTGTTTATGTTACTCTTTTCAGTGTACATATAATTTTGTTTTTGTGTGTATTTTTTATTGGTAGTAAAATCGTCTTTGTTTCTTGCAAACCGCACACGTCTACCCGAGCGGGTGACGATTGGTTCTTTTGGTGATTCTTGCTGCGTTTCAGGTGTTGGTGATTATGTGTTTTCTGTTAGGCTGTGTTTTTTGTTTTCATTCTTTTTCTGGGCATGGGCGAATATTGCTGGTTTCAATATCTCAATTGAAACCGTTTGCTCATCACAAGCCAATGTCTCTATGATAACATATTTTTCTTCTTCTCTTATTACTTTGTATGGCCCTGAATATAGAGCTTTCAGAGTTTCCTAATCATGTCAGTTCGCAGCCATACATGTGTTGGTGTATTTAGTCCTTTAGGTATAAAGGATTTTTCAGTTGTATGTTGTTATCCTTCTGAAAGGAGGGTTATATCCAACTCTTGCATCTCTTTGGAACATTTTTTTATGTCATGTTTTGTCTGGTCGGGATATTCCTAGTCGATTATTGGTCCTGGAAGTAATAACTGGGTTCCTGTCTGTGTGCATAAAGACTGGGATTTTGACTGATATAGATGAGGCGCTTTCTTCCATTTTAGTGACTGACGATAAGGCAACAATGGGGAGGAAGTTAAGAGAAAAAGGCAAGACGATAAAGCAAATCTCTGCTGGACAGAAAATGTTTGTGTTAACCTTTTTTTATGGTGTGTGTGAATGCGATAAAAGGATGAAAGTAAAACCAGTTACTCACGTTTATGTTTTTTAATGTTACACAGCACGTGTATGGTTACAGTCGTCAACTTGAACTGTTGTGGTGGTGGAGGGAAGGTTAGCCAAGGATTGGTAGTGGGGGAAGCAGCCAAAGTCACACGGGGTTAAAAGATTGCGATTACAATTAATGTATACTCATTGTAGGAAAGTTGTTAACTTTTTTTTTTAGTGCAAGAAACTTCGCGTGTTCATATCACTTCGCATGGTTGTCACTGTTATAGTGGTGGTGGGGAAATGAATTTCCCTTCCCGTTCTTTTTTTTTTCTTTTTTTTTTATCCCAGAAATCTTGGGTGTAGATATTACGTGGTTAACATTATGGATGTTATGGCTATTGCTGCTGGGTTGGTTCTTTCACCTAAACATCAAAGACTTGTTGAATAGGAAAAATAGAGAGACACTAAAGGGACAGTTTGGATACTGATTTTATTTTTGATTCCAACGACCTCTTGTTGGGGAAATTCCTTCCCGTACAGTCGGCACGTCTTTACCAGTCAAAGTCCAACAGAAAAAGTGAGAGAGTTTATCTTTGGCACCAGAACGCCTCTCCTTTTTACACATGCATAAATTGTCTTTCCTGTCAGAGGATTCCTGGGAGATTTTTATGTTTATTTTATTTTGTACTTTTATTTAGTTTTGTATTTTCATTTTATTTCGTACTTTTTATTTTATCTTATTTTTTTTATTTTATTTTGTATTTTTATTCAATACCTACAATATAAATCTCTAGCGTGAATTTAAAAGAAGAAATCAAATGTGTGTGTCTGTGTGTGTGTGTGCTTGTGTTAACTAAATCTTTCTAGTAACTGTTTTCTCCTTACCCTTAAGTAAGCTGACAATTTCCTTTTTTTTCTTTTACGAGGATGAGCTAGAAGCGTCATTACTAAAATTTAAATGTATGTAGACACCACAATTGATAGACTGAAACTCATGCAAATGTACAGAAATAAAACTGTTCTTTCTTTTGAATCGTCCTTTATCTCATAAACGCACCTTTATATCACACGTGTTCTTAAAAACTACTTTACCTCATTCCCCAACTACTACCTAAACAATGTGACGGCTTTTTGTATTTCCCTTTACGTGTTACATACAGTCTATAATAGTTCATTACGCAAACTGGGATATTGCCTTGAACTCTGTAAAATCATCCTCAAGATTTTATTTTTCAAATCGTTCACAAGAATAATCAAATTTATATAAACTTCTCTTTAGCATTTGTTTAAAATAAAATTCCTGATGCTATAAAAATTACAGAAAGGGTCTTTATTGAATTGATGAACAGAGAAATCATTGAATTTGTAGCCGGTTATTTATATGGTTTGGAATAACACTTCCTTTATAAGTTCTATGCCTGAAGTTTGCTTACACCTGTCAGCGTGCTTCTAATAGCTTCTGGTCGACACATCTTATGCAGACAGTCAAATTCAGTCGGGAACTTAAATCTGTATTTTTCTAGGCGACACCGGACCTATCCAGATAGCAGCAAGTCAGACCAGTTCAGGAATAGCCGATAATTTCTATCTCTGTTGTTTTTCTACTATTATTAACACTCTCATCAAATGGAAACTGACCACTTGAACTGTCTTCGTCAAGAGACATTCCGCTAATATAGTCAGCAACAAAAGACTCATTGTTGCTATCCAGTTTCTGTTAGGTAACTCAGAAATGTGAGAAGCAGATGTATTGCCAACTGCTAAAGGAAGTACTTGGAATTTATTTCTGTTACGTATTAGGAAATATGTTGATGCATCTTTATTTTAAGATCTTCTATCTTATGGACTTGTTACTGCATTTGGGGATGCTGAGTCAGCTGAGTTTCATATATTATAATAATTTTTGCACTGGTTCTGTTGATTTTTCAGAAAAACATAGTGTGTGCTGAAAACGTAATAACTATATGTAGAAAATGTGTATATTTATTTATATAGGACTAAGGCACTGAGTCTAAATTTTTGAAATTGCTTTGAGAACAAAGAATCCACACATATAACATAATGTACGAAAATATATTTCACAGGTGCATATTATTATGTAGGATAATACCTAGCTCAGCAAATCAATGCATCTTGTAGTTAGATGAACTTTGAAAGGATACTGAAACGGACCGTCTATCTCCATATGGGACTCATTGATATTCGTAAATACAGCCTCATCTGGGCCTTTATGTATCCCAGCACTGTCCACAGTTTGAGGTTACGTTTGACTAAGGTGGTGGCGATATGATTCGTGATCAGAAAGCGACAATGAACGATTTGTATTCGCTTATTAAGGGACATTTTTCTTCATCAATAATTCATCGATCTTTGAAAAAATAGCACCTCGGAATAAATGTAAATCATTGCGAATTAGAACAACGACGTTTTCATCATTGGCGAACGTGTTTTGAACCGACTTTTAGCACCAACCAATTTCAAGTGAACGTCTTGCATTTAATGATGGACCCACGAATAGTTTGCATGATATTTTATTGACAACTAAAAAGAAGCTTCACAAAGGGTTTGCACTAACCTCGTAATCAACCAATAATCTGAATGGCTCAGAATCATGACACATCTCAACACATCACATGTTACCAGTGCTCACAAATGAGACATTATGGTGTTGTCATTATCGATTCTGGTAGGTATTCGGACTAAACAGATGCTAAAAAACATATACTGTCGGATATGTATCTGGTATCGACTGAATTAAATATAGTTGTGATTTAAGCTAGTGTCGCTTTTACGTTAACACTGATATCTATCAAGAGACACCAACGGTTACTTTTAATGAGTCTGTTTTAATAATGCTTATCTTTAATAATGCTTATCTTTAATATTCTGTTCGATGTATCACTTTGGCGTATATTAAACAGGTGTTATCACCAGACACAAAATTTAATAAAAATCAGTTCCCCGGTCGCAGGTTAATCACTCCAGCATCAATAAATAAAAAGTAATTAATATATATTTTTGTATTTCTTTTGAAATTTAAAGTTTCTTTGTACATCGCGGTCACTTAAAACGCAAAGCTTTTTTAGTCATTCATAGTTGACTAAAATACTTTAATATCTTATAAAATTAGATTGGATTTTTACCGAATGTATCAGTAATATTCCCATGTCACATTACGTTTGACCACAACGAAGCTCTACATGCTAATCTTAATATTAAAGAAACTCGAACAATTATGCCTTCAACATCTTCAGTTCGACGTTCGGATCATGTCTTGGTCGGTGAACAGTAGACCACCCGATATGTTTCCTACATATATCTCGAATGAAATTAAGAGAGGTATTTGCTTATGAGTAGCATGCCTTTGACAAGTAAATTTGGTAGTGACAATATCTCTCTCGCTCAAACTACAGCTAATGATCTTCAATTTAAAAGATCATCTTGGTCCCTTGAGCATTGATTTGATCAGAGGAAAAGTTTCAAATGTACTTCTGGCATCATCGATTTGAGTACATAGATAGCTATGGACCTCAGTCTATTCCAGTCTGCTAGATAGTCGTTGACCTTAAAAGAAGATTTAGTTCGACAAGTCTGGTTATAAACAATGTTGTGTGTCTAGCCAACCACCTCATCAGAAAATCCATGTGGGAATCTTTTTTACACATGTTTTTATCTCGAGGTCAGAAATCCTGCATTACATGATACGAATATTAGGCGTAGATTGTCCGGACAAGTATTCATATCGCTATAAATTAAAGTTGTTCTTTTTTAAGATTATGCCATAATTTCATTTAAAATGCCCTAATTTTTTATCTCTGTGCCAGTGTATTTCCACCTTTCAAGACAGTGCGCTTTTACTTTTTGAGATCACCCTCGCTTGCTACGTCGCATTCAATTTAACATTGTGCACGGTTTTAGCACTGTTTCTTTTAAACGGTGATTATTTTTAATCTTGTAGAAAGTAGACTGTCAGAGTAAGATAAGAGAAGTGCCAACATTAGTGTACGAGACGCTATGGCAAATGCAGCGAGTAATCAACATACAAATTCTATTAAAATCTTCATACTGTTGAGTATATAACGCCTCACAATATTTCCTGATAATGATTTACTTAAATTTGATTAAAAATATAACTGTTAAGTTTAATGTGCTTTTTTTAATTTTTGGTATTCAGAATGACCCATTTAATACATTACTCTTGTTAGAGGGATGTAGGAGATTAGTGAACAGGTCAGCATGACAGCACCCCAACGACTCCTTTCTATGCTTAAGGGGAAAAAAGAAAAAGAAGAACTCTTATAGACAGGGATAAATATAATAATAGGTGTAGTTGTTTTGGCTTAATATATAAATAATAACATGGAACATCTCCCTCATTTTAGGAGATGAGTTATTGTAACTATTTACACTACTGACATTGTTCGAACTTTTGTCATCTTTATTTTCATGCTCACGAGTTTTTCGCTACTGTAAGCCCCACTTCTTCCAAAGTATATCACTTGAAGAAAATCCCATCATACTATAGCCGAAACGTCGTGAATATGACATTAAAGATGAGAGCAACAGTCGAACAATGTAAATAGTGGAAATAATAACATAGAACTACAAAACCGTTATACTTGTGTTGAGTTGTGATAATATATAGCACCACATTTGTTATTTTTTCAGATGAATTACTGATAAAATTTATTTTGGGAGTCAGGGTATTTTATCCTGTTCGATATCGGGGTGGCGATAATTCGTTGAT
Organism: Ascarosepion bandense; assembly: GCA_037127315.1. NCBI lineage: Eukaryota > Metazoa > Mollusca > Cephalopoda > Sepiida > Sepiidae > Ascarosepion > Ascarosepion bandense. Next base: position 1,005,330 of record JBBBDQ010000832.1, read on the forward strand.
AACCACAAAGTGTCTGTCATTTTAACTGAGCAAGTTCATGCTGATTTCGAAGTTTCTTGAGGAAATTGTTATGATGTTTTCACTTGTCAAAGTTGACGAGTTAGAACATCATTCACGTTGTTCGCACGTAACCTCGAAATCAGCATGGACCTGATCAGTTAACGTGACAAAATGGTCATACTGTATACATCAGTTACAAACTAAAAAAATGATAAAATTAAAATATGTACAGACATATCTTACCATTTCTAAAAGTACTCAATGTTTTCAAAACATTTTAATATATCTTGCCATGTTTTGTGTATTTTAAGAAAATATATCGTCTAAACCTGATATCAATGATGTAGAATTGGCAGAAAAGCAGCTGGTTAGCGTTGACAGAAATGTTTATAGAACGCATTTAATTTATTCATATTTTTCTTGCCGCTATTATCATTACTGTTACTTTTGTTGAGTTCACCGTTTTAGCAGCACTCGGTTGCTCGGGTTCCTTTCAGGTAGCGTCCTTGACGTGTCGGAGGCCTGAATGATAACGGTGCCTCTTTCCTGGCCAGTTTCTTGAATGCAGGTGCACTTTACAAATAACAATACAGAAGAAAATAAGTCATACATCGCCGAATTGCTCACACTGCACGTAAGAATTACCTCGAGAGAAAGTCTACTACGATATCGACTTAGCTAATAAGAAAAAATGTGTCTACAAAAAAAAGGCATCCATTTAACCGGATGCCAGTGAAGTGATATAGAGAATAGTGTCTCGGCTGGTTAAATATAAACACACACACACACACACACACACACACACACACACAAACACACACACACACACACACTTTATTATTTAACCGTTATTTTAGTAGATATGTGCGTGCGTGTGTAAGTGTGTGCTTGTTTTGTTAAATAATTTATAAATTGTCAAGAATTCTTGTGAATATTTATTTACAATAAACACTATTAAACAAAATATATACCACTTAATTCTAAATATATACTTTCGAATAGAAATAAGATCTATTCTGCTTAGGAAATAAAATTATTGAAGCTTAGGCACCAAAATATCATTGTAATCATTTCACTGCTTTTGCCATTAGTGAACTGAATATTGCTGTGCTATATTTAGGACTAACCTTAAAGCAAAACTCTTATTTGTTTGTGTTGATTGGATCTGACTACTGTTGCTCGACGGACTAGTCGCCTTTAGCTCTTAATGCACAATGATATAAACTTTTTAGAATAAATAGTCTACTCGCGTACACAAACATACACACATTATTTACTCACTCTTAATTCTTCTTATATGAAAGTTTCAAAATGTCTCTCCAAATAAAACAAAACATTTTAACAAAATTCTGTTTTTGTTTTTTCTATATTTTGTTTCTATAAAATATACAATTTTATACCAGGCCACTTTATAAGTGTTGCTGCGTAAACCTTCCTGTTGGATTGACGGCTGTCTTGCAGAATGATTAAACTGAACTCCATTGCTCTATAGGCAGCCATTGCATGGAAAACACGGAATCCCTGGGAAGACTGAGAGATAAGGGAGAAGAGACCTTTAAAGACAGACGTCAATGGTTAGAATAGACTGTTTCCCCTAATAGATAAATGGGATTGCCTCCCCTATATATGCCTCTCAAGACTCACTTCGCTCTTCCACTTCGGTTTACATAAGAAATGGTCAGATACTCAACTACGCTCAGTCTCTACGACCTTACCTGGCCATGAAAATGATAATGATAGAGGATGATGATAATATAATGACAAGCTCTCTGATTGAATCCGGCGTTTTAAAATCGCTTTTTAAATGCGATCTAATTGCATGTCTTTTATAATTGAATCTATGAATCAAACATACAAATTTATGATTTAGGTTTTAACTCGTCAAAATCTAATTTACTATTTTATTCTAAGCATTATTCTTTCATTGTATCTAAAATTTAACCTACACTCAATGAAATCATGAAATTCTGAGATAAAATATTGTGTCATACTTTTATTTATTATTATTATGTCATTTTTTCATCATATTTCGATTTCTGCTTTGGTCTCACTACCAACCAAGTCTGCGGGGTGACCTAAGGCAGGTCGTGGCGTGTTGTTATGGCTCCATTTCATGTTTTTCTATCTTCCCTATCATCCCCAGCATTACATAGATAAAGTTTTCCTTAGTGTGTGGGCTGTACTTAATAAGACAATGTTTTGTATATCTCTTAAGCTGGGATTTCCAGGGATTCTTTCAATGTGTTGTTTTGTTCCATTTTTTATCATTCCAAGTGCACCTACTATCACTGGCACAACTCTTGTTTTCAATTTCCACATTTTTTCTATTTCAATTTCCAGGTCTTTATATTTTGACAGTTTTTCAAATTCCTTGATTGCTATGTTACAATCCGCTGGACAAGCCATATCAATTAATAGACAAATTTTCTCCTTCTGGTTTTTAACAATAATGTCTGGCCTGTTTGCTTCAATTTTTCTGTCTGTGTAGATGGTGTAATCCCATAGAATGGTTACATCTTCTATTTCTGTAACCGGTGCTGGGTGATGTTCATACCATTGTTTGTTTACAGCTTTTCCATAATGTTTGCACATTGCCTAATGTAAATATTGCCCAACTCTATCGTGACGATTTTTATATTCATTTGGGGCAAGCACAGAACAGCCTGAGATTAGGTGGTCTATTGTTTCTTGGTGTTTATCACAAAACCTGCATTTTGGATCCATATTATTATGCATAATATTTGCCTGAAAGTTTCTAGTGAAAAGACTTTGGTCTTGTGCTGCAAGAATAAAGCCTTCATTTATTATTATTATTATTATTATTATTATTATTATTATTATTATTATTATTATTATTATTTTCTTATTTTATTAGGACAATCCCTTGCGGATTTACAGTTAGTCAACAAAATATATTTTGACAGTAAAAAATAGTTTAAAACATGGTAAATCTAATTTCCGAATTCTTTCAGTAAAGATACCCAAAACAATAAAATTTAATTCAAAATATGTTATATAATAATGATTATTATGATAAATTGGAATGAATAAATCTTTTCATAAATTTGACAGTAAGTTTTATTTCGAAGCCGAATGCCATAAAGATTGATTCGTATTTACAGCTTATCATTACAATTGATAATTTTTGAAACCCGGAGTATATTTTGTTGTGTGAGGAATATATATTTTCAGAAATTATTATTACATTTACAAACGTTTGTGATTAATGATAGTTTCTCTATTATTTAACATATATACCTGGGAGAGATGACTGATTCTTGCCTTTAACAAAGATGTTTTTGTGTGCAGGATATGCGTATAACTGTTTTCCGATAATGTCATCTTAATTTTCTTTATTTGATGAATCTGTATATTTGTTAATTTTTGAATATTGTTTAATTCAGAATATTTTATGGTTTGTTTTTTTGCAACTAATCTAAAAGTCATTCTGCAGTCCTCAATAATAAAGGAAATCGAAGATAATCAACAAAAGTTCTCATAACATGCACCCCCTTTCAATTCTACAAACTTATCATACCACTAGATTTACTCTTACAAACGGAACTGCCAAATCGCTACAACTATTAAATGAATCTATGTACGTATATGAATTTATTCTGGGCTGGCTTTATTTGTTTTATCAATAATCCTATTATTAACATAAATAATATCATGTCGGTCTTTGTTAAATGAGTATTTTGAAGCATGACAGTTTTATGGCAGTTGGTTCTTGTATTTCAACTGTATTAATTTTTTATTTTTTTATTTTAGGACCATGCCTTTATTAATTACTGAGAATAAGAGTATCAGTAGTTGTAAGAAAAAATAAAGAAAATAGTTTTAGAAATTACAATCACTAAAGAATCATTAACGTAAATATATAAAAAATAATAAATAATTGTAATATTAAAATTATGAGATTTTTCAGGTTGATTTCGTTCTCTCGGAGGATGGGTTATATATAGGAATATTCCCCTGTATATTAAAGAACTGGCAGCATAGCCCGGCGTTATTCTCGTGTAATGAAAGCCTTAAAACTAATCCATGGTCCTGGAGTTCAGACTCTTTGCACGTTGGCACGAAAGACAAAAAGCAATAGTCGTTTCCAGTTAAAGCGAAACCCTAGACAGAAAGAAAAATGAATGGATGTAAGTAAAATTTTGATTTCCTGGTATCGATATCAAATAAGTTTTTTCGTCGTAAACTGAATGTTGAAGTCCACTGAATAAATGGTATAATTGCTGAGACTAAAAACTACAATTATACCTATTTAGAGCCAAACCTGAAGCAAAAACTAAAATAAAAGGTCTGAAAAAAATACAGACATACAGGCAGATAAACAGACACGCACACAAACATCTTGCCTTATATATATATATATATATATATATATATATATATATATATATATATTATCGATTTTCTGCACTATTATAAGAACTACAACATTGAAACTTCTGAATATCGTTTCTCATGTCTTTGTCTATGAGTGTACCAAATGTGGTTAAAATCGGACCACACCTTCTATAACTCGATTTTTTCGATTATCGATTTTCGATATTTATTGAGGGTACCTCGACACAAAATCTAGCTAAGAACACTGGCAGACGCTTATAGTACAACTGAGTAAATTTTCAAGAAAATCGGTTCAGCCGTTTTGGAGTCTATTGGTAACGGACAAACACAGAGACACACACACACATACACAAACAAATTCCATTTATAAAGAAATTTAGATACGTAGAGGATGTAGCTTGCACACAAATCACAGTCTCGTTATTTTTAGAATGGGCCATCAACACTTTGTAGTTTCTTAAGTAGCGCCTTTTAAGAAAACCATGATTGAAGGAAATTTGGGTTTTATTTAAAGGTATTGAGTATAATACATTAGAATCTCATGGTTTTGGTCGGTATTTATCAAGTGTATATACAGTGAATTTTCGACCGTAAGTGTTTCCTGGGATTATCATAAATTAAATTAAATTAAGTTAAATGAGAATGTTTGTTGTAGCTATCCACGTAAATCTGTAAATCTGTAGCTTTAGCACATTCATTCAAATTTAATTTCATTGCAATGTCTTCGCTTTAGAATTTTGCAGATGTCAGAAGACCTTCCAGCACGTTATCATTCTAGCATACAACTAGATGGCTTATTTTCTTATGGGTTATTTTATAACCACATTCTGTCTTGTTAAGTTGGCTGGTTAGTGCTATTAGTGATGTGCAGAATAGTAATGGAGACAAAGAATCACATAGAAATATACCTGTTTTGAGGTTTATTTCACCAGACTTATAGTTTCCATTCATATGATTGAGGGAAAGGGTTTTTTTCCTTATTAACATGCATTGTTTGATACAATTGATGATGACGGGTGATATCTTGTATATATTTAAGTCTTCAAGATCCAAGAAGTTGGTATACCATCGAATGCCTTACGATAATCTATCCAGGCAGTACTAAGACTTTTCTTTCCATTGTAGCAGTTTTAAAGGACCATTCTGTTAATAAGTAATTGGTCTTTACATCCGTAACAGCCATAATTAACCCCTTTTTGTTCAAGCGGTAATATGTCATTTCTTTCCGAGAAGAAATATATCTGTTTTGTGAAAATCGATGTTAACAGTTTGTATGTTGTCGGAAATCATGTAATTGGTCTGGAGATTTTCGGGTTGTTTGTGTAACTATTCTTGGGTAAAAGAAATGTAATTCCATTGGTCATCCATGCAGGAAGGTTAGTGGGATTGTTAACCATTTCCTGAAGTTCTTTTGTTAGTTTCTATTTGCTTTATTTCATTAATATAGCCAAAAGTTAGGAATTTTAACTATACCTGGAAATTTCCAAATGTGTGCTTTTTTAGTGCACATTTAACATCCTCATCTGTGTTTCCAGGCCATGTCTGTTCTGGTTTATTTTTTATTCGTTCTATCTCTTTTGCAATCCAATCTACTTCTTTGTTATGTCCTTTAGAGCAAGCCCATATTTTTCCCAGAACTGTATATACTCATTCATTTTTTTGTGGGGGGGGGGTACTGTCAATTCAATTCTTTTTTTAACTATTTCCCTGTAACATTTCTTTGCATCGGTTTGAAAAAAATATTGTATTTTTTGTAGAATCTTGAACTTTACTCATAGCGTCTTATTCTTTGAGCCTTCAGTTGTATTGTTTGCTTTATTTTTTCCTTAGTTGGTAGGACTCCATTTTAAATTTATAATGTACTTTCTTTCGACTCTTCTGCCTTTTCTAGTTCTTACATTTATTCCTCTTGTCAGTTCATCGAGTACTGATAGTTCACTTCTACGTTGTTCTATTTCTTTTTCTATTTTTCTTTTCCAAGGAGGATCTTCATGTCTGCGATACTGCCTTGTTTTTAATTTGATGTTCAATTTTGTTGTTGCTGCTATTAATGATGTATATATTGCTTCATTGAGATTTATATAAGTGTCTTCTTCATCCAAATTTAATTCAAGTGCTTCATTTTAGAGCTTCTAGGTCATGCTTTGTTGGTTGTAATTTTGGGAGCCGTTCTTGTTCCTCCATTGCAATATTTTGTATTTGACGTATATGGTTCTTGATTTCTTTCTTGGATTCTTGTATACTGTTCTTGTTTTCCGTAAAATAATTCTGTTGAATGTGTTCTGAACTCGTTTTATTGTCGTCGTGTAACTAAGTCAGATCACACCTTTCCTGCATTTCTAAACTTGCAGCATTGTCTTCACAGTGATTTGTGTGTATCACGGTTTATACATTACGAACTGTGGCTTGTTTGATGTTACTAATTTTTTTTTCTGATTCCGGTTCCATTTCATATTTTGTTGATTCGTCTCTAATTTCAGCCTCTGTCAATCGGTTATTTCGCATGAAGTATCTTCGTACATTGGCTAAATTTATTTTCGTCAATGTACTTTCTATTTGTTTGCCCAAACTTTTCTCGCCAAATGTCATAAGTTTGGCGAGTGATGTTTTTTTGAGGTTTGAGTAACGCATCATGAAATGCAGTCATTACGACTTTGTACTCCTCACGAGACTATTTTATTTTTCTTTCTTTAAATATACGGTTATAGATCTAGCTGGAGAATTTTCAGGGCCATCATTAGGATTATCCTGGTTGTGGGGACCTGAAGATTCATTCTTTATTTTCGAGTTTGTTTCTATGGCAGATTTTTCGACCTCATGTAGGTTCTATCCTGAAGGACGGGCTCCTTATTTATCTACTGAAAGAGCCATACTGGACTTTTATTTCTATTTGTATTTCTTATATTTTTTCTACGAGTTACGCACAGTCCAAAAGTCTACACAAATTTGCCCGGCCCGTTGGGTAACGGTCATCGTAGACATCATAACCAAACTGTTTTTCATCGTATTTTTTCTGTTGTTTTGTTTTCTTTTCTGTTTTTAAGAAAATTGCAATAGTTTAAAACAAATTATTTCGAAATATCGACAGCTAAGGGAAATATGAATAATAAGAAAACAGATTATTCTATTTATTAGTATCATTTAACGAAGAAACAGATAAATTAAATAATATATGCTGAAAAATTCATGTTTATGTTAAAATAGTAAAACTGAATTTCATATAGAAAAAATATTTAAAGAGAAAGACGCTGGTTAAAGAAAAACAAACTTGGACGTAACAGCCGTTCAACGGAAAAAACATCACTACACTTACAGAATAATTTGTTAAAAAAAATAAAAATGCTGCCATCACTAGTCCTTGCAACAAAAATATTTGTTAAGATAAAATACAAAAATCAAAATTTAACGGAAAAGAAAAGTTACAATACGTTTGAGTTTATTACTGCCATGAAATTTAAAAATAATAATTTTTTCGCCCGCTGTATTCCGTTATTCTTTCATTAAAGTTGTCAAAGATAAGGTTATCGAAAAGTAAATAAATAAATAAAATGAATGAATAAATAAAAATAAATAAATAAATATTCCTTCTTAGAAAGAATATCGTAGAAATTGTATCAAACTGTATTTAGTGTCTTTGATTTGATAGTATTTTTTCCTGTTGTCTTGTTTTATTTTTTGTTTTTAAGAAAGATTATCATCGTTTTATTTTTTGTTCTTAAGATTACCATATTTTATTTTTGTTTTTAAGAAAGATTATTTATTATTTATTTTGTGTTTTTAAGAAAATCATAGTTTTAAAAATATTTTGAAATATCGACAGCTAAGGGAAATATGAATAATAAGAAAGCTCGTTGATGTATCTCTTAGAAGAAACAGATAATTTAAATAATACACGAATAAAAATTCATGTTTATGTTTAAAATATAATTTCATTAGAAAAAAAAAGTTACGTGTTCAGGAGCCTCAGAAAAACACGTCATTCTCGTTGTAATTCCAATCGGGTTGTTGTTGTTGTTGTCATTATTATTATTATTATTATTATTATTATTATTACTTTAAAGAACAATTTTTAACCTGGATTTCTGTTATAAACTATGATCTAGGATAAACAAATGATGTGAATTCTTGATGTTTCCACTTAAATAAACAAAATAAATAAAACATAAGTGGGTAAAGTTCTCTTGCAGAATACGTGCTGTCCTGTTTAGTATTATGTTTTGGATTTACTTGAGAGATGTATTCCAGAAGGGTAAATTTAACCTAAACGCTCAAACACGTTTTGGGCAAAATTTTGACGTCGATAAAGACACTCGACTTGCCACGTAGAGAATAAAGAGGACATAAATTCTATAGATTTATAAGAGTTTGGAAATCGATATTCCAACTGCTTTTCATCATTTGAAGACTTTCGGTTTCGTTTTCAAATTTGAAGGGAGGTTACCATATATGCCTTAACAGAGCAAGTGCGATCCTTTTTCTGCGGCCATTACTTTGCTAAAGTCTTACAAAAAGAGTTGTTCTTGACCAGCATTTCCACATTACAATGAAGATGAAGCGTTTCAGTTAATGTCCGACGTAAACTGAGCTGGTAATAAGCTTGTGAAAGTGCAGAATCTGTTACTATATAGACTTGCTTCAACTGAACGGATTGATATCCGTTTTGTGTGATTGCATAGAAATAGTCTTCTTGTTTCAGCTGGTGAAACAATAATTGGAAAATTATTACGGCCAACTCACCAATCGCAATTCCACAACTCAAGAAAAAATGTTACACTTTGACGAATAGAAAATGTGTTATTTTCACCTCAACAAAGCAAATTGTATGTTATAAAATAAATCTTGCAGAAGTTTCAAATGTTCAAACGCGGATCCTTCCACCTTTTGACTTCATTTTTAATTTGTTATGATCACTACAAAACTATTTAAAGGCCGAAAACTTTACTCTGTACAGTCAGTTCAAAACTAACGCAGACACTGCTTCTAATAAAACCATGAACCTTTTAAGAAAATTGCTACCATATGCTTTTAGAACGATTGGAGACTGAATCGTGTTAAAATCAATAGAGTCTATGTAATTAACTACACTGTTATTAATATTTTAACTGAGCACAAACATCTGAATAATCTGGTACTTAATGGTACTGAGAATTCATATATATTCCACAGTGAATATATATAAATTTTACAATACTGAGTTTTACAATATACAGTTTTACAATACTGAAATACAATTTGCGTCAATGAGAATATGTAAACTTTAAGATATTAGGGATATACACAGTTTACCTTATTGAGAATACATTCCCTTCAAGATCATGAGAACTCAAACCTTACGATACTGAGAAGATATACACCTTACGATACTGAGAAGATATACATCATACGATATTGAGAAGAGATACACTTTACGATATTTTGAGGATATATAACTTATAACTTATATTAATAGTATATATAATACATAATATTGAGAAATGATACACTTTACGTTATAGGAAAGATATATAATTTACCATATTGGAAATACATCAATCTTGACGATATTAAGTATATATATATATGAAATTTGTGATATTAATAATAATCTTACGCTGTTGAGAAGATCTACTTTTTACAATATTGAGAAAATATACATTTTAAGATATATATAATATAGATTACAAAATATCGTTAGAGGTCATTAATATTCTATGTGGTATGGAGGCAAGGAACACATTCTTATTAAACCAATGTTTGATCAATTATTTTCATTTCTGTTGTGGATCTTCGTCATCAATTTGTTGTGGAAATATCTTAACGCAAAACTTTGTCGCCAGTTTGTAGTGAAGTTGTTGTGGTGAAACCTCGCCGCAAGTTGTAGTGACCGGTTTGGCGGGAAGTAGGCCACGGAACACAAAAGGTAGGTAAAAAACAGTGTATTGGTATAATAAGAACAATATATACATAGTAAGTGTTAATAATAAGTAACTAGAAATAAGTAAGTTCGAACGGTACAGTTACGCTGTTTATTATCTGAATTGTAGCTGGCTTAACTGCTTCTTAACCGCCTTCTGGAGGTCCCGCAAATAATTTTTATAGTACGAGGAAGAGCCTATCCCTCATTGAAATGCACCATAACAATTTCTGTTTTGAACTTACTCTTTACTTTATCAACATGAGAAAGCAAGTATTAACCTATAATTTGACGGAAATGATTTGGGCACGATTATACTTAGGATATTATATAATATTTAGTTAATTCTTATTGTTGCACATTCAAACAAAAAAAATAGCTAAAACTCAGGATATTAAAATACGTAAATTTATAACGAATCTTTTAATACGTATTTACTAAACGCGGATTTGCGTTGTGGTGCATTGCATATCGGCTCCGAACGAGAAATCGGGGAGCCGAGTTCGAATTCCAGCCAAATTCATTGCATTCACTTGCGCGCAAATACCCTTGGGAAAGGTATTAATCCGTCTATTCCTTCCAGTTATGGGTTAAATAACAGGACAGATTGGGTTCTATAGCCTTGGTCGGCAACCAGTCTACCGCAGAAAGCAATGGCAACATACTGCGGGATAATCTTCTGCCCAGTCAGTCATGTCTCTTTCGAGACATGATCGCCCAAGCGTGTATCACGTATGGCAGTCAACTGACTGATTTACTAAACATAATTTAGGTTGATTCAAATGTCAATCTATGTTGTACGCACTTAGATAGAATTCCTGCAGAACAGTAATAGTTGGCGTCTTTGATTTTGCTAACATTTACTACATTTCTAATATATCCTCAACCAGTTTTTTGTTTTACTGTAAAGAAATTATTCACTTGCTGATGTAGAAATTGGCAAAACATATAGATTTTCAAAACATACAATGCTTACAAAAACATTAATTTAAATCACTTAAAACGAACTCAGTTAAGATCCGATTGCAAAATAAAATTGAAAGGTAAACAACAGACATAATGATCTTCAACGACGTGATTATTATGTGAGCGTTAGCCTGTACCCTTTGGCCAGCAATGAGAGGAACAGGTGAGAATTATATTGGCGGCGCCGTCAAGATCGTGATGAAGATTGATACCATGTCACTCGTTGTAGTTGGAGTCTTTAATTTTCGCTGGACTTTAATCGAAAACTCTACATGACACAAGTAGAAACAAGTACTTTTCGCGGATATAATTACCGGTGGATGGTCCCCAGGAGGTGTGAATACGGTATGCAGTATTGATGACTATATCGCCGAGCCAGAACTAAAAGCATGACGCGAAATTCATAATTTACTTGTCGAATTTCTCTTTACATCGTCTTCAGTTAATTTGTCTTTCTTAAGAAGACTAGATGCTTTCTTTCTTTTGTTTCTTTCATTATATTTCTAAATATGTTATATATATATAAATATATATATATATATATATATATATATATATATGTGTGTGTGTGTGTGTGTGTGTGTGTGTGTGTGTGTGTGTGTGTGTGCACTTCAAACATTATTATCTGATTTGCTGTATCACAGCTCATCATTACTGTTAGACATCCGATTACTTCTTGTCAGGATTGAAACCAACCGAATTGATTTTTCAATTTAATTACTGAATGAACGATGTATAGATGCGTGAGTAGCTATTGCTTTGTTTTCAAAGTCTACAATTATTTCATTATTTATTTTTGTTATAATTAAATTAGACCAGCACACAGCTGTATTAAAACTGCTCAATAGAATCATATTTTTGAACAGTTGAATGTTTTTCATTTCGAAACGAGTTATTACGCGACCCACGTTTCTACATTTTTGGTGTTTGCAGGCAATTTTTTAAAATCTTCACGTAACAGACATTTTTCATGAACGTGCAAACATTTCAAAGAAACGGTAAAATCAATTATTAAAAATAGCTTGAAAACGCCGAAAATGAAGAAACCCTTGGTTTGGTAATAAATCGTTTACAAATTAAATGAATATATATATATATATATATATATATATATATATATATAATGATTATTTAATTACTTCGTATTTTGCATAATAAAAGTAGACCAGTACACATTTGTATTAAAATAGTTCAATACAATTATATTGGAGAAATTTTAAATATTCTTCATTTTTATATGGGTTTTCAATATATATATATATATATATATATATATATATATATAGAGAGAGAGAGAGAGAGAGAGAGAGAGAGAGAGATGGAAAAAATGTATAATATTCTTATTAATATATTTCTGATAAGAAAAGATTTCCAGGATTTGTTGATGACGGCCTCAGACTCAACACAGTGGACAACATCAGGTGTATTGAGGAGGTAGTTCTATCCTAGGACCAAAAGAGAGGCTACGGGAAAACACTACGAACCATAACATATAAGCAGGATAACCAATTAATGGCTGTCAGAAAATTTCTTTGACAATATCACCCTTTACATCTAGCTACCTAATTGCCCAGGCTGAACCACCTTATGTGTGGAACACATTTGAGCGAGCAACCAACCACGAATACGGCAGCATGCACCAGCTTAAACGAGGAGATGGTCCAGACGTAATGCAGGAGATTTCGAAATCGTATGGACGCCAATGAATTTATATAATGAATTTGCTGTTTAGTATATCAAGATATTTTTGTGCAATGTTGGTAAAATAAAATATCCGCAACACGAGAATTGATACATTGCACTTTCCCTAGCTCTCTCTCCGTCTCTCTCTCTCAGTCTCCCCTTATATATATATATATATATATATATATATATATATATATATATATATTGTCGGTATTTTGGTATATCTATTCCTGGAAGTATGAATACTACCGTTGATAATGAGTCAAGATATCGGAATTTAAATGCAGTAGTCAATATAGCATGATAACTAACTGACTTCACAAGATTGTTGAAAATCTATCTATTTACACATTTACACGTTGAAAATCTATCTATCTATCTATCTATCTATCTATCTATCTATCTATCTGTCTATATATATATATATATATATATATATATATATATATATACCAACGCCTATTTGAAACATCAAACTGTCCTGTCTAAAAAATACTGGCAGCGAACACCTCCCCATAGCTAGGGTGACTTCACTCGAATTTACTGACCACCAATACATATGTCTCCGCCTGTCTCTCCTAAGCTACCTATTCTTTCTTTACCGTTCTCCCTCCTCTCCTGACTGCTCCCTACTAGATAGCATTGCTGACGACATAGATAAGGCTGTTTCCTATCACCCATTCGCCCACATATTTGTATTTGGAGACCTCAATGCCCATCACTTTGTGTGGCTTGAAAACGCCGTTACTGATCCGGCGGGCATTCACGCCATGAACTTTGCTATTTCCCAATCCCTTACGCAAGTGGTGGACTTCCCCACTCGCTTCCCAAGCACTCCCTCGGGTCATTCCTCACTGCTAGATATATGTTTCACCTCTGCGCCTGACGCCTGTCAAATCTCGCAGCTTTGCCCTCTCGGCAACTCCGACCACGCTGTAGTCTCTCTCAGTATTTCTTTCCAATCTCACTCCCCACAGGAGCCCCCTACTTATAGAACCTCCTACCTATACTAAAAAGCTGACTGGGATGCCTTTCGCGATTTCCTCTGCGATGTCCCTTGGGGAAAAGTGTTTGACCTATCAGTTGATGACTGTGCCTCTGAGGTCTCGTCATTGGTGAAAGCTGGCATTGATGCCTTCATACCCATCAGGAAGTTTTGCTTAAAACATAATTCCTCCCCGTGATTCTCTCCGGCCTGCTCAGCCGCCATTGCCCACAGGAACCATTACTTCCGTCTATTCCGGAGACAGCCAACTGATCACAATAGACGCCTGTTCACATCTGCTCGCAATGAGTGCAAGAGAACCCTGAATGACGCCAAACAGTTGTTTGCTGAGAGAATGCGACAGCACATAGCTGACCGCAAGTTCGGCTCTAAGGACTATTGGAGGATTTGTAAACGAGTGCTCAACAATAGGAAATCATCAATATCTCCTTTAATCCATGGATTTGAGGTTCTCACGTCATCTGCGGATAAAGCTGAGTGCTTTGCCCACAGATTCTCATCCAACTCCACATTCGACTCGTCAGGAGTGCACCCACCCGACTTCCCTATTAGAACTGAGGCCAAACTGCACGACGTATATATTACCCCGACAGTAGTATCCAGAGTAATTTCAAAACTCGACCCCCATAAGGCGTGAGGCGACGATGGAATCTCAGTGATAGTCCTTAAGAGGTGTGCTCCTGAACTTTCCCCTGTCCTCTCTAAACTATCTAACTACTGCCTTTCTGCTTACTGCTTTCCTGCATGATGGAAATTCTCTTCAGTCGTTCCTGTATTTAAGAAGTGTGGTGAACCCTCGGACCCATCCAACTATCGCCCTATCAGTCTTCTACCGATATTCGAGAAAGTATTCGAGGTTATAATCAATGTGGAAATAGTTCATCATCTCACCGCCCACAAACTGTTCTCCGACAGGCAATATGGATTCCGCTTCGACAGGTCCACGGCCGACCTGCTAACAACCGTAACGGAGTACATGCTACAGGCCCTTGATGAGTCTGAGGAGGCTCGCGCGGTTGCTCTGGACATCTTCGAGGCTTTCGACAGGGTTTGGCACCCTGGCCTCCTATGCAAACTACGCGGTTATGGTATTACCGGTCGCCTGCTTGACCTAATCCAATCTTTCTTAAATAACCGCAAAATGAAGGTCGTTCTGAATGGGCGTGCCTCTTCGTCCTACAGCACGAATGCTGGTTTCCCACAGGGCTCTATCCTGGGTCCGACGCTCTTCCTTATTTTCATCAACGACCTCCCAGATGAGATCAAGTCCCAAGTAGGCATCTACGCAGATGACACTACAATATACTCCCGCTCCAGTAAGAAACCTGTCGTGGCGGACAGACATAATCTCGCTGCTGACCTTGAACGGGATCTACACTCTGTGTTGAACTTGGGCAAGAAGTGGCTTGTCAACTTCAATTCATCTAAGACGAAGCTGTTGCCTGTCAACCATTACAGGCAACCTATTCTGCCTCCCATAAGCATGGACCAGATGATTCTTCCGGAGAGTAATACACTACGCCTCCTCGGACTTACCCTGTCCTCAGACCTCAAATGGAACCACTATATTGAATCCATAGCAAAATCTACTGCTAAGAAGTTTGGGTCTCTATGTCGATCCAGGATGTTTTTTCCACCTGAATCCATCCTGCATATATACAAGTCAACCATCCGTCCGTGCATGGAGTACTGCTGCCATTTATGGTCAGGTGCCCCTTGCCGTTCTCCTCAGTGTTCTTGACAAGGCTCCAAAGGAGGAGTCTGTAATGTGATAGGTACTGATCTGGCGACTCGACTGCAGCCACTTCCCCAACGTCGAAATGTGGCCTCCCTTTGTCTGTTCTATAAATATTTTCATGGCTTCTGCTCGGATGAGCTTAAGTCACTGATGCCCCCTCAACAGGTGTTTACTCGTGCAACCAGACTGGCAACTGGGTCCCACCCATTCACAGTCAGGTTAGCCAAATGCAGACGACAATTCTACTCCTGCAGCTTCCTCTCTCGCACTTCCCGCCTGTGGAACTCGCTCCCGTATTCTTGCTTTCCTGACGGCTACAACCTCCAGAAATTTAAATGCAAAGTCAATACTCATGTACTAACCACTGGACTCTAGCTCTCTCCCCTCCCCTCTATAACTTTCCCTTTCTCTCCACCTATGTATCTGTCATCACACCTACTTTCTCAGCTTTCTTTTGTTCCTTTCTAACTAGTTTGTACTCCTCACTCTTTTCGAATTAATCTTTTTACATTTATGTAACCCCCTGCACATCAGTAGCGTTTCCGCCTTTCTCGGGGTGAAATGATTAAAAAAAATATTAAGGATAGCGGATTTACCCAACTGGTCAAATGGAGGATTATAAAATACGCTAATACTCCCAATAACTGTAGGTATAGGTGTAATTTATGCCTGGAGGAGAAATTGATTATTAATAAATACAATAATCCAAAGGAACTCCTTAATCAAAATAAGGAATTAATATTTACATGCAGACATAAAAATAAATATAAGATAACCTAGATAAATCTAGACTGTGATTTAACATAGTTTAAATTAAATTAATTTACATAAAATATATATTTCTTTTGGAGAAAATCTGGAATGTACAGTTGGAAACATTTTACACGAAATAATTTTTTTATTTTTTTATTTTTCATAATTATTATATTTATACTTATATTATTGTATTGATTTTATAATATTTTAGATTGTAATACTGTATATATATGTGCAACTGAATGTGTGGATGTCTACGTGTTTATGTGTATATATGCGTGTATGTATGTAGATGCATTTGTATATGCGTGTATGTATATATATATATATATACGTGTATATGTGTATATGTTTATATATATGTTTGCATGTGTGGTGTGTGTATATATGTGTGCATGTGTATCTATGTATGTGTGAGTATATATATACATATTTAAAAAAGGATATGTATAAGAGATACTGTTGTGCTTAGGTGTTTTTTTTATGTATGCGTGTGTATATGTGTGTATGTGTAAATGTATGTATTTAAGTATATGTATGAATGTGTATGTGTGTATCTATATATACATACATGTATATATGAATATGTATGTTTATGTAGGTTTTTCATGTTTATAATTATTATGTTATTACTATTATTGAGGATCTATTTTCTTTTTCAATATTAATAATAATTAACATATTATTATTTATGTTAATTTATTTATATATATATATATATACTCTATTTTTATTTATTATTATTATTATTATTATTATTAATATTTTCATAATAGTATTTTATTACTATTATTTAATATATATATATATCTATATATCTATTTATTTTCTAATAATAACATTATTATTTTTTATTATTAATGTTTAAAATTTTTTATATATGTATTATTATTTTTCTGCTTATACTGTTATTAATAATATTATTCTATTTTTATTAATATTATTTAAAATAGATATACTTTTATTACCATCATTATTATTATTATTAGTTTTTAAAAATATGTTTTTGATATAAACATATATATTTTATTATTTTTTATTATTGTTTTCTATTATTATTATTATTTAAGTTTCTTTTTAAGATTGTATTTTTATATTTTTTATCGTCTTCTTACTAAATGTTATTATTTTACTTATATTTATAATATATTACTACTAGTGATTATATTGCAATTTATATAAATTATAATTCGTAATTCCTAATATAAATTAGGAATTACGAATTACAATTTATTTTTTACCATAAATATATCCCTTTGTATGTATGATTTCATTTAATATTAAATCCCATGTCGTGTTTCTAAGAATGCATATAATTGTAATAGGCGTTGTTGTCGATCTCATATGTTTATTTTGAATTATTTTAAATTCTTTTCTATTGATAATATTTGCTCTCATTTTTCTTTCTTTTTTTACGTTTATCTTTCTAAATTTTCATTTTTCCCATATTTAATTATAATGTTTATTTTCCTTCCTTTTATAAGTTTTAATTATTTTCACTGAATGTTTAAAATTATATTAATAGTAGTTTTTTTTTTTAATTTTTTGCCGTAAATATATTTGAACTTAAATTTCAATGTTAAATTTTTCATATCATGTTTTTCTAAGAAAGGAGACGAGTTGCTATAGACGCTATATCGATACTTGGTGTTAACATTTATTTCTCTGTATACTGTTCTTTTTCTTTCTATTTCTATTTTTCCCTTTTTCTCTTTTTTTCCATTTATCAATTGTCTACTTTTTTTTATATCATGTTTTTTTTTAAATTAGCGAGAACTTATTTTGTAAATTACCGTTACAAATGTGTATTCTAAATATAGACATGTGAGAGTTTTTTGATGGATATTTTGAATATTAACTCCTGTAACATTTGGGTCTGACGAGATGCAAGGTCATCATTTTGCGGTGAAATATGTATTACCCATGAAATCGTAGTATATCTAATTTCTTTCTAAATTATATTACTCTGTTAAATTAAATAAATGAATTTAATATTGAATTCTTTTGAGTTCATCTCTCTCTTTCTATCTCTCTCTCTCTCTCTATATATATATATATATGTATATATATATATATATGTAGAGAGAGAGATAAAGAGAGAAAAAAGGGGAAAACAGATAGATAGATAGATAGATAGATAGATAGATAGATACCGTGAATACAGTCATCATTCGATTTTAGATACAAATATCATTTCAGCAAAATATATAAAATTAGATATAATAACGACAATAGGAAGAAACCATATTGTGACCAGAAGTTAATTAAACAACTGAAATCATTTGATTTCATTTGCTGACTTCAAATTTAACCAAAACAGAATAAATATTTGTTTTAACATCTAAAAAACTAACACACGAACTGGTAAACAATATTTGGATGATTACGTAAAAAGAGCAAAGAGATGGAAACGAAAATGCTTTCAGTGCGGATGGATGTTGTGGCGACACAACTTTACCAATCTTTAAAGATTACTCAGTATAAAGAAAAGAAAATTTTGATCAATTATACTGGGGAACACTCATTTTGTCGCATTTAAAAAAGACCTGTCTATAGTCAATATGAGTGTGTTGATTTCAAATAGGAAGTCGGTTTTTGACTGCAAGCTACAGATTTTATGCAATTTGATATTTTTATTTATTTTTTAATTTTTCATTATTATTAGATCCCAAGTTGGCATGTATACCGACGACACAACAATCTACTCCCGCATCGATCAGAAACCAGGTCTGGACGACAAAGTGAACCTCGCTGCCGTACTTGAAAGGGACCTCCAATCCGTAGTGACCTGGGGTAGGAAATGGTTGGTAAATTTCAATGCCTCCAAAACAAAGCTGTTATCAACTAATCACCATAGACAATCGCATCTACCTCCCATTAGCATGGGACAGGCTAGCCTCCCAGAGAGTAAAATACTACGCCTCCTTGGCCTTACACTCTCGGCGGACCTCAAATGGAATGACTATATTGAATCCATTGTCAAATCTGCTGCTATGAAAGTGGGCTCCCTGTGCAAGGCCCGGAAATTTTTCCCACCTGAATCTATTCTGCACATATACAAATCTACCATCCGCCCGTGTATTGAATATTGCTTCCATATCTGGTCGGGTGCCCCTGCTGCTCTCCTTGGGCTTCTTGACAAAATACAAAGGAGGATCTGTAACGTGGTTGATACTGACTTGGCAGACCGACTGCAGCCGCTCTCACACCGGCGTGATGTGGCTTCCCTGTGCCTCTGCTACAAGTACTTTCATGGCTTCTGCTCCGATGAGCTTAGATCACTGGTGCCGCCTAAGCACGAATTTACACGAGATACTAGATTAGCAACTAGGTCCCACACTTTTACAGTTAAACAAATAAGATGTAACCGTAAATTCTACTCCAACAGCTTCTTTTCTCGCGCTTCCCGCCTGTGGAACTCCCTTCCACAACTCTGCTTTCCCGACAGTTACAATCTCCAGGTGTTTAAATGTAGGGTCAATAGACACCTCCTATCACACTAACTCCCAACTATTCTCACAACACTCTCATCTACCCAACCCTCATTCTCGGTATCCTTACCCGCCTATCACCCACCCTCTGTCATTTCCTATATTTAATCAGCCTTTCTTCACTCTAGGTAGCCCCCTGCACAGTAGTGGCAGTGACATGCCTTGCTCGGGGTGAAACGCTTATAAAAAAAAAAAGAACATATACGAATATCTTCTAAATTTGTTTGTGCATTTTAATCAGGTAGAAATTTGCGTTTGTAACTTTTACGTTTTTTTACACATCATCTGGGCAATCTTGTTTAATGCTCCAGCATTAGTCAACCATCATACTTTTGTCCCAGCGCCCTTGGTAGTGTTCTTCCATGACATTTAGGTCATGGTGGAATCGTTCTCCTTGTTTGTCACTCACAGCCCCCAAGTTGTCAGAGAACTTATCAAGGTGGCTGTTCAAAAAATGAAGCTTGATGCTTATGTTGCACCCGAAATCACGAAAAGCGGGGAGCATTCTGTTCACAAGTTCACTGTCGTCTCCGCCTTATTGTTTCCATGGAAGGTCTGAGCGACTGCCAGGGATAACCATGCTGCCTTTTCTAAAGCGGTCATCTTAGAAACAAACCGATCATCACTAATTAGGTTTCAAATTTGTGGGCCATCAGACACGCCTGCTTTGATCTTCTCAAATGATAATCCTGGTAAAGCTGTGATGATGTGTTGGAAACATTCTCCTTCGGTTTTCAGTACCTTGACAATTTGCTTCATCAAACCTAATTTGATGTGAAAAGAAGGAAAGATGATTTTATCACTGCTTACAATTGGGTCTTGTATGATATTTAGCATGCCTGTTCAAATAGGTCAGTCTTTCTGGACCCAATGTCTGTCTCGTGCTCGGCTGTCCCACATTAAGAGGAGACATGGAAACTTGGTGAAACCTTTCTGCTGTCCAAGAAGAAATTTGACCATCTTTAAATCTGCACAATGATCCAGTTGTGCTCATGATATGTTAATATGCCCATGACCCTTCTCATAACATCAGGGTATTCCAGTAAATGCAGGTACTGCTCCATGAACATTGCCTTTATGTAAAAGAACACACTTTAGACTGCGTTTTGAAATAGTCTCCATTCAGCAGGACTATAGTAAGGTACGTCCAGTTCTTTGAGAAGCCCTGGGATGTCATAGCAGTAAACAAAATGTCTGTCTTCTGAAATATGATACATTAACAGAGTGATCAACAAGACTTCTGCCTTGTAATCTTGATGTCAAAAACTTGGCTGTTTTCTTTGAAATACTGAATCCCACACTAAATCATTCAGTTCAGCCTGGGGAAGAGACTTGGGGCGGGGAAAGGAGCAGGTTCTGAAGAACAGTTCTCCGATAGTAAACTCTTTCTGACAATTCACTGTCACAGCTGTTTTGTTTGCTTGTATCATGTCTTTATCTTCCAATGAAGATAAGCCTTTGAAAACAAGAACATCTTCAGAGTTCGGAGCAGGTCGAATAGCTGAGGAAATGTTCGAATATGTAATCTTATGTCGGTTTTTCCTCCCAACACACGTTGTGCTTACTATGCGGAAATAACAGTCAGTTACATGGTTGGTGGGTGTGCGCCAAATCATTGCAACCCCAAAAGGCAAACCTTGGCGTTTTCTTTTGGTCCAGTCTCAAAGCATTCTTCACAATTGTGGCACACAACCCGAGAAGTCCATTGCTTGTCTTGATCACCAAGATAAACTTCAATGTATACCGTGTAGGCACACTTGACGAACGAGGATATGTTACGTCTCTGATGATTGAGTGTGTAGCATCCATATATGTAGTAAAAGGCGTAAGGCTTGTTTCTGCAATGATATCTATTTTTGGAAGACATGTTGGATGTGAAACAAAATACAAATGATCAAAATATTACAAGCTATCTATATATATATAGACGTGAAAATACTTATACATGGTTTACGCTAGTACACATTTGTACAATTTCATTAACCTCAAATTGCATACAAAGTAGAGCTTGTTGAGAAAAACTAATTTCAAATTTGAAATGAGCGCCTAAAACTTATTCAGAATCAGTTAAAGTATCCAAAACAACTCAAAGTTACTGAAAATGTGTGACCCAGTGTTATTCGTAAAAGTAATGTTACACTGTAGCATTTAAAATTAAAATCTGTTTTAAAAAATGTTTAACTTATGTTTGAAAAAATATATGTTTTTATTGTTAGTGGTACTTTCTATTACTTATAGCAAAAGAAAAGTGGTTTATATTAATCCAGTAAGAACAAAGACTTTCCGGATAATTTGATGTGCTACCCATGTAGCAATTAATATATTAAAAGGTCACCTAAACAAAATGATGCATATTTCAGTCTGTCTTCTTCCCCGATTATTTTCACACACACAAAAATACTCACTCACACACACACACACACACACACACACACACACACACACACATATATATATATATATATATATATATAGAGAGAGAGAGAGAGATATGTATATATATATATATATATATATAGTATAGTATAGTATAGAGTATATTTTATTGTAATAGTTGTTACAATGGTTTATAAATTCATATTATCACTACACAAAAAGTTTCGAGTTTCGAAGCTGACCATGTGTTTTGGTTGCCTCTTCTTCGGGTGATCAAGTTGGTATGGAAATTATCTGGTTGAAAAAGACCGTTTATATATGGGGGATTTTTTTAGGTGAAAGTGGGGTTGGGATGTGATTTGGATTCTGCTGACCTTATTAACGTCTTAAGTTTATGTGTTTGGGGGGTGGCTTAGTTCAGGATGGTTTTCCTATTCATCTTGTCTGGATATAGCCTGGTGGCGTCATGGGTGTTGTTATTTAGTTTAGGGTTGCGTATGTGATGTTTTGTTTCTGGGCTGGTCACTTCTTCGTTTAATTTTGGTTATTTTGTATTGAGATGTGTTTTTTTGTTTGTTGCAGTGTCGATATTTTCTTTTATTTTTTCTACTAAACGCTCTACGTTTGTATCGAGTAACTCGTTATAAAAGTAAATGAATGAACAACAGGTTAAAAAACCAACGAGTTCTACAACTTTGTTACATATATATATATATATATATATATATATATATATATATATATATATATATACATATATTGGTGTGGTGTGTATGTTTGTATACTATACTATTTCGATTCATAAATACAAAGAGCAAAATATTTTTTAGATTTGCGTGACAAAACATGCCATATATATGTATATATATTTACATATATAAAAAATTAAAATTTTATGATTGTATGATTACTGCAGCGAAAATTCAATATATATATATATATATATATATATATATATACCGCTCATTCAGTAAAATGAATTAGAGCACGCTTGCTATTGGGCGCGTATCATGATAATATACGGGCTAAAAAGTCTGCCTACTTCTATCGAACGCTCATAGCCCAAAGGTAGAATCGCCGACTGACGCTAATTCGGTCGGGTTTCAATCCTGGGTTAAAAAGCGTACTGATGAGCTGTGAAACAGCGAAACAGATTTGTCTGCGCATGACTATATATATATATATATATATAGGTGAAGAGAAACAACTGTTCCGAGTTCTCCAGCATTTACATTTTATTATAGAAGTGCAACATATATGTTTGTGTGTGTGTGTGTGTGTGTTTGTGTGTGTGTGTGTGTGTGTGTGTGTGCATGCATATATATTGGTGAATGTTTGTCTGTCTGCTAATGTGGCTTAAAAACAACTGAAAAATCTAATTAAAAAGGCTTGTATTTTTAAAAAAAAATTCCTGAACACAGTGAAAAGCGTCACAATGTATTAGTAGAGAGCAGTAAAAATTCAAAACAGACAACCCATCTAGAAAGGGCTTGGAACGTATTCTTGTGCCCAAAAGACAGACGATCTCATTGTGATTAACGGTTTCCTGCACGAATCGATCTTCAAAGTGATCTGAATGAATCTATTAGTCACATTGTTATGTGCTTTTCATTGGAGATTAACTTATCCTTTTTAATATTACGAGCCAACGTCATCTTGTGAGTTTTCACTCTTTTCGCACTAGCTGAGATTATATTGCAATAATACGTATCATTTAATTTACGTATGAGACTCTTTAGATATATATGACAAAATATAATCTTAAGTTAGGCGTATGTTTATGCAGTAAAGTGCTTAATATTGGGGACAGAGGCTAAAGTAAATATAAAAGTGAAAATTGATTCAACACTTAAAGTTAACAGTTTGTTTCACGCTAAACGCTGTACTCATGGACTGATTATTACGTTTAGCATGAAACAAACTGTCACCTCTTGGTTTGACTTCAATGTCTACTTTGCCATCAATGATCTTCTCTGCACGTAATCACAATCCATATTGTAAGAGGAGTTTGGGCGGGCTATTGTTGTTCAAACAGCTAATCATGCCAGATACTTCAGAGTCAATGAAACTAAGATCTGATCAAATTAGTTATAGAGGTCCAGCCCTCAACGTAAATGTAATCATTTACAGGTTCTTAACAAAAAACCGCAATCAGTCAGTTAAGAGCCAAAGTTAAGTGGAGGGAAGAGAAGGATTAATAGCTTTCCCAAGATTATTTGTATGTACTAATTTCTATCCATCATGTGTTCTTACAACAATTTCATTCCGTAACAATCTTGAGTGATTCTTAGAATTTGTATCCGAAAAAATAATTAAAAAAAATATTGGGGAACTTAAGATTTTAAGACAGGCAAAAAAGAAAAAAAACTACTCATGTGAATTATGAATATGAGAGGTCAGCATTAAGAAAGTACAAAATTTGGAATATATTGAGGGTATATTAAAAGAGAACGGGAAATATGTCGATGAAATCTAAAGACGGTTTGGAATAGCAAAAAATGATGTTCAAAAATTAACCAAAATAGAGGAAAACCTCTTTAGAAACAAATAAAATTATATCTATCTATCTATCTATGTATCTATATATATATATATATATATATATATATATATATATATATATATATATATAAATTAGTTTTTTTAATCAAAAAATACATAGCGACATGGAAATTTTTATGTTTACTACCTCGTCATCAGGTAATGTTAGATCATTGTTGTGATTTAACTTTGACTGATGTCAAAGTAGAGATCTCGAAACATAGAAATTTCCGTGTCGGAATGTATTTTTAATTAAAATACAAATTTAATTATATTATTATAGTATGCTTTTCAATATTCATTGCATTATATAAATAATATTTTAGAGCATCATATAATTATGGAAAAAAGAAGGACATGATGTAAATCAAGAACCAACATCCAACATTGCCTGATGACGAGATTTTATCTAGAAAAATAGCAATTTCTGTGTCATAAAGTACATTTAATTCATAATTATAGGAAATATATATATATACTTGCAGCATAGCCCGGCGTTACTCTGGTGTAATGAAAGCTTTAAGACTAATCCATGGTCCTGGAATTCAGACTCTTTGTACGTTGGCACGAAAGACTAAAAAGCAATAGTTGACTCCAGTTAAAGCGAAACAGTAGACTGAAAGAAAAATGAATGGATGTAAGTCAAATTTTGATTTCCTCGTATCGATATCAAATAAGATTTTTTCGTCGTAAACTGAATGTTGAATGCTAAATAAGTCCTTTGAGTAAATGGTATCATGACTGAGACTAAAAACTGCAATTATACCTACTTAGAGCCAAACCCGAAGCAAAAACTAAAATAAAAAGCCTGAAAAAATTACAGACATACAGGCAGATAAACAGACACACACACAAACATCTTGCCTTTCACATATATATATATATATTATCGATTTTCTGCACTATTGTTAGAACTGTAAACTTGAAACTTCTGAATATCGTTTCTTATGTCTTTGTCTATGAGTGTATTAAATTTGATTAAAATCGGACCACTCCTTCTATAACCACATTTTTCGATTATCGATTTTCGATATTTATCGAGGGTATCTCAACACAAAACATAGCTAAGAAACTCGCAGACGCTTATAGTACAACTGTGTAAATTTTCAAGAAAATCGGTTCAGCCGTTTCGATGTCTATAGGTAACGGACACACACACACACGCAGACACACGCACATACACACAGACAAATTCCATTTATATATAAGTTTAGATATATATATGCAAGTTTTCATTCAAAACGACTGACACAGTACTGAGGTTTTTTTCCTAATGTTCTTACGATATTCTTTTTTTTCTGGGCGTAATTTATGTAGAAATTATACAAATATTTTGTATGTTCGAGTGCATTCAGCTTTACTTTTAGCCATTATCAAGTTTGATTTTATCTTTAATTTTATCTGTATGTATGAAACATTTCCACATAATTTCCTCCCAGAGGTATTATAAGGACATTCATAACGAAAAAGTCCTAACAATATATGTATTAACATAAATTGGTAATAGCTAATTATATTTCATTATATTTCGGTAGCATTTACATTATTAATATCGCTGAGGCTGTTGTTCTCATCCTTAGTTTCCGTTTTTATAACATTTCAGCCGTCGTACGCTTCGGACTTTTTCAAGTGCTAGGGATTTTCAAACCCTTTATTTCGATCATAAGATCCGTAAGTGGCATCGCACAAGGAATGAGAATTATTATACTCTTATGATAAAAAAAGTTTACTACCATTTGAAGAATGCTGCAGCGTTCAATGGCCAAAACATCTTAAACGTGGCAATAAATATGAGAAAAAAAGCCCGAACAATGTAGATAGCCTAAATATATTGATTAATACAACGATACCTGCTTAATCGATATATTTTGGTATTCCAAATTTTTGGTAATATGTGTTTGTTGTTGCCCACATCCTGTTTTAATTTCTTTTTTAATATAACCTTTTTTATTGACGGAATATATTTCTGTTGCTTGCTAGTACAGTGGATATCAGTTCGGAACAAGAAATCGGAGAGCCGATTTCGAATTCCTGTTAAATTCGTCGTATTGATTTATGCACAAATACCCTGGGTAAAGGTATTAATCCATCTCTTCTCTTCAGCTATGGATCAAATAACCAGAGAGATTAGTTTTATAGCCTTAGTTGGCTAGCAGTCCACCGCAAAAATAATGGCAAACTAGTGCGAAGAAATTTTCTATTCGGAAAGTCATATCTTTTTCGAGACCTGATCACCCAAGCGTGTATCACGTATGACACTTAACTGTCAGTGACGCCAGCGTAAATATTTAAACGGTGTTATTTTATATAACACTGTAAAACCTACTTTTCTCCGCTGTTCACCGTTAGCATATTGTTAGAATTTCCGATTGATATCAAATCGGCCGGGTTTCAATCCCAGGTGGAAGCAAGCGGATGTCTACCCGCACTTAGGAGCTGTGATACGTCAAAACAGGACTTTATGCGAATGATATTTTAGGCTCTCTTCCGGCAATTAAGCGATCTGGGTAAATGGTAGATTTTCAAAACAGTAGCTACTCACCGTTATTTACGCATCATTCTTTAACAATGAATGGAATAATCTTGGCTACTGGCGTTTGTGTACATAACACGCTAAAAACTCTTTTTCTCCAAAGTGCGCCGATAGCTTAGATATAGCTGATGTCAAATCAGGGGGGTTTCAATCGGATATCTCGTCGCACTGACGAGCTGTGATACATCGAAACAAGACATTATGCGAATGATATTTTATGCTCTCTTCCGACGATTAATCAATCAGGGTAAATGGAAGATTTTCAAATTCTCACCTTTATTTACGCGTCATTCTTCAGCAATGAATGAAATACTCTTGGCTACTCGGGTTTGTTTACATAACACGCTAAATCTCTTTTTCGCCTCCTTGCGCCGATAGATTAGATAAAGCGTGTTTATAAGGTGTGCAATACTCAGTTATGTGCCATACACGATAGAAGTATGAGATATGACAGATCACATAATCAAACCACTCGCAAACCACTCGCCACACCCCCATATATATATATATATATATATATATATATATATATATATATAATTTGGAAATGATTTATTTCCTTAACTTAAATTTTAACTTTTCGGTATCTCAAAAAAAGTAAAAAAAAAGTCAGTTCCTATAAAGCGTCATAAGATACTAAAATTTTGAAACACGGTTTTCTTAAATAACTCATTTCCAGTAAAAAAAATGTATATAAATACCTCTACAATTTAAATATATTGATCACTTTTTTCATACAAATGTGAACTGGTCTAATTTGATTATGATAAATATAACAATTCAATCATCAACAATAATTATATATATATATATATATATATATATATATATATATATATATATATATGATATTTTTCTATACGAATGGTGTCTGATTCATTTTCTTGTTAACAAGGAATCAAATATATTAAATCTTCCACACTATTTACATTTATTGAATTAGTCCTATACAACGAAATTCACAATGAATTGTGTTTCCCTGCTTTCTTTGTTCCCCAGCAGATGTCGCATTGTACAAATTTAGAGTCGAGTCTTCTCATTGAGGACCGGTCACAATCAGCCATTGCTTGATATGTAAATTAGAATAACTGTTGATTATCTGCGTTCATTGTATTGTGTGAATGATGGTATTTGTATTACATTAGATTAAATCATCCGTGTTTGGATCTTTTCATCTCTTCGCCTTTCCTTATTTCCTGTCCAGACTTAAGAATCTCGTCTTATGTTCTTACATTAGAAAACGCTTGCACTCATATCGCCAAGATAAAAGTTCAATCCATTCTAGCTATCAAAGAGCATCATAGGAGGTGGATACATTGATATGTTTATCTGAATAGAATAAATGGGCCAAAAATAAAGATTTCTTGAGATATGAATCAAAGCTAAAGTAAACACACATATATTAAGACATACGGAGATATATTAATACATTACTTGCCGAGATACGTACTTACGTACTTTGATTTTGAATGATTCATCTTTATAACGAAAGAAGGTAAACAATATATCACAGCTAATGCTACAGAAAGCATTTTATATCCGTAATGTTAAATAGATAACTAATACATAAACATACACGTACACACGCATATACACATAAACACACACACAAACACACACACACACACCCACATATATATATATTTATGCGTGTTTATAAGATGTACAATGCTCAGTTATGTGACATACGCAATACAAGTATGGGCGTTCATTACTCGAATGAGATATGACAGACCACATAATTTTGCTATGACATTTTGGCGTAGACTCGTTGTTAATCAAGGCTAAAGTACTCAATATGTCTTGCTATATATCCAATAGCTGGAGAGAAGAGACGGTTTAATAACTTTCCCATGGGTATATGCGTGTAAATGTATGCGACGAATCCAACTAGAGAGTCGAGCTGATATTCACCGACCCTATCAACGCACATATCTTAACCAAAGTTGGAGATAATAAGACAAATTAAAACTTTTTGCATGACCTGTTTCTCCAACATAGAGTCGGCTTCTTTAAGATGGGATGGAAAAATTAAAATGTTTTTAAGAAACATGAGTTGGAATTATTTAAAATAATCGGAATAGTAAATTATTGACAAGATCCACTGCAATAACATACCATTATATCTAGGGCCTCTTTGGATGAAATAATTGCCACACCTGTATATTCTCTCGGGGTTTACTCCGACAAACCTTTACGTATTTATGTATGACTGCAAGGCAGCGACGATTTAAAATCAGGTCCTCCTTCATGTAAATGGACAAACTTCTCGTGATAACAAACTCCATATCTTGAAACAGTTAGTCATAAGAAATCTCTGATATTCTTTAGGCCTTCCAACGGCTTGAAATTAGACATGATAGCAGAGACGTTTTAGAACTCATACCAGAATAGCATTTTGTAGACAATGGGATCATGTTGCAACTTCGACCCTCAGCTATGAAAATCTTTCGCAGACATATAATGGGCACAAATAAATATTGCATATATTTTACTTGTATTAGAAACTGACAAAAATTTAAAGGTTAACACACACACACACACACACACACACACACACACACATATATATATATGTATATATATATGGGTATATCTGTAATATTAGACGTGCACGAGAAAGCGAGAAAAATTACAAAATAGATAAATTACAAATTGATAAAAATCAACGTTCATACAAATTTTCGTAGAAAGAAAAACTAAAGCATAAATTTGAATAAAACCTAATATACTAAGATAGTATAAAATCATTATGTATAACCTTCCGTAAAAATTGCCTATACGATGTTTTTTTTAGGTCTACGATGACAATTAATAAAAACTGAAAGTTAGTTGTAAAACAAAAACAGAAATTAAACATACGCGAAACGAGAATTCTATGAAAAGAAATAAATACAATTACAGAGAATCCAACTAAATGTGTAAAAATTTGAAGGACATAATAATTATTAAATACATATATGCACCTAAATAGGATAATCATAATATATATATATATATATATATATATATATATATATATATATATATACTTATATTTATCTCTGAGTATATATATTTACGCTCTCACACTCTGGAAGAATGGGAGACTTTCAAAGACAGTGGCTACTCTGGCTTGTACGCATCGCTCATTCAGTAAAATGAATTAGATCACCCTGGCCATTGGGCACGTATAATGATAATATACTCGCTAAAAGGTCTGCCTTCTTCCACCGAATGCCCATAGCCCAGAGTTAGAATCGCAGACTGACGGCAATTCGGTCGGGTTTCAATCCTGGGTCGGGTTTCAATCCTGGGTTAAAAAGCAATCGGAGTCTAACAGTACTGATGAGCGGTGATACAGCGACACAGATCTATCTGCGGATGACAATATATATATATATATATATATATATATATATATATATATATATATATCAGATTTAAATACAGTTAATAGTCAAATATTAATGTTTTATGAATAAATTTAATGTCAACCGTGTTTGTTTATACGGCAATATAGTCTTCAGACGTTCAAATGACCAAATAAATTATCCAATCATATCTGTAGGAAAATCAGTATAAAATTAGGATTCAATAATGAACACACATAGTTGGTAGAAAAGGAGGACAAATTATTTATCACTTTCAATTATATTGCTTCTTTGTTTCTATCATATTTTATGTCTAAATCTTTTAATATTTTATATCTATTTCAATGCTATTGTCAATAATAATTTATATCTATTTCTATAAAATCCGTTTTTATTTTCTTATTTATTTAATCTCTATTTTTGTCAAATTTCCATTCTATCTTCTATCATATTTTATCTCTATTTTCCATTATATTTCAGGTCTTTTTCTATCATATTTCATGATTATTTCCCATAAAACTTCCTGTCTATTTCTCTCATATTTCATCTCTATTTTTATCATATTTTAAGTCTCTATTCTATCGTATATTAAAACACTTTCTATAATATTTCATATCTAATTACAATTATATATTATCTCTATTTACTATCGCATTTCATTACTTGTATCATAATTGTTTTTATCTATCATTATTTCATTTCTATTTTGCCTCATATTTCATCTCTATTTCTATCATATTTCATATGTATCATAGGTTTTTTCTATTTTTATTAAATTTCATTTCTATATTTCATAATATTTAATTTCTTTTTTCGATCAATTTTTTTCTTTTATATATTTATTATATTCTCTCTATATATTCTATCAAATTTTATCCTTGCTTCATTCAGATTTTATAACACGGTTCATTACTACATTATCTCGTTTTTCTATCATATTTTATCTCTACTATATTTGATTTATAGTATCTTGTCTTTATTTCTTACATATTTAATCTCTCTTATATCAAATTTATATCTATCTTCTAACATATCCTCTATCATATTTTATTTCTATTTTATACCAATGTTCATCTTTATTACTATTGTATTTGATCTTTATCTTCTATAATTTTTATCTGAATTTCTATCATATTAATTTTTTCTATACTTTATATTTATTTTTTATTTCATTTCATTTCTATTTTCTGAGGTATTTCATCCTATTTGATTTTGATTTCTATTATGCTTCATCTCTATATTCTATTATATTTAATCTTTTTTCTATCATAATTCTTCTGTATCTGCTATTATATTTTTCTTCATTTTCTTTCATTTTCTACCATAATGTCTATCAATCGTCATATTTCATTTTTATTTTATTTTATCTCTATTTTATATCATACTTATTCTCTATCGTCTAACATATTATCTATATTTTCTATCATATTTAATCTGTAATTTTATCATATTTCATTTCTTTATTCTATCATATTTGATCTTTATTTCTTTCTAATTTAATCTGTATTTCTTTCATTCTTATCTCATTTTTTATTATATTTTATTTTCAATTTCCATCGTACTTCATTTATAGTTCTCATCATTCTGAATGTGTATTTTCTCATATTTCATCTCTATTTTCTATCATTATGAATCTGCATTGTCTCTCATATTTCATTTGTATTTTCTATGGTATCGCAATTCAATTTCTATTATATTTCATTTCAAACTTTTACCACCTTTTTTTCTGTATTACTTTATATTCATAACTTTTTTCTATTGAATTAATCTCTATTTTCCGTTCTATTTTGCTTCATATTTTATGATATTTCCTGACTGTTTCTATATTTAATTTCTGAGAAATCAGATATCCGAGTTCGAATTCCCGTTGAATAAGTTGCGTGCAAAACCCTGTGGAATGGTATGCATTCGTCTCCTTACATTTCAGCTATGGTTGAAATAGCAGGACAGATTGGGTTCTATAGCTTTGGTTGGCAATCAGTCAGAAAGAAATGACAGGCTACTACAAAAAACCTTCTGCCAGATAATTCATGTTTCTTTCAAGACATGATCACCCAAGCGTGTATCACGTACGGCACTTGACTGACTGATATTTTCTGTTGTATCTTTTCTTCTTATTTCAGTCATTCTTAATTATTTTTTTTATTGTTATTCATTTCTATTTTGTATCATGTTTCTCTATTTGTATAATATTTCATTTCTCTCTTCTCTCATGTTTTATCTCTCTTTTCTATCATACTCTATCTTCATTTTCTCTGATATCTAATCTCGATTTTTTACATAACTTATCTCTGTCTTCTATCATTATAATATTTCCATTTACTCTCATAGATTATCATTATTTAACTTCCTAGTTTACCTTTATTTTCTATTTTTCATCTCTTTTTCTATGATATCTTTATCTTCTATCATATTTGATCTCTTTTCTATCATATTTAATTGCTATTTTTATCCTATTTTATCTATTTTTTTGTCATTTTAATCCTCTGCGTATTTTCGCGGTCATTTATTAATTTGGTTACTTTGTTTTATTTGAATTCTGCCATTGACATTGTCTTCATTTATATTCACAGTAACTATTCCCCAGCTGTCTTTATAGAATAGTGCCGGATGCTTAGTCAGATGATGTAATTATATTTCGCGTGTTCAAGTGACATTAAAAAAGAGAAAAAATGTGCCTAAAAATAGTGGCATGATTGCAATAAGTGTTGTATAAATTTATATGTAACATACAAATATCACGTGATATCGCTGTTCATAAATTATATAAATATACTATCCTCGTTTGAAATTTCTTATAATTACATACAAGATGATACTGAACAGTTCCTGTAATCTATATAGACAAAACTATTATATTATCTATCAAATTATTAAGTATTTCACTTAATTCTTCCAATTTTCATAAATCGCTTCAAATTACTCCGAAAGTAAAGTTCAAATTTCTACTAGTGGTTACGTATCACAAATATTTCCCGCTTTAATTTTCTTCAACTATTTATTAATATCTCGTCTAATTCTTGTTTGTGTGTATTGTTGGAAAATGTTAAATTTATTTTCGATATAGCACGTTACATCAATAAATTACAGGGTACAGACAGACAAATATGTCGATTGATCTTGTGTTTAATTATTGTTTTAGAGATCAATGATTACTGAAATGAAAAAGTAGATAGATTATTTTCACAAACGCCAAGGAAATAAACCGTTAGCCAAAAAACATGTATTTCTACTGCAGTCATTTCATGATCAGGTGTTTTACTGTGGATAAAATTAGTGACCCCAGATTCAATATTTTCGTCTTTTTTTATTTTTTATTATTATTTTTTTTTTTTTTTTGTACAAACAGAACTTACACTGGCTGATATCATTTGGTTACTGGACCGAATGAAAAAGGCCTAGTTTTCACACCACTTGCATAATTTCGCTAAATCCAATTTTTCCCAGCATCAAACACTAGTAAACAAATAAGGTTTATGCTTTTTACAAAATATCGATGATGCTACTTCAAGTGCGGTAAAGTGAAAACGTAAAATCATTTCGCTTATTCAAAATAAGAAATTTCTTACTGTATAAAGAAAAAATAGTTATGATTCCTAGTTTCTACAGTAAAATCCAAACTGTTGTTTAATACATGGAATTATTTGCATTGGTTTGTTAAATTTCTCGTACCGTATTCATGAAGCATAGATTATCCTATATATATATATATATATATATATATATATATATATATATATATATATATATATATATAATCTGAGAGGATATATTGTAATTATTTACACAATTTACATTGATCGAATAGTTGTCCTTATCTTCCTTTGCATTATTTACAACGTTTCACCGGCCTTTTTCAGGTGATTGCAATTACAAACTAAGCACTTTATTTCGTTCACCTAGGTTGAACTTCCAGATGTCAAAGTTATCTATCATTTACTTAACTTTCAAAGTTCACATTTGCAGTAGACAGTTAGTGAGTTTTGAGAACACATGTGGTTCAGTGGATAAAAGCATTGTTTGAATTCAGTGACTTGACACAAATAGTCAGTAGTGCCAATCCATATTATCTCTCTCTTTATATATATATGTGTGTGTGCATTTATATACGCACACACACACACACACACACACACACACACATATATATATATATATTGGTAGTTTCAAAATATATATATATATATATATATACAGAGATAGATAGAGAGAGACAGACAGACAGACAGACAAATAGGTAGATATTACAAGGTACGTGCTTTCTTCTATAATCTTTGCAAATTATAATTTAAAAAATAATCTATTTCGACTCAAGATTATTTATATATTAATATATTTCAAATAAATATATATGTGTATGTATGTGTGCGTGTGTCTCTGTGTGTATGTATGTACGTAAACCTGTTTCTATGCAAGCAATGAATGTTTGACTTACCGCTTCACAAGTTAAATTGTCTACTGTAGTCATATCAGTTATGACATCGAACCTGATTGCATTTTATATGAGTGACCATATAAGAAGCTTTGTGCCATTATAAATAAAGATATCATGCCTTGCGCTTCAATATTTGACTATCAGTGTCATTCACATCCGGTATGAATGGATGCATGCATTTGAATATTTGTATTCAACTTATATGTATCCATATGCACATTGAGGCAGGTACACCTATACAGGTGTGTGTGTGTGTGTGTGTATGTTTGTATGTCTTTGTCTGTGTGCGTGCCTTTAAAAGCATGAATTTGTAGATAATTTATTAGCAGATATGTATGTACATATTTTTGCCTGTTTTCTTTTTTTGCCTGTTCTGGTTATTCTGATTGGTGTACACTACAAATTTTTCGCACAGTACAAGTCTCTTAGGCAACAACTTAGTAAATACTAATCACCTCTCAATAATTATTAAGGAAGAATAATTCATTTTTATGAATACAATTTTATTCGAAATAAAACAATTACAGGGTGTTGCAGAATATCCGACACTTGACAAAAAGCAAACTAAATAACCAATAAAAACTAAAGTTGTCTATACAGAGACACTACACTTTATTTAGCAACTGGTAAAACGCAGCGGTGAATCTCAGGCTTTTTTGAAAGGACAGAGGCATAACGTCCCTCTCGCTGGAGATGGGGCTAAGAACAATAAGAGAGGAGGGAATCTTCGTTTGCTTCACGACGGGAGCATCCTCGATGTATTTGCTGATCCACCTGTCGTTCTGCATGTTGGTCGCCTGGTGCTGGATGAAATTCTTTTAATAAGAGAAGAACTTCAGCATTCTTTTAAAAGAACCCGAGAGTCACCACTGGGATCTACCAGGAAGTGCTAAGGGGCGTGGTGACGCCTTGGATGGACGAGATCGCCTCTGGACGTCCCAACGTTTTTCAGCAGGACTCCGCTTTTGCACACCAGGACAAGAGGACTCAGGTGTGGTGCCTCAACAATGTTCCTCACCATTGTTCACCGGACTTGTGGTCACATTCCACACCCGTCTGCAACTCCCTTGACTACTTTCTCTGGGGGCTTGATCGAAGCCAAAACCAATAAGCACGCCTAAAACACGGTCGACTTTTTGAAAGCTGGTATTGTGGAGGTGTTCGCCGCTATAGATAAGGAGACATTCGACAAAATGTGTAACTCATTTCGCACCCACCGGCGGTTACATTGAAAAATATTGTTGTATGTAATTCTAACTCTTGCTAAATAATCTTTCGGGTCTCTACATATACAACTTTCGTTTTTATTGCGTTTTCATTTTGTCAAGTGTCAGATTTTGCTGCAACACCCTCTATTTGACAAATGCATACGGCGGCATACGCTAATAATTTGTAACCAAAATTAATTAAAATGTTAAATAAAATTCTCATATTTTAAAATAAAAAATAGAAACAAAGGTGCTTTCCTGGAAAAGCCATTTTAAAAATTTAACATTAATACACCATATTTACGACTATTAAAATAAATATATTTTAAGAGTTATTATAATCATCATTTTTTGTCTGCTGCTAAGGGCGTTTTATGGCCAATTCAGCGATCATGACAATAGGTTGGTTCTTCGTG
Source organism: Ascarosepion bandense (assembly GCA_037127315.1). Lineage (NCBI taxonomy): Eukaryota > Metazoa > Mollusca > Cephalopoda > Sepiida > Sepiidae > Ascarosepion > Ascarosepion bandense. Next base: position 1,042,084 of record JBBBDQ010000832.1, read on the forward strand.
GTTTCAAAATCAGCAAGTGAAGTTCACAGGAAGTATTTTTTTTTGTTTTTCTTTTCTAAGTTTAGAATAAATTTAAGGCAGGAAAATTCACAATAATGATAGATATTTTTCTAAAAAAATAAAATATTTGAACAGACACTTTTTGTCATATTATTTATCCATGAAATACATAATTTTATTCAGGAAAAATTAAAATTAAAATCTGTTTAGTTTAAATATTTTCTTTTAAAAATTACAGAAACATATTTTTCCATGCAATAAAGAATAACATTTTTCACTATGAATATTTCAGCACAAATCTCCGAACATCTCTGTTCCCCAAAGGAACGGATATACAAATTTGCTTGAAATACACTCTTTACACAAAAACTCTCTGCTCTCCAAATAAAGGTAAAAGCCACGCTGGTTGGTGGTGGTTTTAAATGTCAAACGCGTTACATAGAACATTTAGAAATGTATTATGTTGATAGAGATAAAAAGAAAATGTTTATTGTTTTGAAATATATACACAAAAAAGATAAGAGTTTATTTTAACAAATTTACCTTATAGAAAGATTTTTGTAACGGTGCAATATAATAAAACGACCTTTCGTAATAACGCTTAATTCCGCTCTAAGGAAAAAAAAATGTATCAGAATAAAAACAGCAGCGCCATAATCTAACAAGAGCAAACTTTTTAATCCAAACATTGAAAGTACCAACTTTTCAATCTGGTAACAGGTTGTCATAGGTATCCGAGCAACGACCGCTAACGAAAATATTTCTTATTTAAAAATGATGAGGCGTTTCATTTCAAATTTTTGTCGTCTGCAACTAACTTCTTTTTTAATAAACTATTTTTCCTTTCCCTTTTAAATAATCCTATTTTCTAAAGTATTTCCAAAAAAGATTACAATGCACACACAAGTATATATATATATCCACTTGATAAATCGTCCTTACAACGTGTATATTTAATAATGTATAATATTGGCTCTGTTATATTGCATTGGCCTCTGTTCGATTAACACCTGATAAATAATTACGTAAATAGATGTGTGACAGCGCATACACACACACACACACACACACACACACACACACACACACACACACACACACATATATATATATATATATATATATATATATATATATATATATATATACTTACATTGATATATTTAGTTACCACTTCTGCAATTTATGCATTACTCTTCAGCAATGAATTGAATAATATCTGTGACTGGCGTGTGTATATATAACACGTTAAAATTTTCATTCTCTGATTCCATGATTCCTACGGCTTAGATGTTAGCGACACTGACTGACACCAAGTCGGTCGAGTTTCCTTCCCATCCAAAAGCAAGTGGATGTTTAGCCACAATGATGAGCTGTGATACAGTGAAACTGTCTTGTAGATGGATGACGAATATATATATATTTATTGAGATAATAAATGAATATTAATAGAAATTGATTTTTTTCTCATTCAGATAAAAAAAAACGAGCAACAAAAATATTTGTAAAGGAGTTTTTCAATATATTTCTCTGATTCCATAATGTAGCGTTTCCGATATATTTTTTATCTATCGGCTTTCATCACCTGTTCTTTCTTGTATGCCATTTTCATCGTTTCAGAATATGTTATCTTTTTGTAAGAATTTTAATTTTAAGCCATCATTTCTTCCTGTGTTTTATTTACACACACGCACGCACGCACACACACACGCACACACACACACACACATGTGTGTGTGTGTGTGTGTGTGTGTGTGCGTGAAGCAAAAGATAAAAGTGAAAAACTATTCTTAGACATCAACCTTCGTCCTACGAGAGATTTTATCTATTAATATGGTATTTTTTGCTGCACTATTGTAAGGACGTCATTAGTTTATCAATGCTTTTCGATTTGAGGGCTTTCACGAATGTCTATCGGTTGGTTGTAAGGTCAGTTAAAGTATACTGCAGACACAATCTTATATTTCAAACATTAGCGAAAATAAATATCAGCGACTAGTATTCCAGTATAATATTTTTATATGAAGATTGTGATTAGATTCTTATGGTAAAAGATAGACGTATGGGCTGTATATCGTTAAAGTTATAAGGTGTTGCATTTAACTGTTTTCCTTTAGATTTTCCTGCGTATTGAAGGTTGTGTTGACTTGGCAATGTAGTAATGTTTTCAAGAATGTTGAGATTCAATAAAAATTGAATATTTACACACACACACACATTTTAGATTAAATATAGGTCGAATATAGATCAAAATCCGACAGAATGATAGGATAAATAACAAGCAGAAAACTTTTATCAATCTAACATCTTTTACTTTTATTAATACTTCAACTATAAGGCATATGACACTGATAAACGTTTCTTATTTCTTCCTTATCTATCTATCTATCTATCTATCTATCTATCTATCTATCTATCTGAAGTTATTATGCAAATCACATACTTCTCAATCACTCGAAGTCGTTCAGGAATATTTTTGTAAAATTTTAAACGATTAATTTAGATATTAAAACAAAACTGGTGTAGAATTTTCAGGTTGTTTTAACGTTTTGTTAAAAGTATTGTAATTTGAAAAAATATAAAATTGCAATCTCACATTATTTAATACTAAAATTCCTTTTTTAAAAAATAAAACAGTAATAAATCATGAATCTTAGAGAGGCGGGAGAGTCGACAGCGTTGATGCCTACTTCATATCTGATGACATCAAAGAGACTGTTGATGAAAATCACGAAAAGCTTAAGACCTAGATAGAGCCTTGATGGACACCCGCGTTCATATGATAGGATTTGGAGGCATGTCCGTTCAAAAACCCTTCATTCCCCGATTCGATACGGATGATTTGATTAAATTAAACAAGCGTCCAGATATACCAAAGCCCTCTAACTTGTGCAGAATGTGAGGGTGCCGGACAATATCGAATGCGTTGGAGATATTTAGGGCACATCTGTAGTTTCACCCTTCTTATCAAACGCCTGGTATATGTAATCAGTCATGGTCATTAACATGTCAATGGTAGACATGGCTGAGCAGAAGCCGTACTGTCTGGCGGATAACAGGCATTAGACTATGAGATGTTGGATCACTTCATCCTCGAAAACTTTTGCCAAAAACATGTAGATTGTTCAAAGAAAAATCGTTAGATCCAATATTATTTCCAGAACAAAAAAGAAATCACTAAATAAAAGTGATTTCCGGAGCTAAACACACCAGAAACTATATTTTAGGATCATAAAAACCCGTATGAAAGTGATAAATATCTTAAAAAGAGTTCCTCTCTACATTTGAAATTTCAGTTATCTTAAACTTCCAGTCGTGCGTTCGTAAAAATCCCGGTTCTACGTTTGAAAATAACAAAAACGAATTTGTAGAATTAGTTGTTTTAAAACGCCTGAAGATACCGAAAAAAAAAGATAGTGAAATTCATCACTAAGCAATGCGTAAAAAACTGAATTCCTAATGAAAATATTGAAAAGTTCTATATTATACAATATATATGTATTGAGTTCTTTTTAATACAGCTGTTTACTGGTCTATTTTAATTTTGACCAAAAACAACTTAACAATAATTGTACAAGCAGGGAGAGAGAAAAGAAAAAAGTGAGAGCACGAGAGAGAGAGAGAGAGAAATAGCTAAAATGAACAAGGAGTCCGTAATGACATGGAAACAGTTTACATCAATAACAGAAATGGAATAAATTTTAGAAATTCTCTATTATATTTTATTTAATATAATGTTCTTTGTCTAGGTCAAGTCATTGTTTGGGAGATCTATTATCAGGTTCATGATAACTTTGATGATTTTTTTAATCGCGTTTGCTAGAAACTATTCCACAGTGATCGCACCAGAAACAAATAAAATAAAAGAAAAACTCTAAAGAAATCTAAATAGAAGACGTTATGCTGCATAATGTACTTTTTCATGTATGACCGTTCTGACAGGAAAACATGTTGGCAAAACACACAACGTATTATCTTACAGTTATTGTCGTCGGGATGAGAGCGTAGCCGCCATGTGCCGGCTATTTTGACAGATTAACGTCGTAATTGATATCTATTTATCAGCAAATAAAAGCACCGCTGGAAACATAAAGGAGAACGGGTTTCTCCATCATTTCTTTTTTTAAGTGGCAGCAACGTATTTTCTTTCTCTTTTTTTAAAATAGTTCTCACTCGTCTGTTATGATTTTACTGAATAGACTTTTCTTCGTATAACAGGTTTATGCAAGATGAGGACGTTGAAAATGTCTTTTCAGAAGAACTTCTTTGATAGCCCGAAAAAATCTCGGCATCTCACAATATGGAAAAAGCTGACAAGATATGAACATTCACTTTTGCATTCCATTGTTTCTGTCATTCGTAGCATACGTTATTAAATTGTAGCTAATTCTTAAATATCTACCATTATATTTGATCAATCTGTATACTTTTGATTCACCACTAATACTGTATTGTCATAATATGTAATTGGAACTCGGCTCAAAAGAAGAAATCAAAGAACCGAGTTCGTATTCCCCTTGAATTCGTTGCATTCACTTACGTGAAAATACACTTGAGAAAGGTATTAATCCGTATTTTCCACCTCCAGCTATGGGTTAAATAATATGACAGATTGGGTTCTATAACCTTGTATGGCAATCAGTCTACCCCAGAAAGTACTGGCAACATACTACGAGAAAATAATTTGCTCAATAAGCCATGTCTTTTTCGAGATATGATTGCGAAAACGTGTATTACGTATGGCACTTAACTGACTGACTGATTATTTATTTATTATAGATAAGTAACTGAAGACCTGCACAAAACGATAACAGTTTTATTCATGAAAGCACATGATATTCTGTCCAAATTATTATTGATATCCAAGATTAGTTTTCAACAGGTTGCATAATTTACTGGCAAAATCTATATATTTATCTTCAGTTAGTTTCAAGACAGCTAGCAAGCTTACGGCTGTATGCAGTCAGCAATACTTTGAGTAGCTTTTAGCGTACTACAGGCAATAAATCTCAACAGCACTGTATGTGTGAAATAAAATAAAGCCTAATTAAACTTTCATCTGGTTAGTTTATAATTCAGCTTTCTTCTTCTCTTCGAAAGCTAAATATTTCAAGTTTTCTTAATATTTCACCCATAGGTAAAAGCTGAAAGGAAGGATTGATGACGTTCCCATTTAATTTAGTGTAAAATGAACGAGGTTTCACACTGCGTTTATACATATGTCACAGATTCTGCTTTTCCTATTGATTACCGTTAGGATAAAAGGACAAACATAGATGCGTTATAAAATTTATAAACCACCTTAGACCCGAGGAAATTTAGTCAACATCCATATCGAGTGCAAATTTTATTTTTTCTTCATGTAAGTTCTTTTGGAAGTTAACGCGTATAAAAATATTAAAATATGAGAGCAGGCCAAGACAATTCGTGCAATCTTGCATAAATCTGTTATACGAAGAAACGTCTATTCAGTAGATTTGTTATTTCTTAAATTAACCAATTCTCCTTGGTAAACATGACGAATGTGAACATTCTCGTTCAAGCAAATTAGCAACAAAACAACATTCTAAAGAAGATTTTTTTACAATAAGATTACTCAAGAGAAACCATAAAATTTAGAAATGATTTACGGATATACTGTAAATTACTTTCACGAATCATCCCGCAAATATAGTATCCAATTATCTTTCTGTTATACAATTCTAGGTGGTCAGACCGCCCTAGAAATTGTTGAAGATTTTAGAATGTGTCAAAGATTCTTGAAACTTTTAGAAAGTTCCAGGACATTTTCAAAAGCATTTCGATGTTGATTATGTTACCAATGTAATAGAAAGTAGATTATTTTCAAAACAACGATGTCATAGAGGCAAAAGCAAACCTTGCCAGGAATAATAGTCATTTCTTTTACTTTCTAGTCATTAGAGAATAATACTTACTAACCAAGAACTAAAGTGTCATATTTTTTACACAGTGAATCGATCTGTGAAAGCGGTTGTCTATCGCTGACAGCTCAGATATTTCTGAACGCGTTTGGCGCCATGTTTCTCATCCCTATGAAAGTCTAGATTTGTCGAAGATATTTAAAAACATAACCAGTGATTTTAAGTTAGTAGTTTAGTTTTATCACAATCTGCAGTGATTTGAGAAACTAGCCATGACACAACAGTATTCTGTGTTTAATTTCTTCATATTTTATACGAAATTTGTTATCACTGATCTGTAAACAGATGTGCATTATGGATTTTTTTGGTCACTGATTTTGTATTCTGATTTTTTTATGATGTCTTCTAGATGGGTGTCATCAGAGCGTTTTTGTCGATTCTAGATAGTCATTTCTGTTTTGGAAATATTCATCTTAAAACTTACTTGAAACACTTGCTAGAATAGGTTGATTCTTTGTTTAATATTGTTATCTCAAAAACATAGCACCTCATCATGATTACACTGATATCGGAAAGGAAATTAAGAACAATTTCAGATAAATTAATATATTTTAACTGTTTCAATAAATATAAACTCTTTCAAGTGTTTTACTAAGATCATTTGATCAGATATATGGATGTACGTTTATATGCAAACTAAAGCCCGGAAATAACAACAGATTTGTATGGACAAGAAACGAGAAAAAGAGACAACCAGACCGGTATATGTGAACTGATGTAGATAATTTTGAACTTATTGCTCAAGTAATGGTTTCATTTTTATATCGGCGACATTGATTACCGACCTATTTATCTATCATTGTTTAATAATTTGCTTAGAATCCTAACCAACGTCAAAACAACTGCGTAACAATACGAACAAATTGAACATCATTTCCCTATTAAAGAGAAGAAAATATCAATTAACTCGATGTGAAATTTTTTGATATAGATGCAAGAAAACAGATTTCATTCGTTTCCTCTATCACTTTTGATATTTTCTTTAATTTTGTTTTTGCCCTGATATACTTACTCCTTTAGTTTACTTCATTTTATAATGAAGAATTCATTTTTCTAGTTAAGTTTTTATTATGTTCTCTTAATTTGCTTTTTTATGATTTTAGGCATTTTTTCTTACTGTAAATTATTTAATTCTTTCTTCGTTATTTTTCTCATTTAATTACTTATATATTCATTTATTACATTTTTTTCTCTCGTTTTATTCATCATCCAATTATTCGATTCCAGCTTAATATATTTTTTTTATTCCAGGAAAACATTTAATGAAATGATTTATTTATCAAAATAATCATTTTTCCCTATAAATACTATCACGATAATTATCGGTCTACAATCTGGAGTTATAGCAATTAGTGTAAAGTTTCCTAAAAATATATAGATTAAAATTCTCATTCTAGTTTTAATTCAGAATTTGAATGAAGAGTTAATCAACAAATAAAAAAGAAATAATGGAAATAGTTTTTTTAATTTAAAGATTCAATCGGTAACAAGGATTTTACAAAGAAATGCATCAATTTTATGAAGTTAAGGGTTCGGCTCTCTCGTGTAAATCTTTTAGTTCAGCTACAAATAGTTAAAGAAGCGAACAAATTAAACAGTTTTTAAACGTATACTATAATTTAGGATTTTTAAAAACTGATATTAATTCACATTTGATCCTTTCTTGTTTCAAACAGTAAAATTTATTTTCATTACTGAGGAGAGTCATTCGAAATGAATGATTAATATTTGTCCATTATGACATCTTGGTAACCTAAAGACAATAAATAATATCGGTGAACGTATCTTCAACTGACCTGATTATTATATTCTGGTAATTTTTATACATTTTCAATCAGAAGACGTGTATAGAGAATTTTCGCGATTTAAGATGCCTAATAAAATAAATAATCATTTTCCGACTTCAAAGTATGACTGATTGCATTATACTGATGAAATGTACGATTTTTAATACATATGTCTTCAATTGTTATCCTTTAATATTTTTAAAAAATTACATTTCCCTACAATCACAATCAAAGTTTACGCTGTCTGTGAGTTGCTATTTGAATTGGCTCTTATACTGTAGATAGAAGTATGTTTTGAACGGTTTTTGAGTTTATTTTCTAAGTTAGGTACGTTTTCTCCACATTAAAGACAGAAGTTTATTTACACAAATGATATCTGTATTAATCTCCTCATCTTTGTTGTTGTTGTTATATTTCGACCGTTGTCACTACCGTTCTTTTTCAATTTTACTGACTAGTACTAAAATTGATAAATATACGATTCCCCTAAATACAGACATTTGAACGAAAACAGTCTACAACTGTAGATTAATTGAAGTGTTTAATTCAAAATTCCCTATAGTTAACAAATCAGGGAGTCCAGTTCCAATTCTAGTTGAATTCCTTGAATTCACTTCCGCTTAAATATAATTGGGAAAGGTATTAATCTATCTCTTCACTCCAGTTATGGGTTAAATAATAGAACTGATATAGCCTTATCTGCAACCAGCTTGCTGCAGACAGCAATGGCAACGTACTGCGGGATGATCTTCCAGCCAGTCAGTTGTGTCTTTTTCGATACATGATCGACCAAAAGCGTCTATTACGCATGGTACTTAAATTATAATAATATTCTCGGTTGAAATCACGCTTAATTCTTGTTCATCTTATTTTTTCTGCCTTGAACATACGTGTCTTTCTAACATTCGAGGAAATATAGCGCTTTCTCTATGCATGATATTTTGTCAAACTAAAACTTTCGAATATGAATCTTTTATATTTATTCGATGCATTGATGATTTTTTATTTCATTTCATTTAATTAATTTGTGTTTGTGACAATGATTTCGGAAAATTTGAAAAGCATTGCCATTAATAAAACATTTTATATATTTATGTCAGACAAGTTCGGCATCATCTCTGAGTAGTGTCAGTTTCAATTTTAGATTTAATCACTTAATAAAGAATACGCACTTTCAATTGAAACAAGTGGCTGTGTCGATTTCATTCATAGCCATTAATTTTTTAACAAAACTAATATTAAGTGCTAATATACAACAGTAGAGAGGTAATGAAAGGTCGAAGTAGATCAAGATTCAAAACCTTGCCTACAAACCAAGCAGAAAAAAAGAGAAATTTTCATTAGAAACAAAGTAAATAATACTGAGTAAAATATCTGTCCTGTTATATGTCAGTAAATGTTGGACATTTTAAGACGAAACTTGAGGCAGCATAAATATTATTCTAGGGAGGTTTGCTGAAAATATCAAAAATTGAAAATTAGAGAATAATAATAAACTGTTCATATCTATCTATCTATCTATCTATCTATCTATCTATCTATCTATCTATCTATCTATCTATCTCCAGTCCGTAAAAAATTATTATGGAAACCACATAACCCTCAGTAACAGGAATTCACTTGGAAATAGTTTTGTTAAATATTAACCGATTAATTTAGATGTTAAACATATCTCGAGTTAAAAATTTTAGTTAGATTCAACATGATTCGTTAAAAATATTGGAAATGTGTTATATGATAGATTGAAACTCCTCGTTAATTATTTATTATGCAATATATATATATATATATATATATATATATATATATATATATATATATATATATAGGGATCACGTATATATACAAAATGATGTGCAATGTCGTGCAGTGCATATCGGCTCGAAACGAAAATTGGAGAGCAGATTTCGAATTCCAGTTGAATTCGTTGCATTCACTTCAATGCAAATACACCTGAGAAAGGTATTAATTTGTCTCTTCCCTCTAATAATGGGTCAAATAATACGGCAGATTGAGTTCTATAGCCTTGCTAACCAGTCACCTTCCAAAAATAATGGAAACCCACACTGAGAAATTCAGTCAGTCGTGTTTCTTTTGAGACATGAGCACCCAAGCATGTATCACATGTGATATATATATATATATATATATGTTTTGAATATTTTTTAATGGATACTCTACTTTTCTATAGTCATACAGTACATTTTAATTATCTTTGATGAAGATCGTATCCTAATGTAACAAACACAACCGAAGACAATATCACGAAATTAACCGATGCGCTAAAATTTCCCTTCTCTGATTCCATGGCTTAAGGGTTAGCGATTTCGACTGACACCAAATCAGTCGAGTAGTTTCGATCCCGGCCTGAAGCAAGTGGATGTCTAGTCACTCTGAAGAGCTGTCATACAGCGAAACAGGCTTGAATGTGGATGACGAATATATTTTGCTGCCATTGCGACTGAGTTCACGATTTATGCCTGGCTCCTCAGCAATTAACTGAGTTCTTTCGGTGACTGGAGTGTGTATACACGGCTTATATATAACACGCTAAAATTTCACTTCTCTGATTCCATGTGCCCATGGGGTTAGCGAATCCGAATGACGGCCAGCAGCAAGTGGATGTATAGAACACTGATGAGCTGTGATACAGTGTATATATATATATATATATATATATATATATATATATATATATATATATATATATGTGCGTGTGTGTGCGTGTGTGTGTGTGTGTGTGCGTGTGTGTGTGTGTAAATTGTTTATCATCTCCTAAATTGTGTACATTCCAGGCGACTCTTACTCCCTCTATAACCCTGACGCGAACATCTATCTATCTCTGTAAAATGAATTATGTAGGTAACGATAGATGGCTTTGCACAAAACGTGCAATAGGATGCAGTCGATTTCTATTAAGGATCCATATTTGAACTGAGGGGTTGTATGCGGACTTTGAACACGTAACTCTGCCTCTGCATAGTTAAGAAACAACTCAAAGATCCTTTTCATCTCTTAACTTCTTTCTCATCAACTCCCACCTATTCCGAATTTCTATCTATTCTAGTTTCTACCGTTATTTTGTCTGTTACACTCTACATTATTTTATTTCCCATTTCGCGCTTTCACTTTATCTTAACTTTCTTCTGGTTTGAAGAACGTTTTTTAAGAGTATTTGTAATTGAAATCAGACACCAATTGTTTTCAGCCGCATTCTCAAATCAACAGCCTTTTAAATATTTAATTACGCTATTTTCGTGTTCTTTTGCATATTATGTACACGCTGCAAGCTCTGGCGCTAATTCAGCCTCTAACGCAGCAACTGAAAATTTGCGTTTCTGCATCGGCTGATGACGTCGTCGTCATTGTTATCACCAATAGACGTATTCTCCCCTCATTTTAGTTCATAAAATATTAGAATGATATAGGTTCTTGACGCCATTTGTCTTGCTATTACGACAATCACAGTTTTAGTTGATCAGCATAGTATTTATTTTGCGTTGTCTTGTTTTATGAAAGTCTCAATTCATTTTTATGTTGGTGAAAATAATGATCAAATACATATTTCGCACAGTATTTTTGAATTTTTAATCTGAGAAGAGAAGAAAATTAAACTTGCGTATGGTCCGCTGATATTTACTGTAATTATTTTCACGTTGTCTTCCCTCCAATACCGTTTTAAAAATGATTTAAGAATTTTAAAATTGTCAGATTTATGTCAGAACAAATGAAAATATCAGAACGTATATAGAAGTATTTCTGAGCAAAGAAATACAGTTATAATCAGGCAACATATTTTAATAAGGATTTTCAGAAAATATTGAGATAAAAAAAAGAGCAAATGTTTTGTTCAAAGAAAACACGTCCACCTAATGTAAATTTGATGGAGTAATAGGTCTTAATGTGGAATCGATGATGAAAAATTTATTCGAGGCCATTCAACTGTCTTTAGATATGCAACATTCAATATAAGAACACAAATTCTAATAAGTGGAATATAAATAGTTTGTCAAAGAAATATTTGTATGCGGAACAAAATTGTTTTTTTCTGAAAAGCAGTTTTACTTATAAACTTCCTAATTATAGCAATAGTTTCTTTATTACATGTAAGTTGATAGGCGTCAAATAAAGTTACCAATACGTTTGACAGTATTACGTTGTACATTCCTGTAAAACATTTATATGAAAGTGTTTTGTCCAAATGCTTATAAACTAACAGCCTTTTTATGATTTAGGATTGGCATGTTTGTGAAGAAACAGTTTTATTCATACCTTTCATACGTCATTATTATTAAGCAAAAAATAGTGTAACAGTCGTAATTCAAAATCACTTTTTGAAAGATAGTTTGGTTTGCATTCGCCATTGTAAACATTGCTAATCGTCTTGGTCGATAATACAATGTTACCCAAACGTTGGCCTAAATAAAGCAATAGCGACAATTTTCTACGTTTAATTACTCATTGACAAATATATGAACTGAAGCTATTAATATCATTACAAAACAGTCGATACAGGTGCTATTTTTCCAGTTATTTTCCTCGGTGATGTGACAAATTAATTAATCCTGGAATTGACATATGCCTGAATAGTTATTCACTCTCTTGTTATTTCCTCCCTGTATCGTCATTTTCGTCTGCGTGACATCCATTAAAACGTCACGAAAATCACAATTGACAACAGACAAAGATATATTTGATTGAACATAAAAGTGAGTTCAAAAGCTAGAAAGATTAAACATTATTCAGGTCGCGGTCTATGACTGCTGAAAATAATAGAGATTAGACATATAATCAATTAGAAATCTACACTTCTGTCATAAATTAGTTGTCTACAAAAGTATGAGACAATTGTCTCCTTTAACCAATTGATATATCTTGGTCTTTGAACAGTTTTATAACTACTACTTTCTAAAAATAAAGCGGCATTTGGAATAACAAACGATTAAAGAAAGAAAGAAAGAAAGAAAGTAAGAAAGAAAGAAAGAAAGAAACTAGGAAATCTGCAGGTTTTGAAATACATAGACTCAACTATGGGTCATCAATGTTGCGTTCAAATCAACTTGTCTTTCTCTTTACATGAAATGAAGTTTATTAGGTTGTTTGAAACTGTTTAAATACTTAAATCCATAAGCTTTCTGTCACTACATTGACTAATTGGAAATACGTACGTAAGTGCCCACTGCGTGCATATATATATATATATATATATATATATATATATATATATATAGAGAGAGAGAGAGAGAGAGAGAGAGATAGATCTTCCGGTGATGCTCATGTGTTCTCGACATTTTCAATTTCCAGAGGCGATTTTATTAAAATAAAGTTTAATAAGTTCACAACTGGACATTCAAAGTAAGGTAGAGGTTTGTTACTGGAAATCTTATCCTGGTTTGTACGAGCATAAAATTATTTTCCAATGTATCTACATTTCGACATTATTTCGTACTTTTCATATATATATAAGAAAAAAAACAGGATTAAGATTGTTAAATAATCAGAGAGGATATTAAAAATATCGTTTAAATATGAAAATTAAAGTATTAGAGAGGTTAATAAAAATTGAATTTACAGAGCAGATATTATATTATATAACTATTACTTGAGATCACATTTAGTGGGTATAGCTCTTACAAAATATACTTGAAATGAAGCCCACGAGAATCGTTGTAGTAATTTACTTTTGGTAGTTAAAGTCACATGGTTTGACCATTAGGTCAAGGGTCCTAGCTAAGAAAAGGCTTCGGTTTTACCAAATTCAAATTCTAAATTATGTAAGAATCGAAACATATGAATAAATGGCCGAAGGAAACATCTAGGGAAATTGAAATTTATTCCGGTGACGAAACATGCTAATAAATTTGTTACCTTTATTAAGAATTACTTTCTGAATTTGATAGTTAAAATCCTAATTTCTTCTGATGAACATAGTTTCCATTTATCACCTAGACTTTATAATTAAGTGCTGTGCTTATTAACTTTCACTTTATCTGTGGTTTTAGGCCGGCTTCTTTCAATTCCCAGTATTTTTGGGAAAGGGTACTCTGATATATATATATATATATATATATATATATATATATATGTGTGTGTGTGTGTGTGTGTGTGTGTGTGTGTGTGTGTGTGCGTGTGTGTGTGAGAGAGAGTATGAATGTGAGTGTGTGCGTATGTTTTTTATATATGTTTAATTGTCTTATTAATTATCTTAATTTTTTCATATTTATTTTATTATCGACTACATGATGTCATTTGTGTATTATTATGGATATATGCATGTAATCTCAAAGGAAAATTATATCTGTTTGGCCAGAAATTAAGTTCAATTTCTAGCTATCGCTCTCTCGAGCTAAAATTGTAGTTGTTTTTTGTCATCTCTCAAAATTAAAATCCTAAAACATCTGGCAATTTTGGACCTCAGTTTCAACTCGAATATCATCTTTTTGACATATACTATTTCTTTGATAAATCTTAGAGTCTAAGTAATTCAACCACAGAATTTCAGCTAGGGGTATTATTTGAACTTAAACACCGAATATGCGCTGAATTAAAGAATGTCATCTCCGAATAAAATCGGTTGGAACTTCTAGGTCATTCGCCAGAGTATGTTCCATGGGTTTAGATCTATCCAGTTAAAAAAAAACATCTGCTGCGATAATTTTCCAGCTTAATTAGTGTGTTCTAAGTTAGTTCTTTTGCATGTGGATATGCATAAAAATGTGTCCGTTTAATTTTGCCAAATCATATGGTAAAATCTCTCAAGAAATGGGTTCAAAATATTAAAATTATTTAAATAAAGGGTATCATTTCTTGGATTGTACTGAGATTGGGCCTCGAGTTTTCCCCGATTCAAGATAATTTTCACACTTAGTTTCCTAGATAAAAATTTCAGAAACAAGTCTTTGTGACTATGTGGCTGTTCAACAGCACTCACACACACACACACACACACACACACACACACACACACACACACACACACACACACACACACACACACACATATATATATATATATATATATATATATATATATATATAATTTAGTATAAAACTTGCAGGTTGTTATTCTTAGTTTCTTTTACAAAGGTACTAAATTTTCTTCTCTTTTAAGTTCTTCCCTGAACAACTGATCGCTATTTTCTTACGGCAAATGGCTTGTATTAATATAGAAAGAAATCCTGACGTATTTAATAGGTAGTTATTAAAATCACCGCTTTAAAATTCTGTAGAATATAATTTAAGTGTTTGCAAAAAAGTTCCTTTGGCCATAAATCATACTTAACCAGAAGGAGAGAGTGAGGCCTTCATTTTCGTAGACATAAACTGTTTAAAGGTTATTTGAAAGTTGAGTTAAATGATTCTGCTAACAACTGTTAAAACGCTGAAATTAGAAAAAATATCTGTCTATGGTACTCTCTATTCTGTCCTCTTCTCCAAGAATGTCTGTTAAAAGTCTGTCAGAAATAATGTATTTAAATAGTTGAATAAAAGAAAAAATGAAATGAAAATAATCACTAAAGATATCCAAGGTTTAAAATTTGAAGGAAAACATCGAAATTATTTCAGTCTGCGAGGTGTGAACTTCGCACGAAAAATACATGGAAAGTAAACATCCTAAAACGAATCAGCATCTAAATCCTCTACAAAATGTTTTAAAATTAAAGCAATTATTTCCTTTTTCTTTCTTTTGTTAGAAATAAAAAAATATTTTTTTAAATATTTGTTTATATCCGTCATTTTTTTCAGACAAAATTTATTTTTTTTTATCTGGGAGGGGCTGTTTTACTTGTAGGTGTGGTTGTGTTCTTACTTGTAAACAATTATATTTAGTGTTTTTCACACTGATACCCGTTTATCTAATTTTCGTCTTTCCATTTTTTTTTTGTATTCCCAATTCATCTTGGCGCTTTTCTTCTCTACATTATTTTTTTTTTATTTTATTATGTTTAAATCTTCATTTCTATTTTCTTTCTTCTTGTTCTTGCGATTTTTCACCTATTTTTCATTATTTCCTTTTTTTTCTTTTTCACTTGCATCTGTTGTATATTTTCTTATACATTTAACTATGAACATCTTTTTTCTTTTCTTGCTTTCATTATTTTTTCATTCTTATTTTTCTTCTCTTTCTTTGCGTTTATTCAATTTAACAGCCTTTTGTTTGAACATGACTTTTATTTAATCACACCTACGTTTGTATGCCTTTCTATTTTACTTATATTTCTCTCCATGTTGCTGCAAATTACCTCCAGGAATCAAATTAAATTATAAATATTAGTTTAATTCAATTGAATTAGAATATATGAAATGAATACCTGACAAATGATTACTATAGAAATTCAACATGACCAAATCTCAAACTTCAGTGTCGTTGTGTTCTTCTTCCTATTATTAATAAGCAAATGATGATGATGTGGAAAATAATAAAAACATTTTCAAAATCTACCAGTGATCAATATAATTAGCAGTAGAAAATTTAATCACGGTTTTATTCGAAAGTAAAAATTATAGCAAGGTATATCTACTATAATCATGACCATTATAAAAATATTATCATTATTTTTCTATTCATAAATATTGTAATTTTTTTTGCTTGAGAAAAGAAAATGTAATGATTATTTCTACTGAAAAAAAAGAGAAAATTGTAAAAGACGTTTGTAGATACTGCGAAATATGTGATATAAGTTTTAGTTGGATCCAGTGTGGTATTGTGGTATATGTTGGATCGAGTGGAGAAGCAATATTTTTTGAAATGATAGTTAATTGTAAGAATGAATGTGTCGTGAATCAGATTAACAGTGTGGTTTCTTTAAAGATACCAGAACGAATAATGAGCAATCCATGCTCATAATGCTCACTGAAAGAGCAATACAAATGCAGAAGGACCTTTATCTGTGCTTTGTAGACTAGGCAACGGCGTACAACACAAATACTTAATAGATATGCTTGACAACCTCGACATTTTCAGAAAAGACATTAGGATTTTCAAGGATTTATATTCACAGCAAACTTCTTGCGTACGTATAGGATATGAACTCATCATGTTTGCAAACAAAACGAAATTGTGATAAAACAATGTGTTTTTTCACCGGAACATTTCAACCCGTACAGCAAAGCAATTAGTAGAGAAATAAAAACCTTACCAGGATTCTTATTGGATTCTACAATCTCAAAAATATCAGATAAGCAGATGACACGGTTCTGATAGCAGACACTGAAAGAAAAATACCGGACCTTATACAGAAGGTAGCAAAAGAAAGCGAAAAGAAATGACTGTGCATAAACTTCAAGAAAATTGAACGTATGACCATTAGCAAAAAGAGGAGCCCAATATGTCAAAAAATGGCGTAGAAACTAAAATAATGCAGGAAAATCTCAATAGAAACAATGAAAAAGTGCTGGATTGTTATGTTACATCTGACCTTCAGTATGGAGGTGAATGTTGGAAGAACACATTAAGGATGAAGGAGAGGTTTGAGGCATTGGAAGTCTATGTTTGACTACTTCTTGAAGGGATACGGCACCTGACGAAGTTTGGTTAGTCAGTGACGACTAAACCTTCCATACTTGTTCCATAAACATATATTTTTATGTTAAATATAGATTACTTCTGAATATCATAATCATGTAGACAGTCTCATACATACGCACACACACACACAAATACTCACACGCACACACAGACGCATACACACACATATATATATATGTGTGTGTGTGTGTGTGTGTGTATGATATATATATATATATATATATATATATATATATATATATATATATACATATGTATATTAGTACGTGGTAGCAATTAATAGATATATATTCTACAGTTTAATAATTACTTTTTTATATAAAAGTTCTCATTAGTGATGTAAATTATTTACAGATATATAGTAATTATTATTGTTATATAAATAGCATTTCAAAAGAAATCAGGTATTGGTGTTAACGCATTGAGCAACTAACCAGTATGCTATTATTATAACAATATTAATATCTATCTCACTCTTTCTCTCTCTCTCTCTCTATATATATATATATATATATATATATATATATATATATATATATATATATATATATATATTATATATTTCTCTCTCTCTAAACTGGGACATAAATTTCTTAAACTAATAGATAAGCATTTCCCCAAAAATAACCCTCTAAGCAAAATTTTCAATAGGAATCCATAAAACTATGCTAGAGCTGCTCCAACAATCTAGAAAAAATAATTAAAGTGCATAACAGTAAAATATTAAAAGCATACAACGAAAATAACTCAAACACTCATACCGATCAGCCACATAATAACTTTTGTAATTATAGAAACCCAAACCAATGCCCCATTCCTAACAGATTTTAACGAAATCCCTGATATATATATATATATATATATGTTGTGTGTGTGTGTGTGTGTTCTATTTCATCCATGCAGAATCCCAAAGACGAGAAAATTTATATCGGAAACACAATGAATATATTTAAAATGCTAAAATCACTTCTCATCTTTCGATAACAAAAAAAACATGACGTCTCTTTCCAAACACTTGTGGGAAGTTAAAAAACGAAAATAAAACACCTAAAGTTAAATGGAAAATCCTTAAACAATCAAGAACATCTAAATCAATAAAGGAACCATATTTTAAACTAGAGGCATGAAACTACAGTAAACTGCAAACAGATTGCATTGTAAGTAACCTTACAATCATGATAAAAATTATTTCAAATAACCAAGTTAGGTTCACTTAGAGACGATAAATCTTTATAATATTAGCAACACTTTTAAATCAAATTTTACCTATTCCATACCACAAACTGTGATCTATTTTAAAGATTTATAGAAAAAAGGGATTTCCTAAACTTAAAAAATGGTTAAATATACAAAATTAGATTAATTGTAAAAACTGAGTTTGAACAAAGTATATTGTATAGGTTTACAAGGATAGGTCCACTAAATGATAACTACCATTCCCACTTCATCGCATCTAATCCTATTTCTCACCCCACCTTTGAACTTCCTTCCCTGTCACTGAAATCGGAGAAAAAAATTCCAACCACTAGGTCATAAAAAGCTATACCCTATCTTTTAATGTTAAATCTGTTTACAAAATTCCTGACAGGTCCATTAATGAACCCTACCCTCTACCCATTCACTATTTTCAAAGTTCTAACGGACAATTTACAAGACTTCTCCGCATGTTACTAACCCCACCTACATCCCTTACACAACTTGCCAAATATAAGAACAGAGACTTTCCATACCTATCAACACCACCTGACGAGATATTGTAATTTCAATGTCGAAACAAAATGTACATTTTGTAGTGGATAAAAATTTGTACATGGTTTAAACTATAATATATATATATATATATATATATATATATATGTGTGTGTGTGTGTGTGTGTGTGTGTGTGTGTGTGTGTGTGTGTAACGTAATGCAGAATACTGTTAATGGAATATGTAACTCAGAGATCAAAATGAAATGTCCGCTCGAAGTTTGTAAACCCATAGCGGTCATCTACAAAACAGAAGTAAAAGATAAAACTTATATTTACGTAGGATGTACTAAAGGTAGTTTTAAAACACGATGAAACAATCACAAGTCCACATTTACTCTACAAAAATTTAAAATAGCACATCAGTAGCCACCTATGCATGACAATTTAAACAAAAAAGGCGAAATCACCCATATGACATGGAAAATAATTTTAAAATAGCCAAAAACTGGCTCGTTGGTGATATATGCAGATTGTGTCAAGAAAATACTTGGGTATAGTAGTATTCACAGAACGACAAAAGCTATTAAATAAAGCTCCTTAATAATGTCCGAGTGAAAGGAGTACCAATAACTTTCTGTTAACCGTTAAACTATAGGTCAAAACAAATCGTCAGAATGAAACCATGGTAGTCTAACCGACTGATCTTATCTACATTAATATCTCAATGATCTACATGTTGAATCTTCTTTCAATCATGTATTGTTCACTGGTTTAATTTAACTTAAATTTAACCTATACATGTTCAGATATATATATATATATATATATAAAATAAATTTCGATGTTCAAAACTGTTGAATGATCATTTCAACATTTCATGTTGAAATGATCATTCAACAGTTTTGAACATCGAAATTTATTTTATTTTATAATTGGCTCTGTAATTTTAATTACATTGAGCTCTCCACCTGTATCAATATTTAACATTAAAATATTCATATTAATTAGGATCGTGTCTTTGGGATTTACCTTTCTACTTTTTCTTTTGGATTAAAATTATTTTAAATATATATATATATATATATATATATATATATATATATATATATATATATATATATATAGCCATCCGCACACAGATCTGTTTCTCTGTATCACAACTCATTAGTACGGTTAGGCATCCGATTGCTTTTAACTCAGGTTTGAAAGCCAACCGAATTGGCATCAGACGGCGATTCTACCTCTGAGTTATGGGCGCTCGGTAGAAGAAGGCAGACATTTTAGCGTGTATACTATCATTAAACACATTCTTAGTCGTAGAAACATTTGTAATAGATATAAACGTAATTTACATGACATATTTACTAAAAGCCCCCCCCCCCCCAAAAAAAAAAGAGAAAAAAAAGAAAAACGGTTTCGTCCCATAGCTTATCAAGTTTAATTCCTTGGAATAGAGTGATGTATAAAATGATGATTACTTACATCGGGTGGGAGGTGAGAGAAAAATGTGCAATTAAAAGTAGAATCCAATGATATTGAAACCCAGCATCAGTCTCTCTTATTACAGATAGAAAGTTTGCGGGATTTGATGTACAGTGACCCTAGCACCTTTAGATCATATAAAAAGTGGGATCGTAATAGAATAATGAAACGGTCCACACTCAATCCATATAAACAATTCCTGCTATTTATAATATGTTGTGTAATGGACGATCCTGGTGTATTAACAAGTTGACTACTACCACCAGGATTCAAGATTCTAAGACGTATATGTTGCTTAATTCTGAAATCCAACTGCTGAGACGTACTCCATATGTAGTCGTGCCCACAATTGCATTCAAATTTGTAAATTACAGAATTACTATGATAAGTGCGGAGGGCATCCTTACGTATAGAAGATAGAATTAGTCGAGTAATAAATGTTACTAGAACATTAGCTGAAAAATAACATTTCCTAATAAACAGTGAAATTCTCCTAGCTAAAGTTTGACCCTCTGAAACAAAAAAGGGAAGACGCAAATAAACTAGATATTTTTAATAATATGCGGCTTAAACCTGAAAACATTATTGGTGACATCACGAATAACAAAATCCAAAATACCCAAAGGATATCCATTTTAGAAAGTTTCATCAAAATAAAATCTGTCTCACCGCACAGGAAGGACTCGGAACAGATCTTAAGATCTCTGTTAATCAAAGTTTAATTAAAATAATTTTACCTTATCGGGGACAAAAAGAGTCGCAACGTGTATATAATCCCCGAAAAAGAGGCTTCCTAAATACAGATGTCAAAACTCGTCACCGTTCCTATAGAAAGGGACATCGAAAAAGGAAAGGTAACAGTTAGACTCCTTTTCTACGGTAAACATAAAGGAAGAATGGACAGAGTTTAATGATATCAGAAAGAAGTCAGCTCGTTAAGATTTGGAGATAGAATTTTCATAGATTTAATGCAAAGAATATGTAACTGAGCAGGTTTATGCCGACTCCGAAGTTTTGTGAACACACCGTTATATAATTACACAAGCGTGCATACACATACATTAAAATTTATAGCATGTCACACAACTTCGAAATTTAAACTTGGTTTAACGACAATACCTTGGAAAATGACACAAGCACTCTCGACAATCCACATTTTGGATAATAATCTGAGCACCCTACCGAAAGAACATGACCGCTGAGGTTTGAAGTTAATATATTCTTTGTACATACGCGGCAACTATGTGCCAGGTAAGTATATCTGCCATACTCTCCCACTGGAGTGAGATGTGACACAAGGTCGATTTTTAATGTGGGCAGAAAGCTAAAAATCCAGATCCGATGTATGATGAGATCATAACTGTGGCCTCACGAAATTTCGAAATCAGTACATGCTTATATATATATATATATATATATATATATATATATATATATGCAGCGTATGAATTCGATTACTTAGGCGAATGTATCAATAATAACTATAAGAACAAAAATTCAGAGAAATCATTAATTGTTCAGCCACAACAATTTCTTTGGCATTTATTTTAAAATGGTTATATTAGATATGAAGTATAAGACGACATATAACCATTAAATACATATGAGAAATACTTACGAATAAAAAAAAATACATATATATATATATATATATATATATATATATATATATATATATATATATAAATGAAAACAAATAGTAGAAGTGTTAAGGATAATAAGCGGAGAGCTTAACATTAAAACTATTTTCAAACATGGGCACACCATAATAAATGTTTTCTGAAATACAAAGAAAAACTCATTAAGAAATGATCCGTGAAAAAAGCAACATCTTATTTGAAGATACGATATTCAAAATACGTTGAATCTGATACAACACAAAACAAAATTATTTAGGTATAATATATAGTAAAGATATGCGTTGTGGTGCATTGGATATCGGCTCGGAACGAGAAATCGGGGAGCCGAGTTCAAATTCCAGCTGAATTCATTGCATTCACTTACGTGCAAATACACTTGGGAAAGGTATTAATCCGTCTCTTCCTTCCAGTTATGGGTTAAAGAACAGGACAGATTAGGTTCTATAGCCTTGGTCGAAAGCAATGGCAACCTACTGCGGGATAATCTTCTGCCCAGTCAGTCATGTCTCTTTCGGGACATGATCGCCCAAGCGTGTATCACGTATGCCACTTAACTGACTGATATAGTAAAGGAGAAATAACTACAGCAATAGACAATTGATTTCTAAATGATGATCAGTATCAAATCCGTTAAAGCTGACGAAGTAAACCAGGCTAGAAATCTTGAAAAGCACCCCTCACTTACTGGTTACCTGGGACGAGATATGATGTAAATTTTAAAGCAACCAAAACTGCTCATATTTAACCACCACAGAAAAAAAAATGTCTGCAATCAGCTTGGCTGACGCTAGACTAAAGGAGAGCGACACATTGCACCTTCTTCACCTCGCGTTTTCAACTGACTTGAAATAATAGACTTCATGTAATCAATAGCTGCATATATTGTAAGGAAATTACGGTCACAATTTTCTCATCAAATCCTCTCTTGCACATTTACAACTCTATAATTAGTCCGTTCATTAAATACTTCTGGTCTGGTTATATGCTATTTAACTCGAGGTTCTTAAAAACTTCTAAGACAAGGATTTATAATGTAATTGATCCTGAGTTGGCATCAAGTCTTCAGTCACTTTCTCACCAGCGTAATGGCTTCTCTTTGTAATTTCTACAAAATGTTTTCATGACAACTGCTCTCAAGAAATTTTTTCGGTGCAATTTAATCGTGCTACTAAATTTGCATCTAGGACCTATTCGTCTACTATTGAAATATCTTAATACAACCGCCAGTTCTAACAGTTATGTCATTCCCTGGGAATTAAAATCTTCAAAGATTTAATTGCAATGTTAATCGCCATGTTCAATGCTTTTGAATCTTTTTCATTTTTGTCCTTTTCCCATTCCTCCTGAACCCAGTATTTTCCCACATTTTTATTCCCTGAAGCCCCATGCGTACGATTGGCATTGGGCGCCTGGCTTGTGGTGACATATTCTTAACAAAGTACTTTCGTTTTTCTTCTACCAGATTTGGATAAATACAATTTGTGTCTCTGAAATATTCAATACATATACACAAGCATATATATATTTATAACTGTGTGTGTGAGAGAAAGAAAAAAGATCGAGAAAAACCGCGTGATTTTAATATTATTCAATCTCTCTATTCTCTGCATTTTGAGTGTAAATTAATTTTCAATGTGTCTCTTCAGTTCTCACTTAGTTAAGCCTAAATTAGTTCTTTTGTGCGATGATCCTAAAAAAGTTAACTTCGTATTTATCAATAATGGAAGTAAAAAACAAAACAATTTAATTTATTCTAATGTATTTTTCTATATCCAATCACAATTATTAAGGTTTCCCAATTTCCCACAATCTCTACATCTCCATGATTCTACCCATCAGCTGATTTAAAAAAAATTCTTTGATATTCCAATATCATTATTACTCTCAATACTATTCGTTCTTATAATATTATTTATACTACTAATACTACAAATACTACTACTAATAATAATAATAAAAATAGCAACGGATTTCCCTAATAAAGCTTCTTTTGCTACCGTCACTACAAAGTGTTTTGTCTC
The DNA here is from genome assembly GCA_037127315.1 of Ascarosepion bandense. Classification (NCBI taxonomy): domain Eukaryota; kingdom Metazoa; phylum Mollusca; class Cephalopoda; order Sepiida; family Sepiidae; genus Ascarosepion; species Ascarosepion bandense. The sequence goes on from JBBBDQ010000832.1 coordinate 1,066,176, forward strand.
TTCAAATTGCATGACGACTATGAAGTCTAATCCAACGTTTCGCCTACAACAACTGCTGCTTATAGTTAAATTAATTTCCTGCAATGGTACAAATCTTGATTAAACGCCTGCAAGAACTTTGCAACTTAAAAATGAAAAGAAAATCTGTTGGAAAGGAAAGGCAACAATAAAAAAATTGTCCCTCATAAAATATAAAGAGGATTTAATAAAATAGCAACTTAATATTATTTCTGATAACGTCATTAAAGAAACTCAAACTGATTGAGGCAATGAAAAAAATTTGACGTCATCTGCGCCTATGCATAACAGATTAACACTTTTCAATTGGTGAACGTACCTGGTATATTTTGTGTCTGGTGGGGACCTTAAATCATCTCTCAGTTGCGTCTCTGTCCTCGAAGACGGAGTGCGGCTCAGTTGTAGCTCTGTCCGAGGACAGATATGCAACTGAGAAAATTAATACTGTGTGGATGACCGGTCCCAGGAAACAAATTCCCGAGATCGCGCCACCCCATTGCAGAAGATGGGTAGATCAGGTGTTCGGAATGGGTCATTTTTGTACCTTTGCCTGCTCGTGCGCGTCGGGGATCCCCACATTAAAAACCGACCTTTTGTCACATCTCACTCTAGTGGGAGTGTAGGGTAGATATTCTTTACTGGCGCATATTTGCCGGGTATGTACAAAAAATATTAACTTCAAACCTTAGCGGTCCTTTTTTCGGTAGGGTGCTCAGATTATTGGCAGGCAACTAAGCCGCCCTCACAATGTGAATTGTTGAGGGTGCTTGTGTCATGTTTACCAACGTATTGTCGTTAAACTAAGTTTAAATTTCGAAGTAGTGTAACATGATATAAAGTCTAATGTATGTGTATGCACGCCTGTGTAATCATATATCATCAGCGCTATGTTTCCTGTGAGCAATAGACTACGCCCGCTCAGTCTCACTCTCTCAGCTTATCTTAAGTTGAATGACTACATTGAATTAATAGCTAAATCTACTAAGAAGGTCGGGTCCCTGTGCCGGGCCAGAATGTTATTCTCTTTTGAATCTGTCATGCACATTTACAAGTTTACCATCCGCCCGTGCATTAAATACTGCTGTCTGTCATATCTGGTCTGTGGCCCCTGCTCTTCACCTTAGGATTCTCGATAAGATCCGAAAATAATCTGCAATGTAGTCGATCCTGACTTGGCAGTCCAATTCCAGTCTCTCTCTTACCGACGAAATGTTGCTTCCTTCTGTCTCTACCACAAATACTTGTACAAATTCTCCACCGAAGAGCTTAGTTCCTTGGTGCCACTACCTGCGCGAATTAACTCGAGCTAGTAGAATAGTAACAAGGTCCCACCCTTTTACTGTAATCAAGTGTAACTACAACTTTTTCTCTACCAGCTTCTTTTCTCGCACTTCCGGTTTGTGGAATTCCCTTCAGTATTTTTGTTCCCCTAATAGCTACAATCTCCCAAAGATCAAACGCAATGTCAACTGTCATCTCTTATCTCACTGATTCCCATCCACTTTCTTACTTTGCTCTTTGCTCTCACGCAGATATGCATACACAAACGTACCTGTCCTTCTCTTGCCATTCACTGACACATACTGTGTTCTGTTCTCTTCTCTCTTTACTCAACTATTATGCAACACCCTGCGCACCAGTGGCAGTCTAGCCTTGCTTGCTGTGAGGCGATTATAAAAAAATTGTGATAAATATACGTAAGTAGATAAGGAATATATGGAAGTTTCATTTGCCTCAGCGTCCATCAGCTACTGTATTCTTGAATAGAGCTTATATAAAAGAAAACGGCATGTTTTTTTCAGGGGAGACATTGTTTCCACAATATCCGATTTCCGGACAATGTTGTAGATAATTCTTTAAATATACTTTAGTAAGAGAGATGTCAGTAGATAGCATCAGGATTACATTCTGTGAAATTCTATGAGTTGATCCTTGAGATTTCGACTTATTTGAAGTGTGAAACCATTTTTCCCATGTTTCTTGTGTAATCGTTAACATAAGTATCTAGAATTATATATCCTAGACTTTGATAGTAGAAAAGATAAAATACATCGCAAAACTCTATCGGTCTATGAGAATAGCCGGAGATCCTTTTATTTAAAAGCTTTGTTTTTGTTTATGTACATGTGGTACTTACTATAAGCAAGATGCCAGTCACAGCAATTATTTATCAAAGGCATTTCGTTCATTTCTACGCCTATGTTGATATTCAGAGAATAATTTATTTGCTATTATAGGGTTATGACAAGCAGAGACAAGGCCTATTAATCAATTTGGAGTTAAACTGCTCATGAAGAAAATTTTATAAAAAGATATGGACATTTTTATCTATCCGAACATTGTTAGGAAAATCAATGGTTAAATTGGTTGAATAGTCAAGTCAATTTCACTTAATTTTTTTTTTATGTTTTTATCACTTTTGCTGTTAAATATCCCACATGGTCTGAGAATCACACGATAATGATTTAAGAAGTTTTTACAAAAATTTACTGAATATGATGTAGGAATATATACAATTTTATACACTTTTCGTCGAACTAAATTGATTCCTACATTAATTAATGTATTATTTTTAAAATTATATTCTCATCAGACATATAAATTTGAAAAACCTGTTAGAACACAACGACAAAAATTTAATTTACGATTAGAATACAATTTACTATTAAATTATACTTTCTTCTGTTGCTTCATTGTGATACTCTCTGCACCGGACGCTGGCTGCCCTCTGGCCAGATCCTGGCTGAAACGGCACTAGTTGTGACGCCTCAGCCTGGCTGGCCGTCTGTCCAATGTGATGCTCGCCCTCGCTGACGGTCGTGACGATTCCAGTTATGACACTGCCACCAGGTTGTACGGTTAGTACGGTTAGTTTGGTCGCTGTCGCCGGTCGGGACGATTCAGTCCGATGATGTCGCCACAAAAGCTGGGTTACTGGACGTCATTTGCAAAACGGGCCACTGTCCCACGTTGTGATTAGATCCCAGAGGTCTCGTGTTACAATCTTAATAGTCGTCCCTTTTAGCCAGTCCGGACACTGGTGTACACTGGTTTGAAAAAAAAATAAACATGGCACCAAAACAAAAAAAAATAATAAAATAAATGAACGAAGTCGAACACGCCTGGAGAACACACCGTAGAATGTCTTTATATAAAGAAAGAAGCAATGTCTGTCTTTTCCCAAGAATACAATCGTCGAAAATGATTTTTACAACGGAGAGAGAAAGTTCGCGAAAAGAATCATAATTTCTAATCGTTAAACGAAATGTTTTGTGTAAGTTTCGTTAGCGTTGAAATAAACAGATCTCTTCAAATATTCGCCAATGTCTCTTCTCGTATTGCGTTAAAGTCTTTTCATTAATTCTCTATAATCAAGATTGTCAATTTTCCTATGTAACTTCTAAAACAGCAAAGTTTTTTTCGGGTCCTTATCGGAATTTAACGGAGTTTGCCGAAGTTGAGCAAACGAAGAATCAGAATTTTCGATTTTCCCGTGATTATAAAAAATAACAATAACGTTCTTTCGGCATTCATGTTGATGGCGCACTTTTCCAAATCAACTTCTTTGAGTTAATTTGCGTCAGGCTTCATTTGAAATTAACTCTTTAGCCATTTTTTCCTAGTCCTTTACATTTCGACTGATAGCAGCTCCAACTCAAAAACTGTCACCCAACTGACAAAACTGAACTATCTATTTTATATAACCAATTTCGATCCTCTGGGGATCTGGCCGGCTCACAACCTTCGGCCAATGAAAATCGATCTCCGCCCATTCGATTGGTCTTAACTCGACCAATGAGATCATGCCAACTCACACCGAACCGAATCCAGCTCGGGTCACTTCGGACTGTTGTGCTAAACAGTGGAATTGGCCTCCGGGTGACCTTATCAAATCACTCTGACACTTGTTTTGTCTACGCGTTTTCAGATTAGCGGAATCAACATTTTAACTCCAAAAGAAGAGAAATTTATATAAAAACATGAAAAACGAGAAATGTGTATTTATTCAAAATAACTTTATTTCATACTCCCGTGTTTTTAGAAGCACGTGATGGTACTAAAATTATTATTTTTTCCTAAGCTCACATCGCGTGACGCAATAAAACATTAATAATATCACCAATATATTTAAACCAACCAAAGGAAATTATCCCCGCGGGAGAAGGAAAAGTATCACTGTGGGAGATAGTGTCACACATTAACATGACCAGCTAGCCTAAACTCCTCTTTAGTCCCAAGAATCTTGTCCCTTTCTATTGTAAGTAATATGTAGGTAACTTTGGACAGTAATGGACATGTTCCAATCCTTATGTAATACGTTGAATTCTTTTGAGAGTGCTATTTTCTTACTGTCTAGATGATCCAAACGCTCTCTTGTTCAACTCTCTGCCTCAGGGTGGAGGGGAAACACAAACGAAGCTCCACCGAACGGTACAATCTCGCCTGGGGTGGAAAAAACAAGAGCCCAACCCAGCCTTAAGCTAGGTCTACGGGTTATTTTTATCATAGCTTAAAGGCTCGGAATCCCCACTTTTATTAACCGTGTGTCGCGTCCGTCTTCGTGAGGAGCTGGTGAATACTGCTTTCTTCCCTCTCTAGTTCAATTCTAGCAATTGTTATTTACTTCACGCGGCTTGCGAGCCTTGCATATTACTATATAATTCCAGACTCCGATCGGGTTATTACTCGTGCAGTAACATTTTAGGTCGCATAAGTAAACATATGTCTCCTTATTGTCTCGATGTAATCCAATTATTCCATAGCCTAATTGTGAAAAAGCAGCATACCATACATATATATTTTTTTTAAACTAAACCTCACTCATTATCAATACATTTACATTTTTAACAGCAATCACATTCATTAAATATTTTAGCGTAAATGTCTAATCACATTTCTTTTATGCTTGAATGTATTCTGAATTATAAATTCATATTCACATATATATCCTGATGATACTACCGGCCATAATTATTAGGCCACCTCAGTTTTTTTAAAAGAAATGATGTATTTCTTATTATTTTTAGTATTTGTTGATGTAACTGCAATATAGTTAATTATTAAATTCATTTGATGCATATGTTATTGTGCAGTATAAACAAAAATCGTTCTATTTTCATTTACAATTATTCACTTGCCAACAATTACTAAAAAAATAGTATGAAATAAGTCACTATTTAAAAACACTGGAGTCGCCTAATAATTATGGTCAGTAGAGTATGTGTGTTGACTCTGTAGATTTTATGTTCATTATTTAAGCCTGAATATCACCATAGTTGGTGTTGCTCCTGTGATTTCCGTAACAAATATTTTCTGAAACTTTCCTTATGTTTTTACCAAATAAATCTTGGGAGCAGCGTTTCTACTGCTCAGTCAGTCAGTTAAATGCCATGAATAATATCCGATTAGGCGACCATATCTCGAAAGAGACATAATTGACTGGGCAGAAATTCTCACGCAGTAGATGCCATTATTTTCTGCAGTAGACTGGTTACCAGCAAGGCTATAGAACCCAATATGCCCTGTTATTTAACCCATAACTGGAAGGAAGAGACGTATTACTACCTTTCTCAAGGGTATTTGCACATAAGTGTATGCTAGGAATTCAACTGGAATTTGAACTCGGCTCCCCGGTTTCTCTACTGCACCACATCTGCTACTGCTACTGAAACTTAAATACGATAAAATAAGTGTATTTAAGCCTTTTATTAGGTTATTTTAGTCATAAGAAGCGCATCAACCTTAACACAGTAATTTCATACTCGCACCCACAAAGAATTCCTATAATTCATTTCATTGTAAACTTAACAACAATACATTTTTATAGTGAAATTATCAGCTATACATTTAATACAATAGAATGTCCAGCAATATATTTTTTAGCAAACTGGTAATGAATACAACACTAAAACTATAAAGTACATTCTTTTAGTAAAATTACGAGCAATAAATTTTTGTAGTGAAATTACTAGAAATACGTTTTAAAAATCACCATCAATATATTTCATTATCTACAATATATATATATATATATATATATATATATATATATATATATATATAATACGTTTAGTTCTTAAGTATAAAATCAAGTACAAAATATGTATTATTAAAGGCATAAAATTGAATGAAATATATTTTTTATTTCGCCATTAAATATCACATCGTGTTTGATATGCTGTTAAAAAATCAACGAAACAATTAAATTATGAATTTCTAAGAGAATCCGACTGAATTGTATATACAGAATAAAACTTATATATTTATTATTCCAAATATATACCTCTCTGGATTGGAGTGTGTGTATGTTTGCGTGTGTTGGATTTTATGCGACACAGAGGGAACAACTTAATCCATGTCGGAAACAAGAAGAAATGCTAACTGCTACTTTGATGTAGATAGAGACTTGGACTTGTAAAAAGAAAATCGTATTGATCAAATAAATATAATTATTAGGGCGTGACACAACCGTGCCCCTCTGATAATTTTCTCTGATACTTTTTCTTTGTTTTATCTATTTTATTTTATTTTATTAGTTTGTCCCAATTCACTTCTGATGTGTCTACTAACGATCCTGCGTCACACAAGCTAGCAAAGTTTTTGATATCAGAATACACTCATTGAATAGCTGAATATTTGCACAAGTCAAAAAAATATATAGTAACATTCATAATGCTTACTTGTTTACTCACGTAATAATGTGAGAGGATCTTTTTTCTTTCATGATGCGTGTTCATGCATTTAGAGTGATGCACAGAAATGAACAGCTAAAGAAACATATATAGTATATATGGACTCAAACAGCGCTTTATTCTTTTGCATATCTAATAAAAACGGAGGCGAGATAGAAGGCAACGACATTAAGTGATGAGAAAAAAAACAATCATCGAAACAAATCAAGACAAAGCAGTGAATTGAATTAATTCATTAGAAAGAATCGGCGTACATAAAAGGTGACGTCACGGCCTATCACTAGGCAACTATTTAGCGAAGAAACGAAATGAGCCAATGGATTAAACACTTAAAGAAACGAGTAAATAAATGCAGGAAATAGAATTGGAAAACTGAACAGGAACGAATCAGCAAAAGATAGCATGGCGGGAATAGAGTTCGTCTGAGAAACACTGAATATATGACGGAGCGAAAATTAAATGTTTGCTAGCACGCGGGAGTCGAATGTGGGTGGAGATGTCTTTCCTTCATAAAAAGTGCATATTTTGGTTGTTTGTAGCTTTAACTTCCCAACATGCATTTTATTTCAGATTCCTCTTCCTTTGAACTAAAATCACATTCTTTCTTTTTTTTCTTCGTTTTTCTTTTAATTTACTTCTACCCTTGATCGTAAAAACATTATCTTTTTTTCTATCTTTTTCCATTCTTATTTATATTCTTTTTAATATCTTTTGTCTCTTTTATTCTGACGACGGTCTCTGCGCTAATTTATTTCTTTCGTTATAGTGAATTTTCTTTTCCTAATAATTTATTTTTATTTTTCATTATTTCTTATTCATTTATTTTCTTATTTATTTATATTTTACTTTGTATCTTTTTTAGTTAATTTCTTTTCTCTTTCTATTGAGTCTTTCATTCTTCCATTCTTTTCAACTTTCTTTTCTCTTTTTCGCGTCTTCATTTTTTTTATTTAATTTTTACTTTTTTGTATATAAAACAATATTATTAATATTCTTCCTTTCTTTATAAGATAATTTCATTCATTATTATTTTCTATGTGTCTATATTTAAACTCAGTGACTTATTTCAAATTTCTACTTGATACCATTTTTTTATAATCGTTTCACCACAAGCAAGGCATTATCGTACCTAGTGCGCATGGGTTACATAAGAGGAGACTGTAGAAAAAGAGGAACATGTCACAGAGATGTCGTAGAATAGACAAGAGAAGAATTGAAACACTGGTGGTGTGAAAAGAGCTGTGTGAGAGTAGAACGGAAAGGGAGAAGAAGATACAGATTGAGTCGAGGAAATGATTGGCGTCACGGAGAAACGTCATGGCAATTGACGTTGTATTTAAACTCTTGGAGATTGTAGCTATCAGGGAGACACGTATACAGAAGGGAGTTCAACAGTGGGGAAGTGCGAGAAAAAAGTTAGAGTAGAATTTGCGGTTACATTTGATTGTGTTCATTGTAAAAAGGTGATACCTAGCTGCCAGTCTAGTGGCTTGAATAATTTCGTACAGAGGGGGCACCAAGGGGACACTAAGCCCGTCGAAGCAGAAGCCGTGAAAATGTTTGTAGAAGAGATTTGTAGAAGCTACATCTCGTCAGTGAGAAAGTGACTGGAGTCCAGCTTCTAGGTCAGGATAAATTACATTGCCGATTCTCTTTTGGATTTTGTTGAGGACCCTGAGATGAATAGCAAGGGCGCCTGACCAAATTTTATAGTAGTATTCAATTTAGACTATTTTATTAGAAGTTATTGCATGTAACGTAAGCAAATATTTTAGATATAAAATAAACAGCTATTAATATCTGGAACAGAAACGAACAAAATTACAGAAGTGCTGTCATACCTGTGCATGATCTTTTTGCTTTCTAGGTTTACTTTTTCATGTGGGAGATGATTTATTTTCCAATCCACAGCCTCTTTATCGCAAACGTTACGTCACACTCATATATATCGCTATTTCCATCATAAATATTAAATCAAACATTGTAAAGTCAATGAGTCGAGCTTTTATTAGAATAATATTAATTAATATCTGCACTTTGGTTACAATTTGCAAATGTATCACAAGCAATCAGTGTATTCCGTGTGTATGTCTTGCGCGAGCAGTTTGAACAAGCTCCTCTTTGCGCGTAAACCACGTTTGTAGATTCTGCATATTTTTGTATAAAAAAACAACGGCTTTATTTCAGTATTTTTCTATACTTCTGAGATGTGGCAGTATTTACACTATTTACAGTGTCAGCACTGTTTTCCACATGTTTATTGTCATGATTTCGACAAATCGGCCGTTGTACGCTTCGGCCTTGTTCAGGTGCTAGGATTTCGAACCGAACTCTTTATTTTGATCACTGGGTTATATCATTCATTTGTCACAAATACAGAATTAAAATTTTATGGTCTATGGTTTCGCGATATTTGTCAAAAATGTGCATTATGGATCCATATTATTATGTACTATATTTGCCTAAAAGTTCTTCTTTAACTTGTCATTATTATTATTTTGTTCTCATTTTTCATCATATTTAGATTTCTGCTATGGTCGCACTACGTACCAAGTATGCGGAAAGACATAAGGCAGGTCGTGGTGTGTTGTTATGGCTCCATTTCATGTTTTTTATATCTAATATCTACCCTATCATCTATAGCGTTACAAAGAAAAAGTTCTCCTTAGTTTGTGGGCTGTACTTAACAAGACAATTTTTTGTATATCTCTTCAGCTGGGGTTTCCAGGGATTCTTTCAATGTGTTGTTTTGTTTCATTTTTTATCATTCCAAGTGCACCTACTATCACTTGCACAACTCTTGTTTTCAATTTCCACATTTTCTCTATTTCAATTTCTAGGTCTTTATACTTTGCCAATTTTTCCAATTCCTTGGTTGCTATGTTACAATCCGATGGACAAGCCATATCAACTAATAGGCAATGTTTTTCTTTCTGGTTTTTAACAATAATGTCCGGCCTATTTGCTTCAATTTTTCTGTCTGTGTTGGTGATGTAATCCCATAGAATGGTGACATATTCTATTTCTGTGAGCGGTGCTGGGTGATGTTCATACCAGTGATTGTTTACAGATTTTCCAGAGAGTTTGCACATTGTCCAATGTGAATATTACCACACTCTATTGTGACGATTTTTATATTCATTTGGGGCAAGTACAGAACAACCTGAGATTAGATGGTCTATTGTTTCCTGGTGAACCTGCATTTTGGATCCACATTATTATGTATAATATTTGCCTGAAAGTTTTTAATGAAAAGACTTTGTTCTTGCGCAGCCTTCATTTTCAGACTTTAATCCAGATGCACGTAATCATTGATGAGTATTAACTTTATCAACATAGGGTTTATTAGCACATTCTGGATATTGGCTATGGAGGGATTTGTCTTGCCAGCGTTGTTTCATCAGTTCAAGAGCTTTATCCTTGGCTTTTTTTATATTTTATGCCGCAATTATTTGTTCTTAGTTTCTGTTTCGCTTTTCTACAAAATCTACGAAGTTTAAATCGTGTTTGCATTTACTGCCTTATTTCATTAATGAATAGGTTTCCTTTCTGTTTTCATGTTATATAACTATTATTAGTATTATTAATACTGTTATTATTATTATTATTATTATTATTATTATTATTATTATTATTATTATTATATTCTTCGTTTCAACCGTGTCATCCACGTTGCATTGCGCTGGTTATAATATTGCGATATTAATATCTCTTAACTATAATTCCTCAAACACGTCATTTATTCGCTTATCATTTGGAGTTAATTTGTTTTAGTGATTGGATTAAATAAACACATGTTACATTTACGTCATTTGCACGTTTTCATTCTCATACGCGAGTCTCATATATCATGTTTTTGTTAAGAAAATGTGGATAAGCAATGGTCTAGAGCCCAAATTCAGGAATTTGGTCATATTTTTATTGAAACTCCAGTTTGATCAACGAAGTTAAGCAACATCGACCTTAACTAGTACCAAGAGAGTGACTGTTCGCGATTACCTGGTGCTGTAAGCTGAGATGTGCTTGTGGCATGACGGTTTGAAAAAAAATCGGATAGTCATATTCAAATTCACGTTCGTTTACTAATGTTCAAATACTCTTGGGATATTTATGTCTCTACACCGTATCCATCTAGCTCGGATTAATTAGTTAAACTTGTATCTATAAAATCATTATTATCTAAATAATTTAAATATATTTTAGCTTCAAACAATATGAAAATGTTTAATAAAGAGTAAAAAAATCAATTAAACAATTAAGCCAAAGTAAGTTTTTCTTCTTTCGTTTTGTTTTGTTTCCATATTCTTTGTTGTGAAGATGTACATTATTCACCTAATACTAGTAAATGTCTATATCTTTCAGTTCCTAACCAAAGGAATACCTCCATCTCATGTACCGTATTAAAAAATCTTTCAAAATTCCCATGATGGACTACTATTTTGAGAGTCCCTCAACAGGACATGGCAGTGGTTATATTCTTTTGCATGTTACGAAGACAAAGTAGTTTGAGAATGACATCTGTACGGCAAATTCCCAAAAGGTTCTCTTGTAGGATCCTTTATATTTAGAAATCAGCACGGTTATTAGAACGAAACATACGGGTATTTTGAAATTGCCAGATAATAATGCTTCTTTATGTGACAACGTTTGCATAGCAGACGTTTAACTTTGTTATTTCTTTTGAATAGCTCGCTTGAAAAATGTGCGTTCGCAAATGTCATGCATGGAGACAGGATTTTTTTTATTAGTAAAACGTCTCTTTTAGACAATGCTTTTAAAATGAATTTAAATCCCAGCGTTTTTATTTATTTTAACATTTGTGATATGACACCGTTGGATGCGTAGAGATAAAAATAATGAAAAAGAAAGAATGTTAATAAGTTGTAACCTTTTCATAGAAAGCAAATTTTGATAGCATGCACGTGGCTACTTAAGAAAAAAAATATGTTAAAATGACAAAGTTAAACGATAAAGAGATTAGGCTTTATTAAATATTTGTTACATAAAGGTAACATGAGGACAAGATATAGTTACTTTAAAATTGTGTTGACCATTGAGCAAAGACGTATTAAAGAAAGATAAAAAAGAGATTGACGGAAAGATTTACTGGTAAAAAAAAGACAATATCTGTTAAGTTTGGTACGTATCTTAATGCCTTAAGTATAGGATTTTTAAAATTCCCCAATTATATGTTTCGATTAAAGAATAGGGTATTAGATCATATAGCAGATATTCTAGACTTTTAATGAGGATGTTGTCGTTTCAGACCTGTGTTCAGCTTTAGAATCTCATCATAATCAATATGCCAAACATTGACATTGGGATTATATTTTTCATGTAGAGAAAAAAATGCTAAGGGGTTGATCCATAATTGGTGAGTAAAATTGGGTAGATACAAATATACGGGAGGTGTCACTCGTTGGTCTTGTAATAAATCAAATTCCGTCGTGATTAAGGTTTTAAGTGTATCGAACTCTTTCAAAATTGTAAATCATACCGGATTATACGTTCTTCCCCACAAAAATTTAAGTAAGATATATTTTTTTATAGTTTCAGTATGAAGCACCAGTTATACCTGTAGGTTTTGAAGAAAGAAACCTGCAACAGAAATTAGTTAGGCATTCTAGAAGACGGGCATCCTCGGAAAAGTTTACATATTTTGGTATATTAGGCATTCATTGACTTAGCTTCCAGGCTTACTGTCGTTTGAAATTTTCGAAAATATTCTCTTTAAAACTTTTATAAAATTCCCTAACTTTTATCGCGCTGTCAAATATCGACGGTGGATTTCTATATAAATTTTTGCTAGTAAGAAAAACTCAACATCCTTATTTTTGTTCATTTACTTTTCGCGATACATGAGGAAAACATTTTAGTTGAAATATCTAATGAACTTTGTTTTATATTATTTTTCTGATTCTGTAGCTCCATTCAACAAGAGTCGAAGAAAGGCGGTTCTCTCGAAGATCAGCAGTCTCCATGCACACGAAACCATTTTAATCAATGCTCTGAAAAGTGATAATGTACAGCTGAACCTGTACATTTTTCCGACGAGGTTTTAAAAACATTGCTCAAGTTTTGACATTAATGTTGAACTTTTTCTGCAAATTGCTACAAGGTCTGCAGAAAATTTGCCATGTTAGTCAATGTTTAATTTGTTTTTCTAGGATATTTACCAGTTATAAGTGATTTATACACAGAGTTATTTGAAGTAAATCGAATTTAGTAATTCGCCATCATGAATCTTTGCACTAAAAATGTTAAGAGGCCAACGAGAAAAACTTTAAACAAAGCTTATTAATTACGATTATTAATAATTCTATTTTTGCGAAACAGCAGAACACAGTACACATTTTACGTAATCGTACGGACTACGTTCCTTTTTCAATTCATATTATTTCCAGTGAAGTGTTACTGAATACAATTTGCCACATTTAATGATTTCCGGTAATTTATTTATTCCTAGAATGCATCTACTTATTGATGCATAGGTATCTGATTATATTTCCAGCCGCGCCACTTGCATTTGTATGTGGTTATGTTTACTTGAATTATGTTGTCCACATTTTCTATAGACATATATGAGGTATATCCAGTCAGCTACTATTTAATGTTTTCTATAATGAACTCCAATGACCACATATATTAGTTACAGATCTCGTGCTATAGTTTTTAATGTATAATATTTTAGCAGAATATTTTTCTTTTTTAACATGATATTTCATTGACTGCTTTCATCCTAGGTTCATATTTGAGAAGCTACTTAGTGTTATAACGTCTCAATAAGGTATTGTGTAAATTACTAATAAACTTTTAATCCAGCAATTCTGTACTTTTCAACCCATGACCATTCCTATTTAGTTATAAGCAATGTGATAAAGTCTCTCCTAATAATATTGATATTTGACACAATACGTTTTCTCGGCTGGGTCATGTGTAACCTGCAGTTGTATCTTTTGTGTACATTTTAATCCAAAACTGTTGTACTATTTATGTTCTTATAAAGATTTAAGATGCATCCATTGGTAGGTCACATGAGAACATAAAGAAAATAACTGAATACTTCTTTTTTTTTTTAATCATCTCACCCCAAGCAAGGCATTCTACTGCCACTATTGCGCATGGGGCTACATAGGGGAAGGTAAAGAGAAGGAGTGGTTAGACATAGGGAATGTCAGGAGGAAGGTGACAGATGAGTAAGGATAGCGAGGATGAGGGTTGGGAAGAGTGTTTGATAGAATGGGAGCAGGTTAGTGTGTTAGGAGGTGTCTATTGACCTTACATTTAAACTCCTGGAGATTGTAGCCGTCGGGGAAGCAATCGTTTGGAAGAGAATTCCACAGTCGGGAAGTGCGAGGAAAGAAACTGTTGGAGTAGAAGTTACGGCAGCATTTTATCGGTTTCACTGTAAAAGGGTGGGATCTAGTTGCTAATCTAGTATATCGTTCAAATTCGTATTTAGGGGGCACTAGTAATCTAAGTTCATCGGAGTAGAAGCCGTGAAAGTATTTATAGAAGAGACACAGTGAAGCCACGTCGCGCCGGTGGGAGAGAGACTGCAGGCGATCTGCCAAGTCGGTATCTATCACATTACAGACCCTCCTCTGAACCTTATCGAGAAGCCCGAGGAGAACAGCAGGGTCAACCGACCAGATATGGCAGCAGTATTCAATGCATGGACGGATGGTAGATTTATAAATGTGCAGGATAGATTTAGACGGAAAAAACTTCCGGGTCCTACACAGAGAACCGACTTTCATAGCAGCGGATTTAGCAATGGATTCGATATAGTCATTCCATTTGAGGTCCGCAGAAAGTGTGAAACCAAGGAGGCGTAGTGTTTTACTCTCTGGGAGGCAAGCCTGGTCCAAGCCTATGGGAGGTAGGTAAGATTGTTGATGATGGTTAATTGAGAGTAGCTTCGTTTTAGAAACATTAAAATTTACGAGCCATTTCTTACCCCAGTCCGATATGGATTGGAGGTCTTTTTCAATCTCGGCTCCGAGGTTAGCTTTGACGCCTACACCAGATTTTTGTAGGAGGCGAGAGTAAACTGTGGTGTCATCGGCGTACAAACCTATTTGGGCTCTTATGGAATCATGGAGATCATTAATGTATATCAGGAAGAGTGTAGGACCTAAGATGGAGCCTTGGGGGACACCTGCGTTTATATGGTAGTTCTGAGAGGCATGTCCGTTTAATTCATTGTCCGTTTAATTCATTGTGCGGTTAGAGAGGAATGACTGGATTAGTTGAAACAAATGTCCAGTTCCGCAGTTTATATAGAAGGCCAGCATGCCAAACTCTGTCGAACGCCTTAGATATATCCAGTGCAACGGTTCGGGTTTCGCCATTCCTATCGAGTGCCTGGAATATGTACTCGGTGATGGTCGTTAGCATATCAGCAGTAGACCCGGTGAAGCGGAAACCATATTGCTTGTCCGAGAGGTGCCTGTGTGCTGTGAGATGCTGAACCACCTCGGCGTTGATAATGGCTTCGAACACTTTTACAAAGATCGGAAGAAGGCTGATAGGGCGGTAATTTGCAGGGTCAGAGGGTTCTCCAGTGTTTTTAAATATAGGAACTACAGAGGAAGATTTCCAACAGGCAGGAAAGCAGGAAGCAGATAGGCAGAAGTTGTAGAGCTTAGAAAGGACAGAGGAGAGTTCAGGGGCACATTTCCATCACCACCGCTCGCTTTGTGAGGGTCAAGTTTTAAGATTATCTTAGAGACAAGCGCAGGTGTAATATGGACATCATTCAGTTGTGCCTCGGTTCTAGGTGAGAAGCCGGGTGTAATAACTCCAGATGAGTCCAGACTAGAATTGTTTGAGAATCTGCGGGCAAAGCATTCAGCCTTATCTGCTGTGGAGGTGAGGACCTCAAATTTGTTGATTAGAGGGGGTATTGTGGTCTTTACAGAGTCGCCAGTAATCTTTAGAGCCGAATTTAGAGCATGCTATGCGTTGCTTCATTCTACCAGCAAACAACATCTTAGCTTCGTTAAGTATCCTTTTACACTTATTACAAGCTGAAGTGAAAAGGCGCCTGTTTTGGTCCGACGCGTAGTTACGATAGAGTCGGAAGAAATGATTCCGGTGGGCAATGGCAGCCGAGCAAGCGGGTGAGAACCATGGAGACGAATGAGATTTAAGCTGGAATTTCCTATCAGGGATGAAGGCATCGATACCAGCCTTAACCCAGGAGGAGACCTCGGATGCACATTCTTTGATGAGAAGACTAAAGACGTTGTTCCAAGGGATGACACAGAGGAAGTCTCGGAACGAATCCCAGTCTGCTCTTTGATAGCAGTAAGATATTCTACTTGTTTGGGCTTCATGGGTCGGGCGGGAGTGGAGTGAAATATTGACGGACACTACAGTGTGGTCAGAGTTTCCGAGTGGGCAGAGTTGTCTGGTAGTGCAAGATTCAGGGATGGAAGTGAAGCAGAAGTCTAGAAGTGAGTCCCTTCCGTTAGGGTTGTCGGAGAAACGCGTGGGGAAGTCCACTACTTGCGTAAGGGATTGGGTGATTGAAAAGTTCATGGTGTGGACACCAGCAGGGTCGGTGACAGCGTTCTTCAGCCACTTGGTGTGGTGGGCGTTAAAGTCACCAAACACGAATACATGGGCTGGGAATGGGAACAAATAGCTTTGTCAATATTGTCAGAAATGATGTCAAGTAATGAACAGTCAGGGGAGGAAGGAGAGCGGTAGAGAAAGAAGAGATAGCTAATCGAGCTGAGAAGTGAGAGGCGGAAGCACATGAAAGAATGATCTGGGGATTCAAAAGATGACACCCTAGATAAGGGAAGGTGTTCGCTGACATAGACACCAAGCCCATGCATATGAACATTGGAGTCCTTCCTGAAGAGGGGAAGGTAGCCAGGAACGTAGAACTCAGATGAATGGATAGAAGGGTTAAGATTATTTTCACATAGGGCTAATATATCAGGTGAGTTATTATGGAGGAAAGAATCTACGCTGGGGAAGTTGGTGCGGATGCCGCGTATGTTAGTGAAAGAGATGCAGACAGGTTTGGGCGTTTTCAAATGAGCTGGTTTAGTTTTGCTTTTATGTTTGCTTATTTCCATAGTGATTCAGTTAAGGAGACGTTTTAGAATAGAATCAGTCGGTCAATCGTTTGCAACTTGTGAAGGATGGAGACTGGTGCGGCCTACAACATAATGTGGCCTCGGGGTTGCCAACCGAACGTTCATGCAGGGACGCCCGTCCATGCGCGATATGGCACTACAAGAACCCCGGTATTATTCAACTGTTGATCAGAGCAGCCTCTCAAGACGCTATGCAAGAGTTCGGGCTCCTAACTACCAGTCGGAAGCAGCAACCAGGAAACTGCCAACCAGGTACCCTCAGAATGTAAAGACGTTGCCACCATACTTCGTAACTGCAAAGAGCTTCCAGCTGAACTAACATGAAGACCGAAGAAAGGGGATGAACCGGGAACCCCTTCCTAAACAAGAAACCAGGCGATCACCTCTAAACTCGTTCAAAAAAGGGGATGGAGTCTGAGACCGGGCGATAGTAGGAACTATCTACTCCAATTTAAGAAAAAAAAAGAAAAGAAAGAAAAAAATGTGACTGAGGTTTACAAAGTTTTAACTTCGTATAAGTCAAAAATAACTTGGAACTGCAAAATAATTTACACAAACTAAGTGACCAAAGAAAAAAATCAAACACCAACATAAAACGAAAAAAAAAAAAATTTCCAACAATTACAGAAAAACAGACTGACAAATGGACTGAATCCCGGTTGACTTACCACAAGCAGCTAACACTGTAAAGTTGGTTTAATTAAAATTCTGAAGACAAAAATAGAAATTAAACCGTTTTTTACAGAATATAGTCGAGTTATGTTGCTTGCGTTCGCTCACCAGCCGTTACGAATTCAATGTCTCGAAGACAGAAATTTAAATCTTCTACAAGACAAAACTAATGGAAATAATTGAACCGTGATACTATTTATCTTAAGTCAAAAATAACTTGAAATTGCAAAATAATTTACACAAACTAAGTGACCAAAGAAAAAAAAATCAAACACCAACAAAAAACGAAAAAAAAAAAAATAATAATTTCCAAAAATTACAAAAAAATAGAATGAAAAATGGACTGAATCCCGGTTGACTTACCACAAGCAGCTAACACTGTAAAGTTGGTTTAATTAAATTTCTGAAGAGAAAAATAGAAATTAAACCGTTTTTTACAGAATATAGTCGAGTTATGTTGCTTGATAGGATCTTAGGTGTTTGTCGAGAAAAAAGTTAGAATTTCGAATTCCAATAGTGCACGTTTAAGGTTATACAGAGATAAACTCTAATAAAAGAATTAGATATTTGAAGATATAAACTGTTTCTTTAATTTGACTATAGGGCCAAATAACTGGTATCATACGACTTTCTTACACACAATATTTTTATAATTCAAATCAAAAGACGTGGATCATAGACGACATAAATAAAAGCGGGCTATGGCGGAGACTTACCTTGCCGAAGCAAGAGAAGTCGGATTGTTTGCACGTGCATTTTTAGATGTCAGGGAACCGCCAGGTGAGATTATCTAAGGCAGTCACTGCGCATACGTCATCGGCGAAAGCGAGGCTGTCACACGCGAGAGACCTCGGTTTCTTGCCCAAGAGCAAAGACATGTAAAAAAAACCAACTTTGGTTTCAGGCAGATTGGTGTTGGAGACTCGTGAAGGCTGTACCAGTGGTCGAGTAAAAGTGCTATTGTTTTCGGTGCGCAAGAAACAGCGTCCCAAGTAAAGCAGTGTTCCAGTTTCTGCGTAATGTAATAGGCGAGAACAGATCCAAGTGGTCATTTATTCTTCTACCAACCACACTTTGTTAAACAATACCACAGTGGTCTATGAGCAGAAATAAATTGTTTTTCGCAACATACAGCCTGATTACGATAATCCGTGTCACGACAATGAAAGACGGTTTCCTACAAGTAGTTTACGACATCATTCTGGTGCTCTGTTTGCAATAGAAATTCATTGTAAATAGTTCCACTATCATGCAATATTTTTTGTTTATCGGTGATTTTTATTGATTTCCAAAAAACATACCTCAGATTGTTAGCAATTAAACACTATTAGATCATGATAATCAAAATAAATCGTTGCGTTTTATTCATAAGAAGGTACACAAAATAATTCTTCATTCATAATCTGTTCATTAATTTTGACACTTTTTAATCGAGTTAATCTCAAGCAAGGCAGTAAAGTCATGAATACACACAGGGTTACGATATATGAAAGAATTAGAAAACAAATATTCCTATGGAGCGAAAACAAATGAAGTGTAAACAGATGACAGTAGATGTCGATTGAAATTGCATTTAAATTAGTGAAGATAAAAGTTGATTGCAAAGCATGTAACTGAAAAGAATTTCCACAAACGAGTATATAAACTATTAGTATATGACATATGGTTACAGCTAGCCGACTCAACTGTAAATTACTGAGCAGTTTCATCTATAAGTTATGTATATAAAATGTACATGGAGGAAAATTTACGGTGGTGTGAAAGTGACTGACGTCGAGATGCCATATCAGGACCAATAATAGTGCTGATTATTCTTTGGCTTTTATCAAAGATCTATCAGATGCACTTGATTATAGGTTGCAGTAATATCTTGAGTAAGTACGAATTGTAGACATAGATATGTAAGATAAATTCTTGAGAAAAAATTGTCTAATACGAAGCAACATTCTTCCAGGCTAATATATAAATGGATTAAATATAATCTTTCCACTTCATGTCAGGGAAAACGGTAGCCCGATGTGCAACATGTCACTCTCTTGGATATTCGAATCAGACTTAATGATAAAAGTGAAAAAGAGGTATCTCTCAGATGGTTAAAAGAAAACAGGTTACTTCAAATAACAGGCATTTTTGCCTCAGTTGACAAGTGATTGAAGGACGTTTTAATACCTGCTATCAATTTGACCTTGTTCATTTATTGAGACAGGAGTAAATTGTTGTATAATTAGCATAGATATCAAGATAAGAGCTGATGAGATAGGGAAGGTCATTAATAAAAAGCAAAGTAGGACAAAGGATAGAAGCCTGAAGGATACCTATTAAAATTATACTTAAAAGACGTTTGTTTTTTAATTGGAAATGCTAAAATATTAACGTAATTTTTGTATAATTTCTAATACTAATAACTGTCTATGTTTTTATTTATAAAAATCTTTACTTACTGATATCGTCATTGATTAACAGTATATACAATTCAAATTGTTCGTTTATTTTATATTTATCTGTTTGATGTATTTTGTTTATCTTCTTTCTAAACAATGACATCGAACCACAAGACAGCATTTTCCGCGTTATTTCCTCCAATCTGTCAGAAATTCGTTCAGATTAATTAAAAGAAAAAAGATTATAATTTCAAAATTTCATTTATATTTCAGCGAAAAATTTATCCTCATGCATCCCAACAAAGTTAATATATGTCAAGAAATCTCTTTAAGCAACAACAACAAAATAACATTAGAAATATATTATTCTATAATATTATCCAACATTCTTAGAAATGAATAATGCAAAAATAGAGGCAGATACAAAAACAAAACAAGAAAATTATTGAATACGAAAATCACGTGTCATACATCATCATGTGACGAAGTCGAATCTTTTTCCTCGTTTATGGAAGTTACAGGCTATCCAGACCATGGTTCATTTTCAAGACACCACCTTTCCTTACTAAATTCAGTTGACTCCATTTGTACTGTTAGTAAAGCTGAAGCTTCTTTCTATAATGTTGCATTAATCTCCGTATGGATATTCTTGGAAACTAGATTTTGTTCCTCTGCAGAAGATATAATCATGATTCCAATTTTTTCTATTTTCAAGAGTAGTCGCTCTGAGTTTTGATACACAGCGACTAATCTTGAAACAGTTAACAGTTTCCTTGGAAAGAAACAATGCAGTAATTAAAGAAAAAAGGTTGGAGGTTAATGTGTGGAATATTTCGCAGTTCTAGTACCATTCATTTATATTCAGCCTATAAACATTTCAGTCCACCATCGTGTGCATAAGGCTCTGAAATAGCGATGACAAAAGTGTGTGTATTCGAAGAAATTAAGTTGGTAGAAGATTAACAAAAATTGATGATTTTGAGGTATTTCTTGTTCTGGGACTTGAGAAATATGTTGAGATTGCTCATGAATTGCTTAAGTTATAATGGATGCAATAAAGGCCAGAATTGACAGATACAAAAAGAAATCTAATTCAGGATTTGGGGGCAAGCTGACGAAACACTTAACAATATGCTCGATGAAATTTCTAAACTGGTACTGAAGAAGTATGTGCCACGGCATGATCGGATTCGTATTATAATCTATTTGGAATATACCGTGATTTTGGCTTTAGTATATACGTGATGTGTTATGAACATTAGCCAGAGACTGTACTAAAAATTATCATTTGCAATATATATATATATATATATATATATATATATATATATATATATATATTCTATGTTATTTTTTGTTTAGACATAACTTCTTATTGAAGGACGCAAACCTGTCTTTATAGTGATAGATAAGGAAAATATGTATTATTTTATTAACATTAATCTTCTATATGATAAAAGAGTGAATTCCAAACTAAAAATGTTAGATAACTTATCAGTATTTGACTTTAAAACTGAAGAATATTTGCGATATGTGTGTAGAAGTAATTATTGTAGCAGTGAATGCACTTGGAAACTACCTCATAAACTAAAAAAGCGCTAGTGGTGGAAGAGAATTGAAACGAAATTTCCAGGTTCCCAGAATAGTGTCGTGATATAATCAGCGAAAAATTCTTCAGTTTTGAGAAATCTTATGCATACCATACTTCAAGAACAGAATTTCCATTGACTACATAACACAAATGTGCAGAATAATAATAATAATAATAATAATAATAATAACAACGATTTTATTAGTTATGTTTAAACATTAATAATATTCTCATGTAAACGAAAATTAATTATTCTATACTCCAACCTTTTATAAAAATGATAATGAGTATAGAATAGAATGAAGGTTAAAGAAAAGATAAAAGAAAACGAATTAATTGACGGCGAAGAGCAAAAACGATTCATTTTTTTTTAATCTTGTAAACGAATACCGTTCACAAAAAAGAAAAAGAAAACTTAAAATGTGATTACGTCGATGGAGAGTAGAAGCAAGGAAAGAAACTCGTTTAAAAAATAAAACTACGCAGATGATGGGGCAAAAACATACTAAGTTGAAATAAAAGTGGGGACGATTTTTTTGAAAAAATACCTCCATGAAGAACAACCAGAAAAAAAGATAAAAGATAATGCAAGCAAATTCCGAAAAAAGTCAAAATGTAATTTGAAGACGAGAGAATTAGAGAGGAGAAATTAATTTCTGTGAGCGTGACACGAATTGTCTTTTAACAGAATTACTGTTCTGGGAATCGCCAAAACTAGGTGTTTTGGTTAGGCAATGGAATTTCTAACTTCAAGATCGTTTCTTGGTGAACAATCAACGTTTTTTACTGCCATATTATCCATTCAGATTTGTAAGTTCTCTGACAGTAAACATTTTTTAACTGATCCAACTAAATAATGAAAATTACCTAGTTTTTAATGATCGACCAAAAGAAATAAAATTCATATCCGATAAAAAATCATCACTAACCAGTTATTGACTTATTTATGAGTGCCTCATCAAATATGACCCTCACATAATGGGTACCTCTAAGAATGGGTGGAAATGACAATTTCTTTTTTATTTGACACAGTTCAATCCATAATTATATATGTCATTGTTTCACTATAATAGCTCATAACGACTGAACTAATCTATTATGTTTGAGAGTAAATTAAAAAAAAAAACATCTGTTATCTATAAATATTC
Organism: Ascarosepion bandense; assembly: GCA_037127315.1. Classification (NCBI taxonomy): domain Eukaryota; kingdom Metazoa; phylum Mollusca; class Cephalopoda; order Sepiida; family Sepiidae; genus Ascarosepion; species Ascarosepion bandense. The sequence continues at coordinate 1,088,793 of JBBBDQ010000832.1, forward strand.
GCTTTGTTAAACAAAGGAAGGTGCTATTCGTCCCGCATGACAACGCAAGCTTGGACACAGCACAACAAACACAGAAATAGAATTGTTAACGTGGGGTTTCCTTACAGTTTATACTCACTAAATTTGAGCCGTAGAGATTTTCCTGATTCGATCACTAGAATATTTCATATGTGGTAACAGTAATAATTCAAGTGACTTTTGGAAAAATAAAATTGTAAATGTATAATCAAACTGAAAATTTCTGTTGGATTAGTTGTATTGAAACTGAAAGCGATGTTATTTACCTAATTAGTAATATGTAAACAAATTCAACACGTATATTTTTTATATCCTATTTCGTAAAACATAATTATCTTAAGAATAGCTATATATAATTTTAAAAGTAAATAGTCATTTAAATATAAAATAGAAGTTATAAACATTTCGTAGAGAGCACACAAACTTTAATCATCTCGCTCATTTTCTTTTAAAATATATTGCCAAACAGACGCTAGTTGACAATGGTTTTTCATAACTATTTAATCAAGCAGAGGATTAGACTATTTATTTCGTTGATATCTATTAGTTTTTGTAAATATTAATAATGACTTTTGAATTTGTATATTCACTATCGCTATTATATTCTAATAGAAAGATTAAAAACAGAATATCTACTCAAATACGAGTATCGATTAAAAATAATGTTCAAACAAATAATTTTAATATGTCGGTTGTTAAAACCATTTCGTTAATCTTTGGGATTATCTATAACATTGTATGTTTACATTTGTTGACATTACGATACATTTCAGAACAGACATGTTATTTGCGTAGAATATTTCAAGCTGATTTGCTTCCTTTAATTTCCTAATAGCATTAACCAGCTAACTTAACAAAACTTAATATGGCTATATGATATCCAAATAGACAATTCAAGGAAACAATAAAGGGTTAGATGAATGATTTATTCAAACAAAACGAAAAGAAAAATATTTCATCATGAAATTTGTTGTGAATACAAACGAGAATTACATGTAATTGATTCGGTCGAATATTAAAAGTAAATATATAAACCAGCAGTTTTAGTACAAAGAAAAAAATGAAAAAGAATGTTCTTGAATAGATGAAACTACACCAGCAAGACAAATCTCTGCATGGAAATCGGGCTAAAAAAGGATATGCTGATGATGTTACCACTTATCGATGGTTACGAGCAACTGGATTAGTGGTTGAAAGGATAGGCTTTATTCTTGCCTCGTGAAACCAGTCTTTCCACTAGAAACTTTCAGGCAAATATCGTACATAATAGTGTTGATCCAAACAGCAGGTTCTTTCACAAATATCAGGAAACTGTAGATCTTCTGATTTCAGGATCTTCTGTACTTTTCCAAAATGATTATAAAAGTCATGACGATAGAGTGGGGAAATCTTTACACTGGTGAATTTATAAAAACTATGGAAAAGATGCAACAAACACTGGTATCAACATCAGCCAACATCGTTTACAGACAGAAAACATCACAATATGTACAGACAGGAAGATAGGCCGGACATAATGGTTAAAAATCAAAAACAAAATTTACCTTCTAATTCTTATAGCTTGACCAGAGGAAATTAACAGAGCAATAAAAAAAACAATCAAAGTACAGAGTCTTGGAAAATGAAATAGAAAAAACGTGGAAAAAAAACAGATACAGTTCTATTCATAGTAATTGAGCTCGGGAAGTTAAAACAATATCATAGCAACACATTGAAAACTTCGCCGGTAATTCCAGGTTAAATGAAATAGGAATTACAGCCTTTTCACTATAAAAAAAACAAACTTTGTTCATATAACGCTGATGTTGTTATGAAAGTTAGAAAGACTTATCAGGAAACATAGCCATAACTACACAATACCACCTGTCTTAGGTCTTCCCGATGACTTGGTAGATAGTGTCTATAGCAAAAAAATATAATAATAATAACAATAATAATAATAATAATAATAATGCACTTTTGGAAATGTACAGTCTCTTTCTCATGGGACTGTGAAACTCATATCAAACCTAAATCACCCTGAAGGCACTGCCACTTCAAGTCGATTGAATATCAGTTGAGGAATCTTTCAAAGATATTACTTCTGTTTGTGTGTCATTAAACACTACTCCGATGAACTAAACAGTAGTAACTATGAATACTAATAAATAAGAAAGTATTTAATCATCTACTATACATGGATGTTCTGAACTCTTTGTCAAAGACGACGACCAAGTCATCAGTGTCCTCAGTGCTGTAAAATATTTCGTTGATAAAATATATTTGGATTTGAAAATGTGCAAAACTAAAATTCAAGAAATTGTACATAAATACATTCACACCTAGATTTTGCCAGAAATATTAGGGTACTGGAAGGAGAGGAAGCTTGTTGACAGAGAATGAAATAGAATACAGCATAATCACATAAAGTAAAAACTAAGAAAATTATAGAACAGGAGTTGATCACTGAGTTACATTCACAAAACAGAATATCAGCCATAAAAAACAAGTCTGTCTCTGTGGTGCAATACAGTTTCTACTTCTTTAACTGGACATTAAGTGACATTCAGTAAATTAATGTCAAAATGAGAAAGCATGCATCCTCATAAAAATGGATATTGATTGTTGCATGCAACATCTCAAGGCTGATGTTGATTGTTTGCATATGTACAAATCTGAGGGAAGAAGAAGATTAGTTTAAATAAAACTACAAACATCGGTCTTCAAACGTACCTGGAAACTACAGAAAACTGACTGTTGATCTGTGTGAAAAACATGAAAGCAATAAAAAAAACTGTATTTAGTAATAAAGGAAGCCAACACATTCAAAATTGAATTTCAATTGGTTTAAGAAGTGCAATGAAATCCTAATACACACACTTCAGCGGAAAATAGGCTAAAAATGAAAACCAAACACAAATGCAGTGAACCAAATGCAAAAACAACGGCAAGATAAGCATTTTTATATTCAACACTATGCTAATATCAAACAGGCTTATTACAGACAAACCTCGTATCTATGGTTACGTATTGCAGAATAAACACGTGAAATAAATGGTTTTATTCTTGTGGAACAGGCTAATGCCTGCTAACGAGAAATTAAGAATCACTCATACTGAAAGATTCTATCAATACGAAAGCATATTTTGTAGTAAATATCCTGAAGCAATTTTCCATCTGGTATCATATTGAATTGTATTAGCACCCACTAAACTTAAATCTCGCCATGATAATATGTGCAATACATACATGGAAAAATCTGAAAATTTTGACGGAACAAAATTGCAAGAAACTGGTAAGGTCACCACCCTTACCTCATTAGAGACATAGGATTTGTAACGATATTTTAGTACTTCACAAAACACATATACAGAATAACTATCCGCACAGACACCATAATCAAAGGCCACAAAAACATAATGTTCTTTTGAATGGACATGGTATTTCCTGCAGACTGTAATGTATCTTTGAAACCTTTCAGAAAGCATCAAAATGCAATGATTTTGAAGTAGAAATCTAAAAAGTGTGGCACATGAAGACGTCAATATTTCTACTTTTAGATAGAGCCCTTCATTAGATTGGAAATAGTTCCGATGAACTCGCTGGTGGCTAATGACTTAAAGAAATATATTTTAAAAAGTGTATTCACAAGTACAGTTCACACATTATGAATTACTTCATCTATGTAAATATATGTGTTTTTATGTTGCCTTTTGAAAATTTCATGATGCCATTTCTGAAATTCTGTCTTTGATTGTGGCCCGAAGGATAATGAGTATGCGGCAGAAATTAAAGTAAATAATAATAATAATAAGGTGGGAATCACGAACTCATTTCTGCTACAAGTAATGTTTTTACGATTTTTTATCTGCATTTGAAGGATCAAAAGATAAAAAGTATAAAGATTGTTGATAAATCTTAAGAAATAAGGAGAGAAATATTTTCAATTCAACGCCGAATAGCTGAATAGAAAGAGATGACAAAGGAGATTGAGGATAACTTTTGTAAGAATCTTAGTAGATGGAGGCGTAACAATGTTAGAAAATATTTTGTATAGCTTATTTTAATTTTAATCAACTGACGACGTCTGTTTTACTTTCTTTATTTATGTTTTAGATTTTTTTCGTTTTGCGGTTAATTCCTCTTACACTTTTCTGTTCAATGAAATATTCACATTATCATGTTTCAATAAATCACTAAATTCTTTTTTACAAATCATATTCTTTAAACACTGATATTTTCATGTTTTATTTCTCATTTCCCTTTATTTCTCTTGTCTTTTTTATTCTCACCATTTTTATATTCTGTTTATTCTATGTAGGTTCTCTGTCGTTTTAAGTTAGGTTTCTTCTTTACTTTCTTTCATTTCAGTTACCCATCAGCAACTTGAGTTTTATTTATTGAAATTATCGTTAACTATGTGTGAATTAATTAAACTTCAACGTTAAAAATTCAGTTCACCTTCTGAATACAAAGTTTTTGCAATTACGTATCTAACATTTTAAACACTAAAAATCTAGGGACTAGCATTTCTATGTGAAAGTTTGCAATGTTTGAAGACAGATATTAATTTGAACCAAGCGACAACATGATTATAGAGATCTGCAATATTCCATAGGCTTTTATTCATTTAAATAACATGTTTTTGGCTGCACGACGTTTTTCATTTCCTTTCCTGTAATCTTTCGTAACTGTCTCCAAGACTTTTTATCTTTAACAACCCAGTTATGTATACCGTACTAAAAATATTAAATATCAAAGAGAAAATGAAAATAAAAATCCAGAATTATTAAGAGCTTTCATAAAATATTTGGTGTTTATCCAATATCCAAGCATCAATTATAGATTTATAAACATACAGTATAACTAACTGCAACTATTGCAAGGAGAGTTACATTGCTATGTCTTGCCAGACTTTTTCTCATCATAATCCATCTTGCACATTTACAAATCTGCCATTCACCTGTGCATTGAATACTCTTACAATTTCTAATATGGCGCTCTTTTTATTCATCTCGAAGTTCCTGACAAAATCCAAAGATTGATCTCTACTGAAATCAATCCTGACTTGACATCTCGATTTCAGTCCCTTTCTCATCGACATAACTTGAATTTTCTCTGTCTTTTCTACAAATATTTTTATGGCAACTGCGCTGATCATGTTTTTAATTGTCACATTCTGATTTTGCATTCTATTTTTTCATTTGCCAAGAGCCTAACAACTGTTTATTTTATATGATGTATTTTAAATTAGATATTATGAATACTTGAAATTCTTCATCACAAGATCTGTCGAAATGTCAAAAATTAAAAGAAGAATTCGTGATTGTGCAGAGAAATATTCACCCACCTCCAACTTGTACATTTTTTTCTTTTCTTATCTCTTAGATGACATCTTCTTCATTACCAGGAGTAGGATATTTTTTAAAATTTCATTCAATCAGATTATTTTAATATTCTTGCAGAAAGATTCTGATTTATCTGTGCATATTTCTGAGATTTGATATTGTAAATATTTACACTATTTACAATGTTTAGATTCTCGTCCTTATCCCTGTAGTCATATAGATCCTTTATACCGTGTACCGGTCTAAAATGTTCTTGTTTCACGTGCCATGCCGCTTCTGGATATCGTAGATATTAGTTACAGTTTTTTCCTAAAGAAACATGGCACAGTAGATAAAAGGATTATTAGAAGTCAGTCAGTCAGATAAGTGCAATACGGGATACACGCTTTGGGGGATCATGTCTGGGCAGAAGATTATCTCACAGTATGTTACTATTGCATTCTGCTGTAGACTGGTTTTCAGCCAAGGCTATAGAACCCTATCTGTCCTGTCATTTAACCCATAAATGAAGGGAAGAGACGGATTAATACTTTTCGCAAGGGTATTTGTGAGTAAGTGAATGCAAGTAATTCAACTGGAATGCGAACACTGTTCCCCGATTTGTCGTTCTGAGTCGATATCCACTGCAATGCAAAGCACATAATCCAGAGAATTGGCCTAAATAGTTCTGCGTTCAATTACTAGCCACAGCAGAAGTGAACAGAAATTGGAGAATTCATTTACTAAGGGAAAATAAATGAAACTGGAAACTGAAATATCCGGGAGGGCCATGGCACTTGGTGCTAGAACATTTCACCCCGGTGAACTAAATAAAGGTGTAGGCTCGAAATTCCAATCACCTGATGTAGAATGGAGCATACAACAGCCAAAACGTTGTAAACATGACAGCAAAAATGAGAACGTAATCCGAACAATGTAAATATTGTAAATAGATTGATTTGTGTTTACAAATCTTGTCTTTACTGACATTGCTGTTTTCATGATTAGATATATAATTATGTTTTATATTTTCATCACTGTCTGCACTTATTTTGCACTGATGATTGAAATATTATCGCATTAATCTCAAAACTCATTCATATCTCAGTTTCCGTTTCCGACTGTAGCAATAAAATATATGATTGGATCAAATGATAACAAGCACCAATTGACATTAATATTATACAATTTCTGCAACTGTCGCTCACTTCAGGATAATTCTCTATTGTCACGATCTCTTTAAATCATTATGAAGGTGAAAATTATGAACAATATGGAACAACATTTTGCAAATTAAAGACAATTAGCTTTTTACTGATCCCCATTGAGCATAATCCGATAAATAAATATAGATTATTATAATTATTATTATTAGTAATAATAATTTAATTATTATTTTTATAATTATTATTTGCGTGGGTTTATGTTGTATACTCATTTTTTCCGAGTCCTAACCTGAGAACAAGGTAAGAAATGACATCGTTTCATTTTCAAATGGGCATTTCTGAAAATTAAAAAAAAATTAAAACTTGTACTAGTTTTTTTTTTTTTACTTCAGCTTCTTTGATACGGCTAGAATATTGACCATGAGAAGACATATATTGTCATCGTTTCTGCGTTGGGTACATTGCATTTGATGTTATTTTCCTAGACGTTTGTATCATTCTATATGGCGGACCGCAAAAGTCATTCTTTAAAATGATTAATAGAATGCAATATAGAGTAGCTAGGAAGAAAAATAGTCCAATTTAATATAATCAATTGTTTATCTGTTAACTATCACATATAATGCTTAATGCATAATTTAATATTTTATTTTCTTTAATGTAAAAAAATTAAAATCTCTATGATTGGGATGTACCATTATTTCTTCTTGTCTCTTTTTTTTCCGCATACGTAAAATAGTAATTTTTGTTTTTATGTAGGTGATTTTCTTCACGCAGATTAGATGTGGCACATTTTGAAGGTAATGGCGCACCCTGTGAATATTGAACTTAGTTCTCAATTGTACTGATTCTAGCAAAACAAAAATACTACGTTGAGGTTCCGATTTTTTGTTTTTATATAGTTTATAAATGTATTTAATACTTTTTAAACAGAGATTTTCACGCACACATTATAGATCACCAACTTTAACATATGTATGTTTTTAGAATCTTTTGAATTTATTTGTTTCTAAAATTTTATACAATCTTTAATTTAAAATTGATGTGAAAGCTTTCAATGTTCTGCATACATAGGTAATTGGTTGGTGATTTGGAGGGTTGGCAAACGCAACAGTAATGTTTTGTGTAAGTCATTGTATATTAGCTTTGGGATTTGAAAAGAGATTTGCTTATAGTCTGTATATAGATTTAAAAGCATTTGACTAGGGGTTATCTGTTCCATGTAATTCGCGTTCTTTGTTATACTGAGTGATTTTTGTAATTCCTTGACGTCTAGGCTGTTCAATTCCGGTTCATTCATTTCACTAGATATTTATTCAGGTTTATTATTTTATTCCGTGTAATCATTCAGTAAAGTGCCATACGTGATACATTGTTGGGCGATACCGTCTCAAAAGACTGGCAGATTTTACCCTAGTAGGTTGCCATTACTGTCTACAGTAGACTGGTTGCCAACCAAGGCTATAAAACCTAATCTGTCCTGCTATTTAACCAATAGCTTGAGGGAGAACAGAAGAATTAATACTTTCCCAAGTGTTTTTGCGAGTAAGAGAATGCAACGAATTAAACAGCAATTCAAATTCGGCCTTCTAATTTCTCGATCCGAGCCGATATCCAGTGCATATCCATCTTGGCAGTACTTGCAATAATTAAAATTTCTTTATATCGTTTCTATAATTCTCTTACGTATTCATGTCATGAGGTTGAGTTATATAAACTTCCTTGAGTTTCCATTTCCCTATAGATTTTTCTGTTAGTTTTCGAATTGCTATTGTCTTTATAAAAAAAGTTATATTTTCTAATGTCAGTTTCTTTCAAAGTTTTAGTTGGATGCATTATTTTATTATGATTTCTTCATCTTTTTGTCATTATGAGGTTTTATTCTTTTAAATTATATTTCGGTTTCACTTCCAACAAATTCTTTGGTTTACTTTTCATTTATTTTGATAATTAATTAAATATTGACAGATTTCTCGCAGAACTACAAATTTTCCCCACTTATCTCCCATTTTTATAATGTTGATTTAGGTTTGTTTCTTAGGTAAGAATTTGTTTGCCTAAGATTTGTATTTATGTTATGATTCCTGCACTATAGTATATTACTAAATTTAAGCTGGTTAAATTCAACGTATAACATTTTTTGAGTTAATTTTGTTTTATGCTATTAAGTTGTTCGCTTGTATTTCTTTTTCGTTTTACAAAAATCTTCCATGGAAAATCTCTCTCATTATTCCCAATTATTTTTATTCAGTCATGTTTGTCCGTTGATAATTTCATCTTTCATTTCTTACATTTCATTTCATTTTATATTCCTCTAATTTCTCAACAGATTGTATTATTTCCTGGTCATCAGTTCTCCATCTATTTCATCTTTTTAATAATCTTCCAGTATATCGACATCCATGTCTACATTTTACATTCTTATATTCCCTAATTCTAATTCATTATTCTGCTCAGTATTTTTTCTTTCAGTGAACGATGTATCATCCACCATTTTTTTCCTTTGTGATATGTGCCTCACCCCATCTCATTTCAAAATATACATTGCACTCAGTGACCTTTAGAACAACCACGTGCATGTCTGAAATGACAAATGATCTTTTACAAGCCGAGTGCAGACTCATGTGATTGGCTTAGCTGCACTTGGGATTTATGCGTGACAAAGAGCTGCATGTCAAATGTGGCTATATAAACAAACACCTAGCGCCAAGAACGCAGTCTCTCTTTGAAAATTCACCCTATGCGATGTCCCTGTTTTGGCTGAAGATTCTAAGGCTGCTCACACACCCAAAGCGATAGTGATGAAGGAAAATCAGCAGTTGAATAGAATTTAATGATAAATATGTAAAATTGTTTATTGTAAATTAATTAGCCATGTAAGTGGCAGGAAATTTAATTGCTTAGAGGTTATGCATTATTTTGACAGTTTTTTTTTATCCAACATGAATTTTCCATGAATTTTCCATGATTTTCTGAGAAAATATTACTCCATAGATATTAGTCAGTTAATAACATTATAATTTGATGTTTTGTGTACAACTTCATATTACGCATGCATTACAAAATTGTAATCCACTACAATTTTTTATTGCTGTATTGAAATTCTATTTTCTTTCTATGACGTCATTGTGTTTAGTCTTTCTCTTCATTTCATCTACTATTGATGTGTTGCAAATACAATGATAGTTTTCGTTCATTTATTTTCTCCTTGAGTATAGGATTTCTCTCTATTTCATTTTTTTTATGGTTGTATTGCTCGCAAACTAACGATGGTCGCTTTCATTCTTTTCATTGTTTTCCTTGTTTTTAATTTTTAATTTTTAATTTTTAATTTTATTACATTTGTTATTGTTGTATTTGTTTAATTATGATAGTTTTATTTATCTCGTTATTATATTTTTATTGTTATTCATTGCTTAACCATGATATGTTTTATTCTTATTGTTTTTCTTTATGTTTAACTTTTCTTTTTATTCCATCTTTTATTTATTTATTGCTCATTGTTTAACGATGAGTGTTTTCATTCTCGTCATTTTTTCTTTGTGGTTAGATTTTTCCTTTATTCCATCAATGATTGTTGTATTCCTCGTTACCTAACTATGAGAGTTTTCATTCTTTTGTTTTTCTTATTTTATGTATATGTTTAGTTTTTTTCTCTTTATTCTATATTTGTTGTATTGCTCATTGGCTAACGATGATATTTTTTATTCACTTCATATTTTTCTTTTACGTAGTTTATTTCTCTCTATACCAATTTTTTGTTATTGTATTGCTCATTGCCTAACGTTGATAGATTTCATTCTCTTTATTCTTTCTTTGTGTTTAGTTTTTCTCTTTATTCAATCTTTTATTGTTGTATTATTGTGGCGATACGATGATAATTTTCATTTTCTTCATTTTTCCGTGTCTTCAGTTTTTGTCTTTATTTCATCTTTTTTTTTTATTAAACATTGCCTAACAATGATAGTTTTCATTCTCTTCAGTTTTCCTGTATCTATAGTTTTCTCTTCATTTCATTTTTTATTGTTTTATTGCTGATGGCTTATCGATGATAGTTTTTATTCTCTTCATTTTTTTCTTTGTCATTCGTTTTCTCTTTTTATTCCATATTTCATTGTTGTATTGCTCATTGGCTAACGACAATAGTTTTCATTGTCTTTACATTTTACTTGTCTCTTTTATTATTATTCACATATCAACTTTTATTATTTCATGTCCTGTATTTTCAATTCTAATTCAATGCTTCTATTTCATTATTCAGTTCACTTCTGTGTCAGTTTAATATTCCTTTTGTCATTGTTTATTTTATTGGCATCTACATTTACTCTGATATTTGGAACTTTCATTCTTCACATTCTCTGTTTCAATAGTATTTTGATGAATTTTCTAAATCAAACTAATATATTCACATTATTTCCGTTTCATCCACCACAATAAAGTGTCTTAGATTTGCTTATTACTCGATATCAGTTTAAGCAGACCTTCATTTGGAATCATCGATTGACCATGTTTGTTATTTTTATTTCGACGAACAGTATTTATAGCATAGTTTTTACTCTATGCTTGTTTTAAACTTACGTTCACGACCATTAGTAAAGTACACGACCCCCTACGTTGTTTTCTTATGTTCTATTTATATAAATGTATCCATTTACATTTCCTGCTAGCATGATTTTTACGTGTGATCCCATTCTTTTGCATATTCAATTCATCATTTATATTATAAATGATGTAATTGTTAGTTCCCAGACTTTTTAAGTCCTACATGCTGATAATTAATAGTTTCGTCGTTGTCAGTTCGAATTATTTTCTTAGTTACATTAATAATTGTAAATTTTCAGTATTTTTTTTTCAGTTACTATTTTTCAATTAGTATTTTTTCATGTAATGATGTACAAGTCTGTAATAATTATAATTCAGACTGTGATAATGTTCAGAGCCATGATTTTATGTTTTCTGTGGTTATTCTGATAAAATGTATTATTTTAAGCGGGTATTTTATCATAAACGACTGGATATAAGGCTGTAGATACGTGTGGTGTTAGGGAAAATCTAAATAAGAACGAAAAACGAATTATTCAAACACGTCTGACGAGTGAAAACATGATAACGGTCTCCTCATGAAACTTCGAATAAGGCATGAATATGCTCTAGTAAAGAGGCAAAATCTTTGTAAACACACACATATATATAGGACAATTCTTATGTAATTTGAGTTCCGAAAAGAAAAACAATAATACGAACACATGAAAAATTATATAAAAACTTAATCAAAATATCTTGCTTGTTGTTTTTAATGAAACATTTATAAAAGAAAGATTATTGCCCAAATACAAAACTCATATATATATATATATATATATATATATATATATATATATACTGTTATGGTGCTCTCCTACGAGAAATGAAATCTTCCTCTTGTTATATGTAATTATCTGCATGACTTCCAAAGAACAGTCAAGTACAGTAGTTACAAGCAGTTAACGAGGGCAGTAAACAGAAGCATTTAACAAAAGCCTTTGACGACAGGCAGTCAATAAGCAGTGTAATAATACTTTCTAACTTCTTATTATTCTATTACTTATTATTAACACTTATTTTGAATATATTGTTTCTTGTTATACTAACACACTGTTTTGAACCTACGTTTTTGTTCCGTGTCGTACGTCCACCACAAACTGGTATCTACAATTTTGGGGCGAAGTTTCTCTATAACTCCTCAACAAATTGAGAACAAAGATCCATGACTTACACACACACACACACACGCACACACACGAGCGCGCGCGCAGACACGCACACATATTTATGTGTGTGTGTGTGCATGTTATTCTACGTTTATAGCTCCGAGTTTCATGCAATACGTAATCGTCAGTTGCTTATTATGAATTCTAATTATGACTTCCTAATAATTACCTTATTCATTTTCATTCATATTGAGATAATTTATTGTGAATTATACGCCAACTGTGAACATTTAAAAAAGAAATTACTAGCTGATATGTTATGTCTAGTAAACAACAGTAGACAAACAAGATAACGATCGACATTTTTGGAATTTTACTTTTTTTTTAATCGTTTCACCTCAAGCAAGGCATTCCACTGCCACTATTGCGCTTGAGGCTATATAGCGGAAGGTAAATAGAAAGAGTGGTTAGATATAGGAAATGTCAGAAGGGGGAGTGATAGATAGTTTGGAGAATGGGAAAAGTGCTTGAAAGAATGGAAGCGAGTTATTGTGTTAGGAGGTGTCTATTGACCTTACATTTAAAGTCCTGGAGATTGCAGCCGTCGGGGAAGCAGTAATGTGGAAGAGAATTCCACAGTCAGGAGGTACGAGAAAAGAAACTGTTGGAGTAGAAGTTGCAGTTGTATTTTATCGACTTCACTGTAAAAGGGTGGGATCTAGTTGCTAATCTAGTATCTCGTGCAAATTCGAACCTAGGGGGCACCAGTGATCTAAGTTCATCGGAGAAGAAGCCATGAAAGTATTTATAGAAGAGACACAGGGAAACAACGTCGCGCCGGTGAGAGAGAGACTGCAGGCGGTCTGCCAAGTCAGTATCGATCACATTACAGACCCTCCCCTGTACCTTGTCGAGAAGCCCAAGGAGAATAGCAGGGGCACCCAACCAGATATGGCAAAAGTATTCAATGCACGGGCGGATGGTAGATTTATAAATGTGCAGGATAGATTCAGACGGAAAAACCCTCCGGGACCTGCACAGAGAACCGACTTTCATAGCAGCGGATTTAGCAATGGATTCGATATAGTCATTCCACTTGAGATCCGCTGAAAGAGTGAGACCAAGGAGGCGTAGTGTTTTACACTCTGGGAGGCAAGCCTGGTCCATGCTAATGGGTGGCAGGTGCGGTTGTCTGTGATGGTTAATTGATAGTAGCTTCGTTTTAGAAACATTAAAATTTACAAGCCATTTCTTACCCCAGTCCACTACGGTTAGTTTTTTCGCCCACACCAGATTTTTGATCGAGGCGAGAGTAAATTGTAGTGTCATCGGCGTACTTGGGATATTATGGTATCGGGGAGATCATTAATGTAGATCAGAAAGAGCGTAGGACCTAGAATAGAATCAGAAAGAACGTAGGACCTAGGATAGAACCTTGAGGGACACCCGCGTTCGTATGGTAGCTCTGGGAGGCATGTCCGTTTAATACCACTTTCAATGTGCGGTTAGATAGGAATGACTGGATTAGTTCAAACAAGTGTCCAGCTATACCATAGCTCCGCAGTTTGCATAGAAGGCCAGCATGCCAAACTCTGTCGAACGCTTTAGAGATATCCAAGTCAACGGTTCGGATTTCGCCATTCCTGTCGAGTGCCTGGTATATATACTCGGTGATGGTCGTTAGCATATCGGCAGTAGACCTGTTGAAGCGGAAATCGTACTGCTTGTGTTCTGTGAGGTGCTGAACGAGCTTGCGAGGTCCGAGGGTTCTCCGGAGTTTTTTAAATATAGGAACTACAGAGGAAGATTTTCAACAGGCAAGAAAGCAGGAAGCAGAGATGCAGAAGTTGTAGAGCTTAGAAAGGACATAGGAGAGTTCAGGGGCACATTTCTTTAAGACTATGATTGGGATTCCGTCCCCTCCGCTCGCTTTGTGGGGCCAAGTTTTGAGATTATGTTAGAGACAAGCGAGGGTGTAATGTGGACGTCATTCAGTTGAGCCTCTGTTCTAGTTGAGAAGTTGGGTGTAAAAACCCCAGACGAGTCCAAACTCGAATTGTTCGAGAATCTCTGTGGAAATCACCATATCTAGGTCAATCAAGGGAATCTGTTATCGACTGCTAGAATTTTATCTATCTGTTAAAATCTGCATTTGTCACTTTATTTGTTTCATTTTACTGTCCATATATTCACCTCACTTGGATCTGTTTTTGAAGTGCTTGTATTAATAATACTTATGTATATATAATAAATTATCGTAATTTTCACAAATTGCTTTCTATTATATGAGAGTGCGATGAAAATTTTGAAGCCATTTAATATGAGGAAACTTGACAGAAGAGATTTGATGAGATTTTAATATACTTAACAGAAGATCGAAATACAAAGGATTTTTGCGATTTATTAAAAAAATGTTGAAATAAAAGGTTTTAAAATTACACTGACAGATGTAAGGAAAATAGTTTCATTGTAGTTTTAATCACAACGTTTCTGAAATACATATTCATCCGAATCTCTTTATATAAATGTGCTCTTTTTAAAGGAATTTGGTTTCATTAAGTCGATCACGGATGTTTATATATATATATATATTTATATATATATATATATATATGTGTGTGTGTGTGTGTGTGTGTGTGTGTGTGTTATCGGTATGGAAAAAAACAGTCTCTTACTCTTCGCGGGAAAGTTAATCGTATGATCTATAACCATAACAGGAAACTATAATAACTTGCATGTGGATAAAGTGTTCAGTAAATACAAAGCGTTCACAGAGAATGCGTTTACTCACTCTACTTATTACAAATCATACAAAGAATATCCTTAGAATACTGGAAAATTTACATGAAATTATTTTCAGTTAACAGTATCATAAATATATATTTTTGGATAATTGTCAGTAAAAGTAAAGCCCAACGTGAAAATGACAAACTGGAGATTCCAAAATATGTCTCGTACAATAATTAAATACCTAGGAAAGGTTGTTACGGAGGACGAACATTTGAACAGTCAAATCCGAAGTATTGAGATAACAAAGATAGACTTCCAAAAGCAAAGCAGCATATTATGAAACAGAAAAAAACGTGAGAATCAATGAAACGAGTACTGAATTGTTAAGCAATATCGATCATATCTGAGTGACTGCATAATAAGGAGGATACTAGACAGTCTCCTCTATAGCTCATAATCAGGAAAGAAGGCTTAACAAATGTAACACTCAAAGACAACCTGAAGAAAGGGGCATGGAGGAAAACAAAACATATGCAATAGACTCCCATGAATACGTTTCTCCCGATCACTAAAATCTTGATCTTTTCATGTCTAGGGTAAACAATTACCTTCTCCCACTATTTGCATAAACTACCCCTTACTCTGTAACTCACTACCTAGATTGGCCCCCGAGCCTTCTACAGAGTGAACCTCACTGTAAATAAACCTAAAGTGCTTGTGTAAATGGTTGGCAGATCAGTGATATTCAGAGTTATAAAGACAAAGTATTGTGGTGAGACAGCCCCTAGGTTTTGAAGGGACACAGTACGAATAACAACAAGAACAAGAATAAGAAATAATAATAATAATAATAATAATAATAATAATAATAATAGGGAAGATAGAAAAAACATGAAATGGAGTCATAACAACACGCAACTACCTGCCTTAGGTCTCCCCGCAGACTTGGTTGGTAGTGAGACCAAAGCAGAAATCGAAATATGATGAAAAATGACATAATAATAATAATAATAATAATAATAATAATAATAATAATAAAAATAATAACTCTCACATATCTCTCCCAGATAAGCTGAAATAGCACCTACATAATGTAAGTGTATATATATATATATATATCTAATATGTTAACATTATGTGTGGTGGGTATTTCTGGAAAGTATAAGTGGTAGGTATTTCAGTAGCACCCTGTATAAAATACATTATTTCTGGGGATGGGTTCAATTTTGTACGTTTTCTTGAATGGTACCTAAGTATTCGTTTTTTTTTTAATTTGCATTAAAATGATGTTATTTTATCTTGCAATCACTGATTTCTTAACTTTTCTAATTTTAATCTGGAAAATTAGAAAGAACATTTAGATAGCAAATTATTTTTATTAAAAATTATATTTTGCCCGATATTTTCATTCCGTCTTTTCGATTTAAGGATAATAATTCTAAAATGTTTTTAAATATTATTTTCGGTGTTATATCACAAGATAATATCTAAATAACCTGTTCCGTATTGTCAAAGAAAAATATTTAAAGAAATAGCGTCTCGAATTTTCGACTTTTTGAGAAAGAGATTAGATGAAATTACTGCAGAAAAGACTGACGAAGAGAGAGTGGGAGAGATGAAAATCGAAGCACGTAGAAGCCAAAAAGAATAGACAAAACAAAAGGAAAAAACGTTTTCTGATTAGAGGATACGCAGGTGAACGCTCGGAGACGACAATAAAAAAAAGAAAACAAACAACTTTTGACAAAGTCAATGATGTTGTTCTGCGGTGCATTCACAATCATCGATTAATGATCAGAAATCCACGTACGACGCTGAACAGAAGTAGGCAACCTTATGCGCATGCGCTTATCGCACTCTTACGCATGTGCAATCAGCTCGAACGTTTTTCTGTGTTATTCCTCTGCGAAATAGACGGACAATTTTGCGATGCCTTTTTTTCATATTATTTTACTTCATTCAGTGTTTTGGTGCAGAATTAGAACACGCAACACATTCCAGTTACCCACCAAAGCAGACATAACCTTGATATGATTATGCTTTGTCTCAATTAACATGGATGGTTGGCTATTTATAAACTAATACTCAAAGGGCAAAGCAGAGCATGCTAGAGCAAGCGCAACAATAGAAGTATTATTAGTAAACCTTCTAGCGGTATAATGATTTAAAAACAAAAACAACAACAACAACAATAATAATAATAATAATAATAATAGAAGAGAAACAACAACAAGAAAAAGAAGAACTCGTATTTCAAATACAAAGAGAAAGTACGTGATTGTCGAAACTCTGACAAATTAAACTTCTTTATTGGAACAGATAAACCGATTATAAACAAAATATAAAATATAAATGCGAATAATTAAAAAGATTTTTTAATCAAATTAATGTCACCAATTTTTTCTGGTCTTTATTTTTAATAGGATTTTTTAAATTAATTTATGAAATTATATATATATATATATATATACACAAACATATATTAGTCATGCACATACAAGACTGTTCGCTGTATTACAGCTCATCAATGTGGCTAGTCAAATCCAGTTGCTTCTAGCCGGGATCGAAACTCGACTGATTTGGTGTCAATCGGAGTTGCCACCCGCTATGTCATAGGCGCATACAATCAGAGAGGGAAAGTTTTAACGCGTTGTAAGCAGTGTATACACACGCCAATAATTGAAACAACTCAGTTCATTTCTGGAGAGTAAGGCATATATCGCAGAAGATAAAAGTGTTTTTAAAATTCTCTTCTCTAGAGAGCTTATTCGTAATGAGAGCATAATATATTAATTATCCACATACAAGCCTGTTTCATTGTATCACAGTACATCAGTGTGCATAGACACATCCCCTTGTTTCTGGCCGGAATCGAAAGTGGACATTGAATTCAACACCCTAGTTAATTCTATTGCAAATTCAAAGAGAAATATCTTGTTTTCTGCACGTGGTAGTAATTATACTGATTCATATTTAATATGCCCCTCTCTAAGTCCCAAATAAGATTTGACTTTTGTGATTTCACAGTAAAAAAATAAAATAAGAGATGTTTAGTGGATACAGTTATGATGTCAGTTACAACAATGTGACAACAACGGAGCTCACAGAACATTTTATGATAAACGACTATAATTTCGGCAATCATCTTAAGCTGCACATTCTAAAAATATATATATATTCAACGGACCTTTCAACACTTAAAATGAATGAGGATAGTTACGTAAACAAATTATTCACTTACTGGTCCTAGGGAAATGTAGAGATTTGCAGGAGAGTTCCACAAATTTATACTAAGCAGTTTGATTAATTGCTCTTAGTAAATAATTAACTCATTTCAAGGAGCACACGATAACCACCATATTAAAAAATTTCAATAGCATATCTTGAGACTAGCGTTTTATTCGCGTTCATTACTAATGCAGCGGTTTTTCATTATAAGTTAAGCAACGTTTGCACAAATACATAATTTTTTGCATAATTTTATGCTTAAAAACAGTTTAAATATAACTTGAAGAAGGCATACATTCTGTTGAAATATTGAGTGACGATGTAAAACACTGTATTTTTTCTTCTACCTTTTTTTAAATATCGCATTTCTCTTAATTACTATTATTATTATTTCGATTTATTTCTATTCTATACACATTTTCTTTCCGGCTTCCAACCAAAGACCTAAGGTCAGAAATGATTTTGTTACATTTGCCACTGATCATTTTGTAAAATAAAATCAGAAAATATAATAGTTTCACCTCAAGCAACTCAGAAACGCCACGAGTGCGGAGATAGTTACAGTGCAAGAAAAGATAAAATAAGATGTCGAATAAAGAATATGTGAAAATTGTGAATCAGAGCGAGTGAAGATGGCAACTGACGTTGCATTTTAACTTTTGGAGATGGAGAAACAAGTTTTCAAATGAGAGCTCCACAGGCTGAGTGTGCGAGAAAAAACATCTAGATTTAAAGTGGCAGTATATTTGACTATTTTGACGGTAAATTGGCGGGACCTAGATGCTAATATACTACAAGTAAATTTATATGATCAGGGTACTAGTGAAAAAGCTTGTCAGAGCAGAAGACGTGTAAATATTTGTAGAAAGAACAGAGTGAGGCCACACACCTGTTGGTGAGAAAGTGAGTGAAGTCGAGCTGCTAAATGGGGATCGCTTATGCTAAAGAGCCTCCTTCGGATTTTGTTAGACACTAAAAATGAATAGCAGGAAAACCGAAATAAATATGGCATCAGTATTCAATATACGGACAAATAGTAGATTTATAATGCGCAAGATAAATTCTGAGGAGAAAAAAATTCTAGACCGGCACAGTGACCAATTCTTTTTAGCGGAAGATGTTTTTTTACAAAAATAAAGCTACTCGTAATGTGATTACAATATTTTAAATATCCTTCAGGCGGAGGTTACCAAGAATTTTTTCAGTGAGTTTATAGGAACAATTTCTGATCAATTCGAGAGCTCCAACTACAACTGGAATTATTGATGCCCTTATATACCACATTTTTCTTCAAAGATACATTAAAATCTGCATGGACTATCATGTATATAAGAAACCAAATTCAGTTTTTGCGATCTTTTGTCACGATGTCTGAGGGATTAGCTTTGATCTTTGCGTATGTATGTATGTATTGTTAAGTACAATAAAATTGTTACAGTTCCTTTCTTTTTAATAATTCTGAATGATATTCATACCAGATTCTTACAGTTTTTTTCTCATAAGAGCTGCATATTATCCAGTACAAATATTGGGATATCAGGCTGATATTTATATTCAGTGGGTGCTAACACTGAGCAACCCGATGCAAGATGGTCGTTAGATTCTGGACATTTATCAGTGAATCTGTATTTCGACGTAAAACATTTTTTCAGAATGTGTAATTATTACTACTCGCTAGCAAGTAGATAGTCTTGTGCAGAAAAAATAAAACCAACTTTTAAACCTGCACACGGAACCACTGATATGTTTAGTCTACGTAAGTTTGTTTGGTAGGTGCAGAGTCTTTTTTTTTATCTTGAGCCGTGTCCCTTCAGGACGTAGGAGATCATGGACTTCAACTTGGATCTGTCTCTTGTCTCTCTCAAAATTTTTCTTCTTGGTATCTCCCCCACACCCCGTTCTGCGATCCTATCTAGTAGATCTCCTGCTGCTTTACCATATCTCTCTCTCCTTATATCCGTCCTGTGAGTATTAAATTCTTCAGGCTCTCTTTCCTCGTTACATGTCAGAAAAAACTCATCTGTTCTTTCTTTATATTAATTATTATTTTCTTCTCGTTTTTATCTTCTCTAACACGTCGTCATTAGTAACGCGTTCAGTCCATGGTATCCTCAGCATCCATTTGTGAAACCACATTTCTACTGCCTCAAACTTCTTTTTAATATCTGTATTATGTCTTGAATTCTCTTTTCCGTATCTGCTATCAGCATAGTGTCATCCATTATTTTACATTGTTAAGATTGTGGCTGCCAATGACGAATCCTGACAAGGGTTTTATTTATCTCAGAATTGATTCGCTGTATAAGTTGAATAGATCCGGTGAGAAAACACAACTTTGTTTTACATACCTTTTTATTGTTGTATACCTGCTGTATTCACTTCCTATTTGTAAACAAGCAGTTTGCTGCCAATATATTTTCTAACTTCTCTTCCGAAAATGTCGATTTCGTCGAGCATCTCTATGAAGTCTTTGTTGCGTGCTTTGTCAAATGCCTTTCCGTAGTCTATAATGCACAGATATAGTTCCTTCTGCATCTGTATTGCACTTTCAGATAACATTCTGAGCATGGATATCAAATTCCTTATTCCAGTATCTTTAACAAAGCCACACTTTCCTTGTTCTATCTCTGGTCCGATTATGCTGTGCGCACTGTTCATCAGTAGCCGAGTTTTTTTTTATGTGGCTCATTAAGCTGATTGATCGGTGGAGTTCACATTCCTTTGCACCTGGTTTCTTAGGGAGTGCCTTGAATATTTTCTTTTATACATCCTGTTGCTGAGTAGGTGTTTTGCCTGTTAGTTCCTTTATTTTCTTCTGCATATCACCATTATTTGTCGTGCTCAGTCTCTCTACTTCGGCACATTTATTGTTGAGCCATCTTTCTTTAGCCTGTTGCCATTTTCTGCTTATTTCCTTGTGGATTTTTTGTATATCGTTCCATATTATGGCATCGTTTTTAGTTTCTTTCGCATCAGATCAAGAATCTTTTTAGTGATTCACTCATTTTTTTTTCTTCTGACATGCCTTTTCCTTTGGTATGACATCATTCACCGATGTCAGTAGAGCCAATCTTAGTGTGTCCTATTTTTACTTTCTTTTTCCAACTTTTCCTTCGTATTTCGTTTTCACAATTCTTATTTCGTTTTCACACTCTCCATATACATTTCCTCCAGTTTCGGGTCATTAACGAGTCTATTGTACTGCAGTCTAAGAGCTGTGTTAGCTTTCTTTAATAGCCTTAGTTTTAACCTTAGTTTCCATAAAAATGGTATGTGGTAGCTTTCGCAGTCAGCAGCTTCGTAGGTTTTGCAGTGAAGTACTGCGTTAGTGAATTTCTTGTGAATTGTTACATAATCAATTAGCTTCTTAATTTCTCCTTCTGCACTTCTCCATGTCCATAGTCTTCTTGGGTGTTCTTGGAACCAGGTGTTAGTTATTATCTGGTCATTCGTTATGGACCATTGCATCCATTTCTTACCTCAGCTATTTAGGTCGCTAGTCCGAAATTACCGACCTTTTCAAAATCTCTACCATGGCAAAATTGTGTATTCAGATAGTTCATGATAATTCTAATTTCCTGTCATTTGTACTATGCCTTGGCATAATAAAGCAGGGAGTAGAAGGACTCAGTTTGTTCTTTATGTTGTCGGTTTTCATGTGTACCGATATATTGAGTGTCTTCCGTTTCAGTTTAATTACCAGAATTCTTTCAAAGGGCTTATCATGCCACCGATTTCGCATTCAATACATTGAATATGTTCTTGCTTTTGTTTAACTATGTCAGTCAGTTATGTGTCATACGTGATAAATGCTTTCGGCGATCGTGTCTTGAAAGAGACAAGACTGAGTGGGCAGAAGATTAGTGGGAAAAGGTAACTGCTTAGCTAAATTAAAAAGATCCTTATTGTGATTAATTGGAAGAATGAGATAATTATGGCAATTTATGTTTATTTCTATGACGACACATACTAAGGATCTCTCTACGTTTATTCGGAAGCACATTCTGATATTGAAATTTCAAAATCCTAATTTCCCACCTACCTACCACTATCAACCAAATTACTACTAAGATTCCGCTAGATTAACCCTATAAAAGTCAATATTCTTCAAACCATTCCTTTCCTAGACCATCCCTCCAGCATTAGAATGTTTTCCTCATTCTTTGTTTAAACGGGGTTGACAATGTATGTCTTAAAATGACATGTTAAAAATGGTTATTTCACCTCCAAGTTTTATCTGAATTTACAAATAAATAAATAAACATCCGCTCTGTAAATCAAATTATTTTACATTGAGCTGTCTATTGGATCAGGCTTACGGCCATATCACGTTGAATACACCGGTTCTTGCTCGATAACCGAAGTTAATCAACGTTGAGAATGGTCAGTACTTAGATGGGTGACCGCTTGGAAATACCAGGTGCTGTAAGCGTTTAGTGACGGATGTGCATTGTGGTGCAGTGGATATCGGCACGGAAAGAGAAATCGATGTGCCGAGTTCGAATTCCAGTTGAATACCCTGCATTCAATTAAGCACTGATATCCTTGGGAAAGGTATTAATCCGTCCATCCCCTCCAGTTATGGGTCAAATAACAAAGGTAGGATTTAGGGACCCTTTCCTTAAACAAACGAATCCCAATGAATCTTGATACTCAAAAAGAAAAATATATTACTAGACACAAAACTTACATAAAAACAACAATAAATTGGTGAAAGAAAAAGGTATTCCCAGCAATAAATAAATAAATAAATAAATAAATAAATAAAATTTAATTGGCAATAAATGACCCGCCGCGGTTGATATTCCACAAAAACAAAACAAAGAAGCAACAACTATTGGATCAGTTATAATATTTTAACGATATTTCTAGGATCGTCCTGGATTATTTACCAACTTTATCTGGATTATTTACCAATCCTATCCTGGGTTTGTATTGCCGCTATATATATATATATATATATATATATATATATATATATATATAAGCGTCTCACCCCGAGCAAGGCAGGTCACTGCCACTACTGCGCAGGGGGCTATGTAGAGTGGAGAAAGGATGATTAAATATAGGAAATGTCAGAGTGTGGGTGATAGGCGGGTAAGGATACGGAGAATGAGGGTTGGGTAGATAAGAATGTTCTGAGAATAGTTGGGAGTTAGTGTGATAGGAGGTGTCTATTGACCCTACATTTAAACACCTGGAGATTGTAACTGTCGGGAAAGCAGAGTTGTGGAAGGGAGTTCCACAGGCGGGAAGCACGAGAAAAGAAGCTGTTGGAGTAGAATTTACGGTTACATCTTATTTGTTTAACTGTAAAAGGGTGGGCCCTAGTTGCTAATCTAGTATCTCGTGTAAATTCGTGCTTAGGCGGCACCAGTGATCTAAGCTCATCGGAGCAGAAGCCATGAAAGTACTTGTAGAAGAGGCACAGGGAAGCCACATCACGCCGGTGAGAGAGCGGCTGCAGCCGGTCTGCCAAGTCAGTATCAACCACGTTACAGATCCTCCTTTGTATTTTCTCAAGAAGCCCAAGGAGAGCAGCAGGGGCACCCGACCAGATATGGCAGCAATATTCAATACACGGGCGGATGATAGATTTGTATATGTGCAGAATAGATTCAGGTGGGAAAAATTTCCGGGCCCTGCACAGGGAGCCCACTTTCATAGCAGCAGATTTGGCAATGGATTCAATATAGTCATTCCATTTGAGGTCCGCCGAGAGTGTAAGGCCAAGGAGGCGTAGTATTTTACTCTCTGGGAGGCTAGACTGTCCCATGCTAATGGGAGGTAGATGCGATTGTCTATGGTGGTTAGTTGATAGCAGCTTTGTTTTAGAGGCATTGAAATTTACCAACCATTTCCTACCCCAGGCCACTATGGATTGGAGGTCCCTTTCAAGTACGGCAGCGAGGTTCACTTTGTCGTCCAGACCTGGTTTCTGATCGATGCGAGAGTAGATTGTTGTGTCGTCGGCATACATGACAACTTGGGATCTAATGGTGTCGAGGAGATCATTAATGTAGATCAGAAAGATCGTGGGACCTAGGATGGAACCTTGAGGGACGCCCGCGTTCGTATGGTAGTTTTGAGAGGCATGCCCATTTAATACCACCTTCAATGTGCGGTTAGAGAGGAAAGACTGGATGAGGTCAAACAGATGTCCAGTTATCCCATAGCTCCGCAGTTTGCACAAGAGGCCAGCATGCCAGACCCTGTCGAATGCTTTGGAGATATCCAAGGCAACGGTTCGGGCTTCACCAATCTTGTCGAGTGCCTGGTATATGTACTCGGTAATGGTCGTTAGCATATCAGCAGTAGACCTGGTGAAGAGAAGCCCGTTGGCCATAAGATGCTGAATCACCTGGGCGTTGATAATGGTTTCGAAAACTATATATATATATAAGATTATCACTTTGCTGATTGATACTGCCTTTAGCATCCCGATTCTAAAGATTTGTAGACTGATACATCCGTCCACTTTTTCAACAATTTATTGTTAATATCCTCCATTTTTCCGTTTTTTCATATTCTTGGCGGAAGTTGTTCCTGTGTGCGTCTGTGAGGATGTGAATTCGTGCCTGTACATCCAGTTTCTGCTGGTGTGCATGCGTGTAGGTTGCTATGGTCATTTGTCCTTTTCAATTTCTGTCGTTTTTTTTTTCGGGGGAACTCCTCTCATTTTTTCTT
The DNA here is from genome assembly GCA_037127315.1 of Ascarosepion bandense. Taxonomy (NCBI): domain Eukaryota; kingdom Metazoa; phylum Mollusca; class Cephalopoda; order Sepiida; family Sepiidae; genus Ascarosepion; species Ascarosepion bandense. Next base: position 1,113,618 of record JBBBDQ010000832.1, read on the forward strand.
CCGGAATGTACCATGTATTGAGTTATTGTTAATGCTTTTAGACGTTTCATCATTCTAAATATTAAACACATCATATTCTTTTTTCATAAAAAAAACACCAAGAACTTTTATTACTACAGAGCAAATCCTTAGCATTCTTTCTAATAACTTATAAAAATGCTGGTTAAAGGGATTTGCAAGCATCCTGCAAGTATTTAAACAACATTTGTTCATTTGTAGAAAGTTCATTTCGAACTGTACGATCAATTTCATTCCTTATTCTCCTTCTTTAATGGTGGTTTCTTAACTGTTACACAACCTTTCAGCCCAGCAGAATGAAGTCGTCACTTAACAGTTGTAAATGATACTGTAGTAGAATTCATTTTAATTGTTAACTCCGTAGAGATTTTCTTCTATTTCTCTTGCTAGATATGATCAAGTGCCTATCCTCTACAATAGATGTTTCTCTGGGCCAACCAGATCTTTTTCTGTCAATATTTAAGTCAGTTTCACGGAGTCGTTGAAGGCAATAATGCACGCCATTTTTTGTTATGCTTAATTTTTTTAACAATAACAGAATTTCAAACTGAGCTCTTTTTTCAATGCTAATAAATTTCTTCCTTGCCATTTATACCGTAGTAATATGGTTTACAAAAATAAATTATACCGTAATTATAATATCTGAATAAATCTGAATTTTGGGCAAAAACTTGACAATAAGAGGAGTCAAGTAGCAAACTGAGTAAATGTTTACTTTAAAGTTGAAAAGAATAGTTTCTTTTTACTTGACATCTGCATAAGAATAACAAAAAAACATCTCGGCGAATTTGATTCTGCTAAAAATGTTTGGGTGGTCCCAAACTTATGGTCTGTAGTGTACCTACGTACACACATACACACTTATACGTATGCTTGCATAGACGGTTACATACATACATTTGCACACCTGCACGAACATATGTTTATGTATTTTTGTTAGGTTACTATTAAGTTTTCTTGTTTGGTTTGGTGGTATTTTTAGTAACTATACTATTAATTGTAGAGGGTGAAATTATAATTAATTTTCTATTTATTACTTATTATTGTTTGAGGATATGTCCAGATATGTACAGTTTATTATATTTTATATGTTTGTTTAATTAAAGTTTATTTATTTTATTTTATGTTTATTTTAATTAATGTTAATGTAAATATTTATTTATATGCATACATTATCTTTCTTTTCGTTTTTCTTGTTTTGGTTTTTAAAACTAAATACTGTTATTTTTTCTCGAAATATAATTTATAATTTTGAAGTTTAATTTTTTTTATGTTAATATTTTTATGATTTTACATTTGATTTTCTTTTTGTCTTCATATGTAGTTTGATATGGTTGTATTGTTTGTCTATAATTTTGCTTTGAATGATATTTTGTATTTATTATATCATTTTTATCAGTTATTTATTTCTGTGAAAACTATGTAGTTATTTATCTGTGTTATGCTATTTGTTACGTTAGCTTTATGTATTATTCTATTAATTAAACATTTGTTGTTTAGTTGGTCATTTCATTTGTTTCTGCATTTATATTTAGTGGAGTTATTTTGTTGCATGTCATTGTTAATGTTAGGATTGTTGTTGATTTGATGAGCATTTGATATTGTGCTTGGGAATTAATTCATCTTTGTTACCTGTGCAGCTGTAGCTGATTTTGAGTGTATGTTTGTTAATCTTTTTTTATAAATTGTTATTTTTAGAGAAGTAATTTTCAGTTATTTTATAGAATAATTATTATATTGTTGTACTGGGACAAACAGAAATTATATTTCTTTCATACTTTTTTCTGTTTTAATTATTTTCATTTTTGAATACACGCTGTTTCTTAGTGATGTTTCATATATTCTTGCTTTCATTTAACATTTTCAGGCTAGTAGAATTTGGTGATATTCTTTTATTCATAGTTATGCGTATTTACTTGAATATTTTGGAGGGTGCTTAGAGATTTTGTTAATATATATATAGTTGCTGTTTGTATTGGTGGATGGTTTGTAAGTTTCATTAGTTAGGTTCAATGTTATATTTTTACATTTTTGGATTGAATTTTGTGTCTATTGTTAAACTTAGCGTATTGCCGTTGCAATTTATTGAAATTATAGTCCGCCATCATTGTATAAATTTTAATTGTAAGTCTAACATGAACAAAAGTACATAAACTTGTCTGTGTATGTGTAGATATATTTGCGTGCTTGCGTGCATACGTTTGGGTATCTATGTGTGCGTGCATACATACGTGCATATACATAAGTATTCAACATTCAAAAACGAAAAGCGATGATAGATCTAGAAAGTGTGACAGAAACTGAATACATAGTAAATTCAAAATGAAAAAAAGAAAAAGAAATAGAGAAAAATGAAAACCTTAAAACTAGTAGAAAGCGAAAGGACAAATGACCATGACATCTTACAAGTACGCACATCTTCGAAAACAGAGACACATCAGCAAAGACGCGCACACGAACTTCAAACAAGAATATTAAAAACGAAAAAAAAATGAAGGATATTATCAGTAATTTGCTGAAAACACCTGAATAATATAGGGAGAGATCTGCTGAGAAAATAAGTATTCAGGATGCTGACATCAATCAGCTAAGTTAAATTTTTTAGGTGTATTAATATTATTAATGATTTATTTCTGATAAAGACCCAATTATTACAAAGTCTGATTGCTTTAAATTCTTCTCTAGCAGTTTTTCACTGATTGCCTGCTCTTTTGTCGTCATAAAATTTTCACATTAATATATATATATATATATATATATATATATATATATAGAGAGAGAGAGAGAGAGAGAGAGAGGGTCATAGAAATCAATATTGCCTGATGCTACAAGATGTACACTATTAGTGATCATCCAACATTCTAGAATCCAATGATCAACATATGATGAGTTTTTTCCCACGAATATTTCTGACGTAAAGTTGAACGTAATGGTCATTTTAAAGCATGCGTTCATATACGTACATCTATAATGCACATTAATATACACAAGGGAGAACGAAAGATATATATATATATATATATATATATATATATATATATTCAGTTATTTCCATTATGTAGTTTTATATTTTTACTTCAAAACTCATGTAATCTTCAAAACACATATAGTACATTATATATATATATATATATATATATATATATATATTTCATTAAATAATATAGACAAGTTTTTGTCCTTTTAATTAAGAATTTTTTTCATATTCTCAGTTAAGCTTAATAGCATTATCATAATCCATTTTCAAAAATGTCATATTACATTATATAATATAAACACTGACAAACGATAATGACAAACTATTTTTGTTTACATGGAAGATTTCCAAGCAACAGCAAATTCGTGCATTTAAAACGCTGAAATCGAATGTCGCATCACTGCTTGTGACGTCATTCATGACCAAGCGACAGTGAAAACAAGATATATTAAGTATGGGAAGCCCCTGGAATAAACCAATGGCTTCTGTTATTAATTATAGGCATTTAAGGATATTTAAAGCAATAGCAACCAACTGCGGGATAATCTTCTGCCCAGTCAGTCATGTCTCTTTCGTGACATGATCACCCAAGCGTGTATCACGTATGGCACTTAACTGACTGACTGTGGGGCTACATTTTTTGTATGCATTTCATTACGATAGAGGAGATTAATATGTTTTATCTTCTATATCGTAATTAAATGCATACTATTGATAAACAAGATGAAAATATATTATAAAAATTAGTAAATACTAATATGTCTACAAAAATTCCTAGCCACAACTGAAGTTAATCATATACTACACTGGATCTAGTATTTCCGACTTAATTATTCGCAAAGATTTTTCTCCCCCGGTTTCCGATTTGCAAAAAAACCAACATACTTTACAAATTCAAGTGCTTTTTGGGAGATTGTATCTCCAACAGATTAAATAATATTTATGTTGGTCGCACCATAAACTCGCTTTCACGACACTTGACACTACACTTGATCGATAATTCTAAAATTCTTAGGCATTTAAAATAACATACCTGGCCACATACACAATTCCGGAAAACCCTAGTTGAAGACACAACTATATTTAAACATGAATAAATAAATAAATAAATAAAAATTCTCGAAGTTATGTACATAAAACAGTTGAAACCTAACCTGAACAGATAAACTATGAAATGCCCATGATTAATAACAAAAGCAATTGGTTTATTCCAGTGGCTTAACTTACTTAATATTTCGTGCTTTCATTCTAGTTTGTTATGTGTGACGTTACAAGCTGTGATGCGACTTTCGGATTCAGTGTCTTAAATGCACGAATTTGTTGTTACTCGAAATCCTTCAATGTAAACACAAACAGTTTGTCATTTTCGTTTGTCCGTGTTTATAATTTATAATGTAATTTGATATCTTTGAAAATGGCCTATGTAATCCGAAAGATTAGAGTGGATTATTAAAAATTTATGTATCAATACTTCAATTTTCTATCTTCATTTAACGATAACGCTATTAAGCATATCAGAGAATACGAAAAAAATTTATATAGTAAAAAGACAAAACTTGTCTATATTATTTCATGAAACATGCATTAATGATAAAATTCTGGCTAAATACACGCAATTTAAATTACACACACACACATATATATATATATATATCAAAAATTACATATGTTAATATGTATTTATATAGGTAGGAATTATTAAATTTTGTCCTACATATATGCTGTCGTTGCGAATGCACATTATATTGAATTTATTTTTAGATTTTTATACATTTGTTTTTATAACAAACATACGTGAATTCTATTTTACTTTTTTCGTTTTAACATTTTTCTCAAGTGTTGTCCAAGTAATATATCTACATTTTTTTATCATGAAAGAAAGACCATCCAAAAATCCACGGGAAAAATAAATTCATTTATCTCGCCACAAACACACTAGAAATTCTCATCGGTTAAAATCAGTTTTCGTCCATTAATGTTTACCCTAAAAGAGCCACCGATTTGATTCTCTTTCATTTTTCGTTTCTTAACTACAGTTCAGTTTTATTTTTTATTTTATTTTGAATTTAGTTCTCTGTTAATGGATCTTTTGTCTAATCAAAATGTAATAGGTACGAATTTATTTTTTTGTCCTAATATCATTTTTGTCATCACTTTTATTTATCTATACATGGCCATGGGTAACTTTCACGGATTTGTAATCACGAACAGATATTTGGTGAGTTACAGCCCATATTTTGCATAATTGCAATTGGTACAATCAACACTACACAGACACGCAATGATTATACGAGCGGAATTCCCGGTTAGACATGGTGAAAATTTGATAGCGCTTCCTCCTATCCTCCAAACTTATTTGGCGAATTGATTAGTTAAGTATTTCCCTGTGAACAAAGATTCCTCATCATCAGCTGTAACTAACCAGCTGGTAGTAAGTCGAACTCACAATAGATGTGTATAATTTTAGGTAATCCCTGTACCGTATCACATTTCGGTTGCGATTGCTGAAGCCCAAAGCAATAAAATTGTAATAAACTATAGTTTTAATGCATAGTACATTTATGGCTAAACATGCTCAATATCAGTGGCATAAGGGAAGCGTATTCTCAAAAATGCTAAATCGCTTAGACAACAACAGCTCAAAATTATATCTTTTGGGGTCACATTGGAGAAAGAGAAATTACTGCATCGATGGGAAGAATATATAAAAAATATTTTCCGCGACAAGAGAGAGCAACCAATAATACGCAAAGATGAGGACGGAGCGGAAATATTAAAGTGTGAAATGGAATCTGCAATAGCCAAACTGAATAGAAACAGAACAGCAGGAACAGATGGCACAGTCATAGAGCTGCTGATAGCCCTGGGAGAATTTGGTATAGAGAAAATTACAGAAATAATAAATGAAATTTATAATAGTGATGTAATAGCAGATTCTCTCAGCAAGTCGATCTTCATAGCACTACCTAAGAAGCCAGGAGTAAACGAGTGCGAACGAAAAGCAGTATCAGGCCAGATATAGGACAAGAACAGTGCGGTTTCATCAAATACACTGGAACAAGGAATGCACTATTTATGATTAGGAAGCTCTCTGAAAGGGCAATACAAATGAAGAAGGACTTATACCTGTGCATTATTGATTATGCGAAGGCGTTTGACATAAAACGCCACAAAGAATTGATGGAGTTGTTCGGCAGCCTTGACCTATTTAGGAAAGATTTATAAGTAATCAAGAATCTTTACTGGTAGCAAACCGCTTGTATACGGACAGGTAATGAATTCAGCAGATATACCCAGTTAGAAAGGTACGTAAGACAAGGATGTGTCTTTTCACCGGATCTGTTCAACTTGTACAGCAAGAATATTTTAAGGACCCTAGAAGTTATACCTGGATTTGTCATTTAAACAACCTAAGGTACGCAGATGATACAGTGCTGATAGCAGACACAGAAAGGAAACTACAAAATTTCCTACAGAAGATAACTGAGGAGAGTGATAAGAAAGTACTACAAATAAACTGCAAGAAAACCGAATGCATGGTCATCAGTAAAATGGGCAGCCCAAAATGCCAAATACGGGTCGGGCATACTAGAATCAAGCAGGTACACACTTTTAAATACGTTATAACAGAAGACGGAAAGTGCGACACAGAGATCCGAAGGCGAATTGTCATTGCGAAGGAAGCATTCCAGAAGCAGAGTAGAGTATTAAGAGACAGGAAAATTTTGATAGAAACAAAGAAGAGAGTGCTGGATTGCTATCTGTCAGCAGTTTTTCAATATGGCAGTGAATGTTTGACAATATCATCAAAGATGAAGGAAAAACTGGAAGCAACGGAAATGTGGTTCTACAAAAGAATGCTGCGAATATCATGGATCGAGCATGTGATCAATGATGAGGTCCTGAAAATGATGGAAACAAAAAGAAAACTAATAGTGAGCATCAGGAAAAGACAGTTGAGGTTCCTGGGGCATGCAATGAGGAAGGAGGTTTTGGAGAACCTGATACTAACAGGCCAGATACAGTTAAGTAGAGACAGGGGAAAGCAACGGGTAACATATTTGAAGGACTTAATCAGATGTATGATGGAATGAGGGTTGCATGATGAAATAGGAGAAGGGCTGCTAAGACACACCAGAGATAGGGAGATGTGTAAAGCCATGATCGCCTACGTTCTGAATGGACAGGGCACATAGAAGAAGTTACTCTGCATACGTGTATTAAACATGAATAAATCCACAATCTCTTCTCTTTTCAACCAGTTGTATGAATTGTCATATAATGCTGACAAACAAAATGCTTTACCGGTAAATCATCTTCCAGCTCCACCGTCTAACCACCATGAGTAATATTTCCTGATGGACTCTGAGATCACTATATATATATAGTGTTTAGTTGTGATAGATTCTGGCGACAAGTTTGTTGCTTCTTCAGTAGTTGTGTTGATAAACGGCACTTTGTCAAGCGGTTATTTTTTATTTTTAGTAAAAACAAAAACAAGAAAAAAAGAACAGCCCTGATCGTAACTGTGTCCTTGCGAACATTTGCAATGGACATGAACAGCTAAAGAAACAGATCCTTTGCACGAAAACTATATATATATATATATATATATATATATATATATATATTAGGCATCCACAAACAAGCCCGTTTCGGTGTATCACACAGCTCATCAGCGGGGCTAGACATAACCACTTGCTTCTGGCTGGAATCGAAACTCGACTGATTTGGTGTCAGTTGGTGTCTCCGCTCCCTAAGCCATCGGAGCATGGCATCAGAGAAGAGAAATTTTAACGTCTTGTATATAAGCAGTCACCGAGAGAACGCAATTCATTTCTGAAGAGTCACGCATATATATATATATCGAGACATAAATGCATTGGTTTAGGTCAGCTAATGAAAGAAAAGGTTCATTCGAAAACAAAACTCTGATCATCTCTGCCGGAACATCTGATCTTTAACACTTTTGGATATGTTCCTGGTTATGGAAGTTTTCAATGATTTTATGGTCTTATTGGATTTCGACCGACCTCTCCTCCATTACGCAACATACGTAGTATCCCAGAGCTAAGAGATCATGCGCACGCGCGTGCGCGCGCGCGCGTGTGTGTGTGAATATTATCATGGATAGAACCCAGCATTCATTATTGTTTTTTAGCCTTAGATAAGGGTGCAGATTATTCCGTTTCGCATGTTTTCTGTCTAGTTCTTCATAAGCCTCCTGAAAATTACCTGATATAAAGCAGTATTGACTCTTATGTCCTGAGAAATGTAATGAGGGGGAACGTCATTCATTCGTTGCTAGCGAACTTGGAATAACTTTTGAAACCAGTCGGCTCTATTCATAGACAACTCTCGGCCATGTTGATCAGGAGATCAATGCTTTTTTCTCGCGAAGAAAAGTCCAAAGCGTTCCAGGCTCTTAGTGTTTCAATATGTTTAATAGGCATTTTGCACGGATCAGACAATTCTCTCTAGTCTTCTCCGACATTAAATGATCTATCCGCATCGCATGTTACCTGTACCGGATGGTCTTATTCACAATCCTTCTGATTGTGCACTCGGAGACCTGGGTGTCCGTTCAAATGAGCCCGGTTCATAACAGTTATTTTCCTGAGCCTTTGCATAAGGGAATGTGTGATGTGAAATTAAGAAATTTTTTCTGAAGCTTTCAGTGCTTTTTGATGTTTGATAACGAAAAATCAGGAAATTTTCACGATCGATCGATCGTTGTATCACTGTGTTGCAGATTTTTGTAACGGTTACATCTTGCGTTTTCTTTTACATAGTTAACTTGATGTCTGACGTTATTTCTCTGACAAAAAAGAAATTAATGAAAATAAAGAGAGACGTATCGTAAAAGAAACTGCTGTCAATATATTCAACGAGAAATATATGTGGTTGTGTTTGTGTGGGTTGGTTTGTATGCATTTTATCGGAAACACAAATGTGATCCGAAATCCTCATAGCAAAAATGTCTAAAAGTGATAGGAGCCATCATTGTAAAAATACTCCTTAATTACATTAATCTTTGTTTGAAGATAAAACTTACACGCCATTTACGCTGCAATCTTCAGGAATGTGAATTTTTGAAAATTCTTAACAGTTTAGACACAAACCTTAGGACCCAAAGTAATATTAAACTAATTTTAGATTAATACCAGAAAAAACAGATTATCAAAAAATACGTAATAGTATATCGACACAAATATACTTTCTTAATCTTGTTCAAAGAGATTACAAAAAATAAAAACGTAAATTTTCTTAATAACTTCACAGTGGCCTCTTTTTATCCGCTCCTAATAAGTTTAATATAGATGATTCTCGGTCACATATCGCTGAGAGATTAGAATCTCAAACTCCTGTTCTCGTGATTACTGATGGTTCTATAAAAAGTATAAAATGTATAAAAAGTGTAAATACTTACTCCTTACTCTGTTCAAGAACCTTTAAGTATTGTCCTCTACTACTGATAAGGTAAAATACTGTGTTTGTAATTCTTTTTCTAGCTGTAAATAATTTACCAGGTGTATTTATTTCTGATGTTATCATATAAAAGTGAATGTCTGGTGAGTTATATTAATATACATCTGACCTTTCATTCTACTATAATCTCAAAACTAGATCCAGACTTGAAATGCTTGACAAAATTCAAAGAAGGATCTTTAAATTTACCAACCCTGATTCTCATCTCAGTTTCAATCATTTGCCCACCGTTTTGAGTGGGTTTCTCTACTGCCTTTTATATGAATATTTTCATGGAAACTTTTCTTGTCACAATTCCTCCTTAGTAATCATAGCCACATGTATTTAACCGTAAAACCAGATTTGCTAATAGTCCGAATCGTTTAATTGTTGAAATAGCTAGATGAAACCGAACGTTCTATTATAATAGTTTCATTTATTGCATTTCTGGTCTGTGAAAGTCTCGCCCGATTTCTTATTTTCCTTTCACCTGTAATCTTCTAAAACTAGGGCAATCAACATATTCTATCTTCCAGAATCTTAGTTTCATTCTCTTCACTAACGTCTTCTCGTTTTTGTTTACTATCAGTAACCTCTTGCGTCTTAGTGGCATTATCGCCTTAATTGAGAAGAAATGATCAAAAATAGAAATAGAAATATAGTTATCTAGTTTCCACTATTTTACTATACATGTATTCTGCACGTTTTTATTTAATTGAGAATACTTTGTCTTACTTGAAAATTGGCCTTCGAAATATTGGTACAAAATATCCAAATAACAGCGATGAACTAAACCCGGTAACTTCAAACAAATAGAAACAAATAACTCGATAAAAAAGAATGACAGGTCGATTGAATCTGGCAAAAAATGTTGCTCAAATTTCAAGCGTTGTTAAGCAACAATTCCCATTGCTAAAAATCAATAGACAAATAAACGGAAGAGACCTCTTCAAACTTGCAGCCATCCCAGAATTTCAGGGACAAAATGTCCTCAACTGGATACATGGACACTTTGTTTTTCGATATCACTTGTAATAATATCTTGATTTGTTTTTTGATTGATTTTTAGGTTAATTATTTCTCTCTCTCTCTCTCTCTCTCTCTCTCTCTCTCTCTCTCTCTCTCTTTATTTGATTACAAACGAATTTTTTAAGTTTTTATATTTTTTTCTCTTTTCTCAATTCTGTTTCATTCTTCTTTAGATATTTTACATTTATAAACGTTCTGTTTTTTAGTTATTTTTAGTTCTTGGACAATTCATCTTTTTCTAATTTAATGTTTTCATGCTACGTCATTTTAAAATCTAACCTATTGGTATATTCAATTTTGTTATTATATATGTCATATTATGAACTAATGTTTTGCCAAATTTGCTAAGTGGTTTTCTGTTTGCCGTCTCTTAATTATGAATATATATTTACCCTTCTTGCAGAATGGTTAATATTTAAGCCATAGAACTCAGCTTGCTCTGTTATTTAGACCATAGATATGAGGGAAATATTCATGGTGCTCATAATGGTATCAAAACTAAAAAGAAGCCTACTAGATCAGAATTAGAACTGAGTTCCTTGATTCTTCACGCCTATAACTGATAGCGAATGTTTAGTCAACAAACATTCAAAATCTATGTTACAAGTTCTTTCTCCCCTCAAGTTATTTTTATTTTTTATTTATCTTCATATCTCTCTACGTCGAACGATCTAGAATAGTTACTTTTGAAAGGTAAAACAACGCTAAAAATTCATTTTAAATTTGGCATAAAATTTTATTTTTAAAGATATTTTGTCATATTGGGTTTAACTCATATAGAATGTAAGCGCAAAATTATTTAAACTTAAAGTATTGTGGAATTTCAAATGAAATTCTCTATTTACCGGACGAACATTATAGAATAAAATCGCATTAAAGATTACTAGAATTCAATTACTGTAAATTAGTTGGACGTGCACATGTGTTTTGTAGATTATGGATATGTTTGATAAAGCATGTCACAAAGAAATGTTCGAAATCTTAGATAAGCTTGACATATTTCGGAATAATATTAGAATACAGCCGAACCTATAATTTGAGCAAACTGTTTTCACACGGAAAGAAAATGAATTCAGCAAATATGTCAAAGTGATGTTAGCAAGAATGTTTCTTTACAATGGATATATTCAATCTATATAATCAAGCGCTTCTGAGAGAATTAGAAGTGACTAATGAATATATGCTTAACGAAATATGCAGATGGCAAAGTATTGATGGCTGAAACCGTATAAAACTGCAGTATCTTCTATAGGAGGTAGTGAAAGAAAAGGATTAAATATCAAGTGCATTGTTGTTAGCAAGAAAAACAGTCCAACATGCGTATTCCGAATTGGCGATAGAAATTAAAATATTTATAAATCTTTCACATTTATACATCTGCCATTCGTACCTGCATTAAATACCTTGCCATATCTGTTTGGGTGCTCCTGCTATTCGTCTTTAGGTCTTAGTAAAATCAAACGGAGTATCTGCAACTGATCCTGACTTGACAGCTTGCTTTCAGTAACTGTCTCAATGACAAAATGTGGCTTCCATGTCTTTTCTACATGTAATTTCACGGATTCTGCTCTGACAAATTTCTTTCACTGATACCCCGACCACATGAATTTACTAGTGGTACTAGTTTGGTTTCAAGGTCTTATCGCATTCCCGTCAAAATAGTCAAATATAACCACCACTTCTACTTTCAGTTTCTTTTAACGCACTCCATGCCTGTGAAAATCTTTTCCGTATAATTGCTACTCTGATATCTAAAACCTCCAAAAGTTTAAATTCAACGTCAATTGCCATTTTCTATTTCCTTAAAGCCTACCTACCTCCATAAATCCAAAACAGATCCCATCTTTTCTTCCGCTCCTCCTCTACGCTGTTTTTTTCTCTCTGGAACCCCTGCTCACCAGTGGCATTCCTGCCTTTCTTGGGGTTAAATAATTACTAATTTTTAAAAAGTCCAACAAACTCGGGTAAAAATAATAAAAGTATAGACTTTTGAAAATATTAATTTACCAGCAACAGATATTTTGTAAATGAAATAAATAACAGTTATAAACATTTGTAAAAAAAATATACAAGTTCCCAAGAAAATTAAATTCCGACATTAAATGTCGCATAAAATATTGATATGCCTTTAAATTTACAAAGAAACACAGGAGAAATAAAATACATCATTTATTAAGAGCTATAAATTTCAGGGAATTAGGGAGAGCTCTGATCATAAACATCCTGAAAAAACATGGAACATAAAAGAAAAGTTATTCAATTTTTTGTTGTATATACATTTCCTGAAAGAAAAGGGATACAATAATATGTTGTTCTCATCGCTCGTGAAAATATGACATAGTAGGTAGAAAGTAGCCAACTTTTCCAAACACTCAAAGTAATGAAGATCATTGACAACTGAGAATTTTGGATTTTAATGCCGATTCCAAGTGAAAATATATTTGTTGTGTTTTTTACGCATTTGATTTTTCTCTGTTTGGACTTTGTCCAGTTAGAGGAATTGTACAGTATACCTATTGATATAGTCAGTGTTTCTTCTGCACCAGAAGATTTCATAATACTAACTAGCCATCATTTGAAGAACAACCTTTTACTTTTTTACAGAAAAGACAACAAAATTATACATAAACTTATCCTCTACAAAGCTGGAAAAGAGAATCCGTTGATGAATTGTAGTAAACATGACTCAGTCATTGTAATTGGGAAATAAACAGCTCACCGCATCAGTAAAAACAAAGGGTTTATTTATTAAACTTACGGAAGTCGAGACTAAACATCCGTGAAGCACGCTTAAAGATTGCAGTAGCAATCGAAATTATTATACGAGCCAATCATTTGGGACAGAAGACTGTTTTACAGTGCACTTTGGATCCAATAAAACAAGGCATTTTAAACATGAATGATACAAACGCTTCGTTTTCCAGAAGTAAAACAATGTGACATTTTCGTTTATACAGAAATCCAATTTTCATTTTAGTTTATGAGTAAATTTTTCTACGCTGTCGTCCATGTGTTTCAAAATATACAATTGCTGTTGATACACAAGAATTTTCCCTTATCTGTAATTTTGAGTTTTAGATGTTCGCCTGTGAAAATCATGTTCAGTGGCATAAATAAGCGTCATGCTTAGCAATGTCTTGCCCAGTTAAAAGAGGACATGTCGAATATTGATTTTGAATTTAGAAATATATATCTCCATTTCAAGATTAACGAGAGACTAAAAGCATGTAAAATAATTTGGATATTTTATAAATTTGCGTAATTTATCTATCTCCACACTACACCAGTCGAAAGAAACATGTCACACGCTTGAAATATAAGTAATTTATTATCAGTCTTATGTTATATTTACAAGTTTCATATTTTTCATAAACGGCTATGTAAAATCTTCTTAATAGTTAAAAAGGTTTCGATTTTAAGGTCCTTCTATTTTTATAGTTTTTCAAGATCTTCATATGAAATTAGAGTTACCAGAGACTACCATATCAAGAAAGCATATTTTGTGGTTCTTGATCCCGATGTCTAGGTGATTAGCTTTGATTTTTCTCTCCATGTGTAATATAAATTCCCCTAAATTTGTTAAAGCTTCTAATTATGTAACCCTGAATGGTGTTCATATCAGATTTTTGCAGTTTCTCTTCGGTAAAAGTTGATTATTTCCCACTGCAGATTTTAGCTCACACTGTCATTCTGGGTTATACTGGGTACCATTATCGTGCAATTTGATATGGGATGGTCAATTATTTTTGGTTATCCATCCTATAATCTGAAGTTTAGGCTAATACAATGTTCAGTATGTGTGCTTGGGAATTATAAGTTATTAAGAATTTGTCATGTGCAACAAGCATAAAATCTTTCGTTTCACATTTTAATTCTGTACTACTTAACCACTGACGGGTATAATTATTATTATTATTATTTTTATTATTATTATTATTGAATATATGATGAAACCCTTCCGGATTTTCTATTAGCTTTAGGTGAACTTGGGAATTAGCTTTGAAAATATTAATACGAAATATTCATCTTTTTGGTGCTTCTTCGAGATCCTCTGAGTGATTACCAATATTTAGCTTGTAATGAATGCTTGTCCATTGGCACACTATTTTGAAAAAACATGAAAAACAACAGATCATCATGTCATGTCAATGATAGTGAAATAATCACACCAGAGCCTGCTATTTATTCGAAAAAGAGGATATTAATCTATTTTGATTACTAATTTACGACCTTGTATTTCAAGCTAGAACCAAACGATATTAATAAGAACAGCTCCGACCTTCTAACTCAAGGGTCTCTTCAGTGACATCTAACAGAAAAAAGCATAATATGAAACAGGTTACGCGCATATTATATGTTTCTTTGACGATCAGGATTTAATCCCTTTCAAATTAGCTTCAATTTTTTCATTAATCAGCCTAATAATGTAGGCCTGGTACCTCTGGATCAGTAACATGGTATTTTTCTTGATCTGTCCTAACTGTATCCATATTTATTTTTCCTTTCATCAGTTTCATTTTTTCAAGCAAAGCGTTTCTCACTTTTTAATGCAAGCTTCAAAGACAAAATCGGTTATATCTTCTCAGCAAAGTGAAGGATATTTCACTTGAGAACTCATTGCAATATTTTTGCCTTAAGCTGAATGCTTCACCGTGACAGGCAAATATTTTCAGCAAACCAATCACGATCTCCAATGAACATGATAGAGTTCTAGCTTTGGCACTCTAATATAAATGAAATTCTTTTTCGTAATCTGATTCTCATTTTAATTTATCTTTCCTGAATACCGTGTTGCTTCGTACTTGCATAATGAGTCGTGAACATTCGATTTAAAAACGATGTAAAATTCATGAAACAATTATTGTCTGTAAATAACATTCAGATGGCATTATACTTACGATGATCATCCTTACTGGGAGTCATTACTGTTTTCTTTGGCTTTAACATTAAGCCAAATGTCATCGTTGCACTTGCTACAGAAACATCATTCTCATGTCATAAGTACTGACACTGAAAATGTGCATTTGTAAATGTTTATCTTTTAATAAATTGTTGACATTTAGTTTTAAATATCGACTGAAAATATGAAAAGAAATCCTTAATTTCTGCAGGTTCTTTCTTATTAACTGACATAACAATTTTACAATAAATAAAAATGAATTGATGTTTGATGCTTTAGATACGTTGAATGAAAATTTATTCTGTTCATAGTTCTGATTATAGATCACCACAAGCAAAATATGCATTTTCTCCTGCTTTCGATATATGTTATCCGTGTAAAATGTGAAAAATGTTACAAAAATGCTAATCAATCATTCTTTAGTTTATAATACATAAAACCAAAAATAACAAAAAATTCTATGAAAAGCAAATATAAGAAAAGGTGGTTTAAGTTTGCATTATTTATCAAAATGTATCTCACTTAAACAATGAGAAAACATTAATTTCTAAAGATATGACGAAAGCATGGTGTTGTAAATATTTTATTATAACATTCGATATTTGGGTCGACTTTTGCAATATATACTCTGGATCATTTTGAAGATATATAGTAGTTTGTTATCGAATTTATCATCCCTTCTAATTACAAATTAACTAACTGCGTTATATTTCAGTTATACAATTTATAAGGCTGTGCAGTATGACTTTTACTGGTCACCTGTTCAAATGTTTAAAATAAACTGAATCTTTAAAGTAATTTTCACAACACAGGGTAACGATTTGAAGAAAAAGTGTTAGTCTTTTTTTTATTAATTAAAATAGACCTTTCAAATTAAGTTCAATGCCACGGTTACCAACTGACGATCCTGATTGCTCATCGCTTTTCGGCAATAATATGAAATACGTAAATATTATTTATTTTAATTATAAATGCAAAAACCTAAATGGGCACCGATATGTCACAGGGGGGCAAATTAAGAGAAGCTACGGCTATACCAATAAAATGATCACACTGAGAAAACCTAGAAGAAAAGAAAAGGAGTGAATGAGAGATTAAATTATCGATATGGATGAAATGAAATGACAAACTGTGCTAAGGTGTGTTACACAACATAATACACCGCACATGCAGACAAGTAAAAGGAAAAAAATGTGCAAACGTGGAATAAATGAGCATCACAGATTAGGTATTTGTGAGAGAAATTTATAAAAGAAATAAAAAAAACAGGACGGAACATGTCCTAATCGGGTGGGTACATAAAATTAAAAGACTGAAAATAGAGAAATAAAAGTACTTCAAAGATGGAACAAATGAATCGGAGAACACTGTAAAGAGCAACAAAGATGCAGGAACGGATGAGATTGTAACATAGTTGTTGGCAGTTTAAATGATATCGATATTGAAAAAATACAGCATAAAAATGAAATATAAGACATTGGTAATGTACCGGAAGACATTTGCAGAAACACTTTCATAAGAAGCCAGGTGGTAAAGAATCCAAGCTTCATGTGTCAATTAGCCGAATGAGTCACATAACAAAACTTATTATTATAATTATAACATGTAGGAGAATTAGACCAAAAATTAGGCAAGAACAATGGTATTTGAGAAAAAATACTGGAACATGGAAGGCGATATTTATAAATAGTATGATATCAAAAAATACAGAATACTTTATAAATTGTTTTATAGATTATGTAAAATTTAACACACGTAGAATTATTTGAAAAGCAAAAAATATAGATAAATAGCTTCATTTATTTGAGGTAAAATAATAGAAATTCCATAACTTATATGGGGGTGGTATACATTATTCATATGCGGAAATATAATGCTGTTAACTAATAAACATGAAAAATGTTCAGGAGACAACGATGTGTTCTATCAGAAGATATATTCAATTTTACAGTGATGGGGTGGTGAGAGTATTAGAACACATATTAGAATTCATGATTAGCAACATAAGATATTCACATATCAGATAGCAGATAAATGAAACCACAGGTGGACCAGGGAAGGTATGATAAAGGGAAGCAAGAAGAAATGACTAAATGTCAATTGTAAGAAGCTATAATGCATGAATGTCAGCGGAACTAAAATTACATGATGCTAATTTCGAAATGGAAAATCCACAATAAGGAAATTACAAAAAATGAAATATTTTTGAAGTGGAGGACAGAAAAGAATGACATTAAATGCGCAAAATTGCATCAAAATATGCGTTCAAAATTTGAGCAACAGTCAAATTTCTTTAGAATCAAAGCAATTCGTTTTAAACGGTTATATGATAACGACCGCTAGCTATATCAGTGAATTCTAGTCAATCTGTTCACAATAAAGAAGAGACATGATGCAACAGTAATATAGTTCCACAGAAGAATCCCCAAAATATAATGAGCTGACTATATGAGTAACAACGAGACTTTATGGAGAATTATATCAAATATAATTAGAAAGAGTTGAAATATGTCGAACATATAATAGGGAAAAATAGCTTGTAGAATATCACACAGCCAATATGTTGAAGGCGAGAAGATGAAAAGAAAATGGTAAATGATTTACATGACGAGCTCGTGCCAATTCGTTGGAAAAACAAAGTTTAGAAGGGATACTAAAAAGAAAAACATTATGCCAACCAAAAAGAACGGTTTGTGTAAAGCCATCTTCACCGACTTCTTGAAAGAGGATTGGCACATATGCGCCGATGGCTTAGGTAGTAGAGACTCCGACTGACATTAAATCGGTCGAGTTTCGATCCTGGCCAGAAGCAAGTGGATATGTCTAGCCACACTGATGAGCTGTGAAACGGGCTTTGTATGCGGATGACTTATATATATAAGCTAAGTTGCGTATATGATATTCGTTTTGATATATTATTTATTGTCTGTCGATTTCCGCATAAATCGTCTGTTTATTACATATTTTAATCTTTTAACTTATTTTAAGCTTTAGTTTTAATTCTTACTATTGTATACACAAACAAACATACACACATAGCAACACGCATTCATACACTCTTATATATGGTGTTTATGTGATCACTTGTGATAACAACATTATGACTCCATTCATCTTCCCACAGTGTCTCAGAATCAACACGGAAGTCTACATCAAACTGTGCTCTCCTATGTCAAGAAAGTGACTAATGAAAGATCTTATCCTTGGCAATAAAACATTGCACCATGAAACACAAGCAAAAGAACGCAGTCATGACCACATCGCATCTAACGTCTGGCCATCTAATTCCATAGACTGAAACACATTTCATTATGACTAGAGTGAAGTTGAGTAAGTAACCAACAAAACTGAAAGCAAGGATTATATTAGCATTCCCCAATTTAAATAAGCGGACCGCCCAGAAGACCTGCAGCAATATGGTGGCCGTTGTTGAAGCCGATGCCAATTTTATTGAATAAATTTACATTTTATTGAATTAAGAAAAATTTTTGTAATTTTGGCAAACATATGTGATACATTGATATATAAATTATTATTTTCATTTTTTTCATAATTAAGTCGTCAATTGATCAAACGCACTATATATGTATTTTCCGAAATTATGATAATTTTTATCGCCATGTTCGTTGTTTTTTTTTAATAAGCAATAAAAATAAATGATACACATGCAAAATATAAACAAAAAGAAAACCTACTAATAAAAATATAACTCTAACAAAATTTCAAATTATATCAATTTCCAATTAAATAAGAAAAACTGGGAGATATAAAAAAGCAGGCTTGATGGGTGATAATAACTCTGTTCTAACGAAATATCGAGTTAGTATAAAACTGTTCAGTTTAAAAGACAAAATATTTGCATTATATATATATATATATATATATATATATGTGTGTGTGTGTGTGTGTGTGTGTGTGTGTGTGTGTGTGTGTGTGTGTGTGTGCCTGTGCGTGTTTGTGTCAACACGAACTTAATAACACCAAACCTAAATTTCAATTTAAAAAAGCACAACCGTAAATTTCATTATGACGAAAAAATAGGACAATTCATGCAGTAATGAAGAAATAGGTGAAGAGGGAAAACATTGAAACACGATTCAATTATATTTATTGGTAACATAATTTAAGAGAATATGCCTCTCTGTACAAGATTTCTCTTTGTAATATAAGATTATTCGAATTGTCTTGCGAATATACATCTCTCTCGGCCGATCGAAATTTTCTTTCTTGTCAAAGTGTCTACTTCCAGACTAGAAAAGAAAGTCGATAAAATCCAGAAGTGATATATATATCACTAAGTCTGATATATATTTCGGGTTGTCTATCTTGAATAGTCAAGATTATATCAATTAAACGGGGGTAGTTTTACACGATTCCTGATAATTTTGAAAAAATTTCGCTTTTCTAACGTTATTAGAGATTATGATCTGTTTTCAGAAAGCAAGATCAGGGCAATCTTTAATATTTTCAGGTTAGGATTCCTTACAAATCTACACTGACGTTCCTTGTAGAGTTCAAATATGTCCTACCTTAATTCCAGAAAGTTTGTTGAATTTATGCGTTTAGCAACAGATGTGGTGAATAGTAGCTTTAACAATACCATGTATGGCCAAATTAATGGGTTTCGATGGGCAGCACGTATATCTAAGTTAAGCTCATGATACTTTTTTGTATATTCCATTCCATCACTGACGTTGTGTCTTTTCATACACAATTCAGTTCCCTTCATCTATCCCCTCAATTTATCATTGACGTGCATATTGTCTTTTTTTAACGTACTGATAGAACGTAAACGAGGTTTCTCCATTACCAGTTTGCATCGTTTTTTTATTATTGAATTTGTTTCTTTAATTTATAATAGTAGTGATACTTTTCAATGTTTCATTATTTTGGTCCTTCTTTAAATTTTTCCGTCTGTCGTTTCATTGTAAATTTTCTTATTGTGTTGTTTTTTCTTCGTCCGCTTTAATTATTTTCGTTTGTTTTTTCTCTGCTTTTCTTAAGTCTAGCCTCTGTTTTATTGTTATGTCTTCTTCCAGTACATAGCTGATCAGTTCTAACAGCTTTATTATACTTTCTTCTCATTTTTATCTCTATTCCTCAGCCTGTCGTTTCTCTTATTCTTCTTCGTTTTAACTTTCTTCATTTTGTTCTCACCTTCTATCATACACAAATAATTTCTCAGCTCTAGTAATTTCGTTGTGTTTTCTACTATTCGGATTTTTCTTTCTTTCCTTCTTTTTTCTATCTTTCTTTCTTTCCTTCATTCTTTTCTCTGTCGTTCTTTTGTTTTTCATACTTTTGTGCGTTCTTTCTTTAGTTCTTAATTTATTTCGTCTTTTTTTCTCTTTCCTACGTTTCTTCTCTTAATTCTTTATTCTACACATCCATCATTTGATATTTCTTTCTTATCTATTTTATTTTTCTGTTCTGCTCTGTTCTTTATTTCTCTCGTAGATTCTAAATATCCAACTTTTAATTTTACTTCTCAAATATTTCAGTTTTTCCACTATTAGGTTTTGTCTATTAATTGTTTACGCAAGGAAACATCATTTTCCACCTGACACCTCCTCGCCACCCTTTAAATTCCAAGCTTCTTTCCTTACTCTATTCTTCCCCTGATGTTTCAGCCCTTTCTCTTGGCAGCTGGTATCCAACATCCTCAAGGACAGAAAAAAATTTCTACTCGATTCTCTCAGACAGTGTGGAAACTCTCACAACGATTTATTCTTTTCCATCTGGTCGCTTTTGCTTCTTTTGATGTCTTGCAAAAATAAATAAAAATTAAAGATAATGAAACGTCATTGAACAATTCTGTTTTCGTTTCTTCTTACATTTTACAGAGGATTTTATGCGCCTCATCTTCCCTGTCTGGCCGCCGATAATGTATAAAATATTAGAAATTGTAATTTTTTCTCTTTTTTTATTTTTCTGTGCGCCTCTAACTGAATATCCAGTCATTGTTTCATAAAACACAGAAGAAGCGCCTTACGCAATTAAATAGAAAAAATCGCTATTGATTATAGTCTGTAATTTAATCCAAAGTAGAACAGAAACGTAACAGCGAACAATATTGACGGAACGAAAACAAATGCAACAATTTAAGCAAAAATCAATTCATTTTCTATATTTCTCTCCTTGAAATAAACACTTTTCATTCGAATTAATTAATTTTCCTCTGTCTTATTTTATTTTTTATAATTCTCATTCGTTATTTTCTGCTATAACAGTTTAAACAAAATATTACATTCAGCAAGTTACTGTCTACCTATGTGTTCAATTTGGACATTTTTCATTCAGATGCTGAAAAGTAAGTTTTAGAAATGCGTCAACATTTTTTATATTACTTTTCTCTACTTTGTAATCGCGTTTTTCGAGCGTTTCTTCCAAAAGCTTTTTTCTATTGTTTGACTTTGTCTATTGTAAATTATATTTCCTTTTTCACATTATGTGCCTCTATTATATTAATTTAGTATTTCTTTCTATTTAAATTTCTCTGTCTCTCACACGAGCATTCTCTCTGAGAGTCTCTCTCACTATCTATCTATCTATCTATCTATCTATCTATCTATCTATCTATCTCATTATATATTGACCTATCGATGTGTCTGTCGAAAGAAATAATGGGTAAATCTGATCCAGCCTATTTAGTCTTCACCATTTCTCAAGTTGATTTATCTGTTTCTATACCAATATATATCCGTGCGATAGATGTTACATTTATATTTTCTTAATATCTATGAGTTAAATAGAATAAGATAAATTGATCAGATAAAATTGTAGACTTATATACATATTAGATTGAGTCGAGAGTATGTTCCATGAACCCAGTTTAATGATGAATTTGCTACCCTAATAATAATACATGTCAAATAGCAGACTTTGGTGACAGCGGCTACGATGAATAAACGGAAATATTGTACATTATGATAAATAAAGATATACACAAGTAAATAAATGGAACTAGGTAGAAATATTTTACTATAACGCAATAATCACCTGTATTTGCACCACCCAATTATTTGATAGGAACATTATAATAATTAGAAACAGAGTTCGTTGATACCTTTTCAAACCTTGCATAATTTTCTAGAAAATGCAGCCTGACAAGTGGCACCATGCCATGAAAATAATGCTGAATACATAAGTGAATAAAATGTAAAAGTATTTTTGTTTTCAAGAATAAAGCTTATAGGCCAACATGGAAATTATCTATGATCTTACATATTATAGCTAATTAGTAAAAAGTAAGTTTCACTCGGATAAAATCTTACAAATTACTGCTGCTTTGTGGAACAGACTCTCAGCAGAATGTTTTATCAATTACTACAATCATTACTTCATTCTGACAAGAGTTAACCGTTAACTTTCCAGCATAATCCCCTGTATTATACTTCTCACCGTTTCTTGCTCTCAGATAGAGGTTTCCACAGTAAAGCTTTAACTTCGGTGACTCTTGGGACTTGAATGCTGTGACGATTAGGGCGCATATATCTCTTACCATCAGTCTTACATTATTTACCAGTGTAAATAAAGTTTTGAAAGTGTGTTGTTTTTTTTAATTAACAGACGCTTATGCGAAGCGTAGTCGCGCGCATCACCTGATAGCTCCTTTTAAAAAAATAAGAACATCATAAAATAGCATCCTTAAAAATGGCTAGTGAAGTGGGTGAATATGATTGGAAAGTGAAAAATTATGGAACATCTTAACATTTTTATCTCTACCAAGAAGGAAACATAAAATTAGTGGAAAAAATTTTAAAAAATGAATAAAATCGTCCTTGACGATCTTTTTTAACAAAACACACACACACACACACACACACACACACACACACACACACACACACACACGAACACATAACACACACACACATATATATATATATTTATATATATTATTTGATAATTTCCATTTCATCATATCCTGCGATATTATGAGATGATTATATCACTTGCAAGAATTAATGATTTACTCTGATACCAATGACCAATTAGTGCTATAATAATTAATTCAAATATAAACGGTCTGTATTTAACTAGGCAAGAACCAAGTAACTAATTATAGGATAATATATACCTGTCACATACTGTTTATAGATTTAAACAGAAATCATCAATATTACCTATCCCAAAATATAAATCATCAATATTTACCTGTCTGTAAACCAAGGGAATCTTTATAGAAAATAATGTAATTTTTAAAATGACACATGTGTCAATGTTATATCTAATAATTTCTAAAATATTGAAAAGTTTCATTGAATATTGAAGAAATACAGAAACTCTTGGACGTGAAGTAAAACAAGAAGTCATTCCTAGTGTTGAACTCCAGTGGTAAATAACAAAACAAACATGCCATTTGTTCAATAATGCAAAATAATAAGGTTTATCTAACGCGGTTCCGTAGTGATTTAAAAAGAATTGAATACTACAGTTATATAGATTCCCAAATTGTGCAGCACAAACGTAATTCATAAATTTTAAATGAACAAAATACAACAAAATTTGCTACATAATAAAATGAAATTAAGGTGTGTGTTATTCAAAACTATGAAGATTTTCTGCATTCATTGTTGAATTAAACTATACTTAAAAGTGTAAACAATTATATGGTACTGAAAATAGTTTAAGAAAAATGCTAAGGTTTTTCACATTTTAACCATAGCATAGTTTTTCGTTTATAATTATGCGAAAAAAAAAACACTCTATCAGATTGCATTTACAGCGACTATCAGATACTCACATCTACGATATTCTTTCTCATTTTTAAAAAAATTATTTTCCTAACCCGTTCTTGATCACTATAAATCAACTCGCAAAAATCATGATTATAGCAGCTTTAGATAACAGTGGTATACTCGCTAAATATCATCCAAGATATAAACGCATGTATTTTCACTGTCGGGAAAGATGGCCAGGAAAGTGTCGCCAAGGCAACAAAGATTTAATCTCGGCTAATGAGAGGATATTGAGTTAGCTGAAGCCGTTCCTGACTCTTCTTACTTGCACTGACCGTCGGGAATCTCAAGTGACCACTGCTACAGTTTTACATTGCTGAATGCATACAAAAGCATGCAAAAATATTAAACTTGTTACTTAATAAAGCCGAACATCTGCCATATTAAATGATTAACGTAGACGAAAGACAGGATTTCTTTATTAAGCAGGTGCTTATTGAGTAAGGTCTAACAACAAATGGAGATCTTTCTTCACTCATACACGCAAACTTAAACGCGTGAGCGTGTTTTTGCGTAATTATTCATGTAGCTTATTTTTTAAGCACGAAAAATGAAATGGAGGTAAACTGTATACGCTAGTTTTGCAAGTAGGTTTCTATTTTATGTATAAAAGAGCTGATTTGAACTATGCTAAAGCAACAAGAATGAATAGTTACAAGAACATAAATTAAATACGTATTTATATAGTTTTCCTCTAACCCAATTTGCTACAGTGAATTAAAATATACTAAAACTTGTCGATTGAAATAACAACTCCATAACTGATATCGTCAATTCTTTGTAAAGTGGCCAGATAAACAGATTTTTTCATATATATATATATATATATATATATATATATATATATATATCAGAAATATTAACGTAAATAAAAAGGCGTAATGCTCCTTAAAATAGCCAAAACATAACAACCGACAATACAACAATCAAATACACTTCAACTTCAAACAAGATAATTTTCATTAAGAAAACATTCATAAGTACTAATATATAGCCAACTATCCCAATAAAAAGTAAAGTTAATTATATATTATTGTTGTGGTGCAGTTGATATCGGCTCGGAACGAGAAATCAGAGAGTTGAGTTCGAATTTCAGTTGAATTCATTGCATTCACTTACGTGCAAATATTTTGGGAAAGGTATAAATCCGTCGCTTCTACCTCCAGCTATGGGTTAAATGACAGGGTAAATTGGTTTATATACACTTGGCTGGCAACCAACCTTCCGAAGAAAGTAAAGTCTGCCTACTGCGGAATAATCTTCTGCCCAGTTATTCAGCTTTTTTTCGACATATGATCGCCTAAGCGTGTATCACGTATCGCATTTAACTGACTTGACTAATATACTGTACTAAATTTAATACAACCAAGTTAATTATTCTTCTCCTTCAACAAATATATTGCAAAAGATCAATATTGTATATCAATTTAAATGCCTCTTTAGAAGTTCGTATCTTTGAGAAAAGAGTAAATATATGTATTGGTTAACGACGACAGTATTATAAAGAATACTTACTCTTACAACGTATACAATACATATTATCGAGAAGACTTAAACTACATTGGACTCGTACTAGATTACACAGCATTTGTGACCACATTCACGATTTAGAAATCGACATTACAATTATAAAAGAAAATTAAAACAAAATCTTTAAATTCTTCAAGCATTCTATTTACAAACAAATTGCAACCAACACCGAATAAAATTTTGAGTATAGCAACAATGTTTTATAATGTCTATAACAAAAGGTTTTAACATATCTACATTGTAATGTTTGTTTGTTTTTTAATTACAACGAAAAAATCATGTTTGAAAGAACGTATATTTCAATTTCTATAAAACATCTACAAATATTAATTAGAGAACCTCCCATACATATCGTTAATTTTTAAATTTTAAATAAACACACACACGGTAACTTTTAAATTTTAAATAAACACGCACACACAAACACTGTCTTTATCTATCTTTATTCCTCTTAGTATCACTGATCTGCCAAACGTCTACACATTATTATTTTCATTTTGTTTGTTTTATACACATTTCGTCCTAACCAGAAAGAGTCGTTATATTAACTACAAATCAAGTGATTAGTGGAAAATGTAATGACTATCTGTAACTAAGATCACACATCTAAATAGCTTTTTGTAATGTGTGAGCTGGACATTTTGTATTTTTTACAGTTTTTTCCCCTTCTTACAGATATAAATTCAAAAACAAATGAATTTCCAAGCAGCAATTGTTGAACTGCTACAAAAGCAATTCGAAGTTTAACAAAAATTGGAAGACAAACAAATAGAAATGCAGTAAAAAAATGAAACCAGACACATGGAATTACAAGAATTAATGATAAACGAGATAAACAACAAACGACAGAACAGCGTAAAAAAGACTACATTTTCTCTGAACACAATATGAAACTGAATTGAAGATTTGAAATACTCACCTGCCGAGGATAAACCTTTCAAAGTCTAATTTAGAAGATACCAGGACTTTTATAAAATTGACTGCGAGAAATGGTCAGACACAAAGAAATTGAGGTTGTTATTAAGAAAACTAGGACCGTTCGAACATACAAAGTTCGTTGAGTACATATTGCCCAAAAAGACGAACGATTTAATTTTCGAGGAAGCAGTGAAATGCTTAACAGAACTGTTCAGCCCGAAGACCTCATTTTTTTTATAAAAAATGGAAATGCTTCAACCTAACTAAGAAAGACGGCGAAGAGTACACCACATTCGCAGCAATTGTAAATAAAAATTTCTACGGTTTTAAACTATCAGAGCTCTCGTCAGACAACTTCAAATGTCTGTTAGAAAGTAGAAAGGAAACCTATTGAAGCAGAGAAATTAAAAAAACTAAAAGAAAAGATCGCCGACGTATCTTTACCAGGATTGGTTAGATGTAAAAAGGTAGCAGAAAAAATTTAATTGAAAGATGGCACACTACCAATATTTAAAACAATATTCATTTTGTTTCAATATGTAAAATTGATAAGGAACTGGATAGGCTTGTAGAAACAGGAATTTTAGCGAAGGTAGAATTCAACCAGTGGGCTGCGCCGACCGTCAATGTTAAGAAAAATTCAGGCGAAATTCGTTTTGCGCCGATTACTCAACAGTTTTTAACAACGCAATAAAAGATTATCACTATCCACTTCCCAGCCCAGAGAAAGTGTTCACAAGTCTAAATGCAGGAAAATACTTCTCAAAATTGACCTAAGTGAAGCCTGTTTACAGGTACCAGTGGATAAGAAACCTCTAAGCTACTGTGCATCAAGGAACACAAGGGATTGTACAGGTTTCAAAGGCTTGCTTTTGGAATTAAAGTAGCACCAACGATTTCCAACAAACGATGAATACAATGCTAGCTTGGGTTAGATTTCGCCATAGCATATCTGGACGACATATTAATAAAGAGCGAAAGCGCTTAACAACATGCGAAACAAATTCAGGAAGTATTCATCCGAATACAAAACTATGGATTAAAGTTAAAGAAAAAATGCTATTTTTTCTTAAAGAAATTAAATACCCAGAGCACATCATAAACAAGGATGGAAGAAGGCCAGATCCTGCAGAAGCGGCAGCCATAAAGTATATGCCGGCACCGAAAAATATCGTGGAAGTTCAAAGTTTTCTAGGATTGGTAAATCTTTTACCAGGGAGTTATTGAAATATGCATAAATTGCGTGCTCCATTAAATGAATTACTCAAAAAAGAAAATATAGTGGATTTAGAAAGCACAATGCTAAGAAGCATTTGGAAAAATTATCAATATATTAACGTAAGACTTGTTATTGACACAATAATAATAACGAGCGACGCGAGCTTGTATGGCGTAGGTACGTGTCTATTATATAAAATTCCAGACAGGAAGAAGAGACATATCGCACACGTTTCGAGGACACTACTACTAGCAAAAAAAAACTATTCACAACATGAGAAAGAGGTTCTAGGGATCATATTTTCAGTAACCAGATTTCACTGGTACATTTACGGAAGACATTTTAATGTGAAGACTGATCATAAAACATTGTTAACAATCCTTGGTTCGAAGAAAGTCCTACTAACATACACAGCAAACAGGCTATTAAAATGGGGAAACATATTACTTAATTACGGCTTCAAATTGGAATACCTGTCTTCCAACAATATTGGATTGGTTATCAAGATTAGTGACAAAGAATAATGAACCACTGGAAGATTCGGTAATAGCAGCACTACAATTAGTAGGCGAAGTTTGAACAGCACTGTGAAACACAGTATGCGAGCTCGAGCTACCAGTAACGTTATCAGAAATCAGAAACGAAGCAGAAAGGGATGACTTCATTAAAAGTACAAAGAAAATATGCAAGAAAAAGACAGAAGTCTCGCCGACAGTTTTAGCTTTACTACAACTTATTATATATAATGAACTAGTATCACTACCTAAGACACTGCAGAAAAGAATACTAAAGGATTTCCATATGGGACATTCTGGAAAAAATCGGATGAAAGCTCTAATGAGAAGTAGGTTGCTACAGTAAGTGGCCAGAAGTTTTTCGCTACAAGAAGCCAACAACAGAAAACACTATAAAATGTCTACACGAACTGTTTGCAAGGTTCGGGCTAGTGGATTGTCTTGTAACAGAAAACGGAACACAATTCTCTTTCACAGACTTTTCTTAAGTTCCAAGTTAACCACAAAATCTCCACCGTATCACCCACGTTAGAATGGTCAAGATGAGAGATTTGTTGACACTCTAAAACGAGCGTTACAAAAAGCGTACGGGATACTAACAGAGAAAGCACTGCAACAGTTTTTACAGGTGTATAGGATTACTCCAAAAAATAATACACCATCAGGACTGTCAGCAGTGGAGGTGATGTTTACGAGAAAAATAAAATCTGTATTCGATAAATTATTGACAAAGCAAAACAAATCAGCCAACGTCACTCGTACCAAACAGAATTTTTAGACCAGGAGAAAGAGTATATTATAAAATATTTAAAAACAAAATGTTTTCCTAGGAAACCGGTACAACAACTAATAGGATCGAAAATATGCTATACATGAATCAAGGACCAGAATGCACACAGAAGGTACATAAATCAAATAAGGAAAAGGCGACTGGGAGAAACCAACACGCCACCACAAGTAGAAGAAACTATAGACACGATCTTTGATACATTCGAGTTACGAAAACCCCAAACAATACCGGAAACTAGAAAATCTATTAGGAAAAGGAAGTTTACCGAAATATTGATGGCAAATGACAAAAGAAAGAGATATTAAAATCTCCTTATATAGAGAAAAAAAACTTGGGAGAAAGTGTCATGGTGGCATCACCCATTACAACGGATTCAACTCATTCTACAATTATATTTATTTCCATTCACAATAGGAGAGCAGATAAGCCAAGATCGGAGATCAGAGAGTGAGATATTCGCAGGAGATCAGCATAACGCAGAACGATAGGCAGGAATAGCCAAGACTACTACCGTACGACAAGTGCGTGTCCCGAGTTATAGTATTACTTCCTAACCCGTATTTATACGTTCTACCAACAGAGTTTCACGTATTGTATTTTGCTGTGTTAATATATATATATCGTTATTTCCTATTTTGGTTGTTGTATTTTTTCTTGCTGAACGCTTAACCGGGTCCACGACAATTTCATTGAAAACAAAGGAAAGAGTGCTGGATTGTTATGAGATATCTGTTCTTCTGTATGACACTGAATGTTGATGAAGGAGAGGCCTGAAACAGTAGAAATGTGGTTCTACGGAAGGAAGCTGAGGATACCATGATCTTGGAATATGAGCAACGAGAAGATGCAAACGAAATGTAAACTCATACATAAAATCAGGAAGAGATGGAGTTCCTAAGACAAGCAATGAAAAAGACGGCCTAGAGAATCCAATATTTACAGGACATGTAGATGGAAAGCAGGGCAGGTTAAAGCAGTGCGTGGCATATTAGATAGGCCTGAGCGGGATATGGGAGATACTAAGGAGAATATATTGAGATCGACAAGAGACAGCCCCAAGTGAAAGTTCATGGCGCCTAAGTCAACATATAAGATGAATTCTTTCATAAGTCACATTATCTTCTTGAACGTGAAATAATCCTGAAATACCAGATTCATTGAAATAGCTACCGTCTTGCCAGTCATGTAAGCAAATGTATTTTCAAGCAAAAAATATATATATATAGTGAACAGTCACGCTGATAATCAGTGAATGAATTCTTAAATATGTAGCAAAAATTTGGTTAATTAAAGTATTCGTTTTTTTTTTGTTCCTTATTCAAATATGCATTCAGCAAGTTACCAGTTTCATATCAAAATAATTTCAGCACACCCTCTCCTGATATTTGTCGTATTTTCATTATGGGGCTGTGGAGAAAACGATTGCTCTCAATTCTTGAACTTTTGTCTATTCTTTTGATCATATTGGTGTAACCATATTCCATTTACATTGAAATTCGTTTAAAACATTATTCCTAAAGCATTAAAATGGCTGCAAATTATATTTAAAGTGTCCACCCGATATAAATTATGTTTGATATTCAAGCATTTTGACGCCAATGTGACTGACATCTTCTGCATACACAAGTGCTCATGAATCATAAATTCAATGCGTTGCTGGATATCTTTAGTATCTCAAAATTTCTTGTGGCTCAGATTCATATAGCGGTCATAATGAGGACATGAACGTTATCAATAATTTCAAGAGTTAACACTCTTTAAGTAACGCCCATACAGAACATTATCTTTGATCACAAAATTGCTATTCAGAAAATGAGGACAGCAATACTGAACAGCTGACTATGACATATACTTGTCACTTAATATTTGTAATGCATTTTATTTGTATTTTTCTTTAGCTGAGAATCCAAATACTTATTAACCTGGTGTACCAAAGCTGGAAATTTTACACTCTCCGTTGATATGTTTAACCAGTGATGTAAAAGGTGTTTGAATGCAACGGAAACGAATTTGACAATTGGTTCTTTATATTACATATTCATTGTGAAACTTTAAGTACAATCCCATATTATTATTGTGCTCGCATTTTTCATCATATTTCGTTTTCTGCTATTCTCACACAACCTACCAAACCTGCGGGTGGACCTAAGGCAGTTCGTAATGTGTTGTTATGGCGCCATTTCATTTTTTATATCTCCCCTAACATCCCTAGCCTTACAAAGTTCTCCTTAGTGATGTATGCTGTACTTAACAAGACAATTTTTTGTGTATCTCTTAACCTGGAGTTACCAGGGGTCTTTTCAATGTGTTTTTGTTTCCATGTTTTATCATTCCAAGTGCACTTACTATCACTGACACTATTCTTGTTTTCAATTTCCAGATTTTTTCTATTTCAATTTCCACGTCTTTATATTTTGACAGTTTTTCGAATTCCTTGGTTGTTATGTTAGAATCCAATGGACAAGTCATATCAATTAATAGGCAAGTTTTTTTTTTCTTTCTGGTGTTTAATGTCCGGCCTATTTGCTTCAATTGTTCTATCTGTGTAGATGGTGTGATCTCATAGAATGGTGACATCTTCTATTTCTCTAAATGGTGATGGCTGATGTTCATACCAGTGTTTGTTTACAGATTTCCATAGTGTTTTTTACATTGTCCAGTGTAAATACTACCCCACTCTATCGTGACAATTATTATATTCATTTGGGGCAAGTACAGAACAATCTGAGATTAGATGCGCTATTGTCTTTTGGTATTTATCACTGATCCTGCACATTGGATCCACATTATTATGTATAATATTTGCCTGAAAGTACTTATGGAAAAGACTTTGATCTTGCGCTGCAAGAGTAAAGTCATCATATTCAGACATTAATACAGATGCACATAACCATTAATGAGAATAGACTTTATCAACATTGGATTTATTAGCACGTTCTGGATATTGTCCACGCAGAGT
Organism: Ascarosepion bandense; assembly: GCA_037127315.1. Taxonomy (NCBI): domain Eukaryota; kingdom Metazoa; phylum Mollusca; class Cephalopoda; order Sepiida; family Sepiidae; genus Ascarosepion; species Ascarosepion bandense. The sequence goes on from JBBBDQ010000832.1 coordinate 1,145,682, forward strand.
TTTTTTTTTTGCCAGCATTGTTTTATCTCCTCAAGAGCTTTATTCTTCGCTTTTTTTTTCATATTTTTTGCTTCAAATGTTTGTCCTTGGCTTCTGTTTTGCTTTTCTACAAAATCTACTGAATGTAAATATTGTTTGTATTTACTGCTTTCTTTCTTTATTGCAATTTTTTTGTTTCTGTTTTCATGTTGTTTGTCTAATTGTATCATCCAGTTCTTTGTTGTTTCTATGTATATTAGTAAGCCAAAATTTGTTTTCTTGTATGACAATTCCAACTGAATAAGACCTCTTCTACCTTCTTTGCTGGGTATGTATAAATGGGCTAAATCAGCTTATGCATGATGCATATTATGCTTACATGAAGCCTTCTTGTCTTAGAATCCAGTTCATAATTTTAAAACTATATTTTAGCACTGGGATGGCAAGGCTATTAATGAACATGATTCTGGTCTGAGAATTCAATTCAATTTTTAATATTAGTCGTAATCTTCTGTAGTACACTTTACGATATTTCTTTCATTTTTATGGTGAAGTTTTCACTCTCATTTGCACCTAAGTATTTAGAAGCTTCTTCAGTGTCTAAGCTAATTGAGAATGTTTGTTGTAGCGATCCTCCTAAAACTGTAACATTAGCACATTTATTCAAATTGAATTTCATTCCAGTATCTTTCTTGATGCATTTTACAGTTTGCAGAAGACCTTCCAGCTCATTATCATTCTTAGCATACAACTTTAAGTGATCCATGTAAAATAGATATCTTATTTTGTTTAGTTATTTTATAACCACATTCTGACTTTTTAAGTTGACTGCTTAATGCAACTAATTATATGCAAAATAATAAGGGAGACAAAGAGCCACCTCTGATGATGTTTATTTCACCAGACTTATAGGTTCCATTTATATAATTGGGGTAAAGTGTTGTTTTCCGTATCGGTATACATTGTTTGATGAAATTGATGATGACGTATGATACCTGTTACATATATAAAATCTTTAAGATCAAGGAATATGGTACATTATCGAATGCCTTACAATAATCAATCCAGGCAGTACTAAAATCTGTTTTACACTGAATCAGTTTTCCAAGATCATCCTATTAATAAGTAATTAGTTTTTACATCCTTAACAACCACGTTTGCACCCTTTTTGTTCAAGCGATATAATTTCCTTTCTTTCCAAGAAGAAATATGGCTGTTTTACTGAAATAGATGTTAAAACTTTGTATGTTGTCGGAAGGCATGTAATTTGTCTGTAGTTTTTCGGATTATTTGTGTCAGTATTCTTTGGTAGAAAAAATATAATTCCTTTGATCATCCATGGAGGAATTTTAGTGGGATCGATAGCCATTTCTAGAAGTTTTTGGCTAATTCTTTATATGCTGTATTTAAATAATATAGCCAAAGTTTAGGAATTTTATCTATTCCTGGAAATATATTATTGGTGATGTTGTTAAGTTCACATTTAACATGCTCTTCTGTTATTCCAGCCCATGTCCATTCTGGTATATTTTTCATTCGTTCTGTCTCTTGCGCAATCCAGTTTGCTTCTTTGTTATATTCTTTAGGGAAAGCCCATTTTTTCTCAGAACTGTATTAATTTTTCAATTTTTTTACCTGTAAAATTTCTTTGCATTGGTTTGAAAATCTGGTTTTGCCTGTAGAATCTTGATCTTTTCTCATGGCGTATTATTCTTTGATCCTTCAGTTGTGTTCTTTGCTTTATTGTTTCCTCAGTTGATAGGACTTTATTTCTAATATTGTATTTTCTTTTGCCTCTTCTGCCTTTTGTAGTTCTTACAGTTATTCCTCTTGTCACTTTATCGAGTACTGATAATTAACTTCATGTTATTCGATTTCTTTTTCTATTGTTCTTTTCCAATGGGGATCTTCAGATTTGCGAGACAGCCGTGTTTTGAATTTGATGTTCCATTCTTGTTCCTGTTCTTGCAGATGCATATATTATTTCATTGAGATTTTTATGAGCGTCTTCTTAATCCACAATTAATTTGAGTGCAGCATTGTGGAGCTTAATATTTTCGAGGTTATGCTTTGTTGGTTCTAATTTTGAGATTTGTTCTCGATCCTCCATAACAATATTTTGTATCCGACTTATATGCTTCTTGATTTCTTTCTTGGCTTCTTGTATACTGTTTTTGTTTTCCGTAAAATAATTCTGTTCAATGCGTTTTGAACTCGTTTTATTGTCGTCTTGTAACTGAATCAGATCACACCTTTCCAGCACTTATAAATTTACAGCAATATCTTCAAAGTAATGACGTGTGGCTTGTGTGATGTTACTACATTTTATTTCTGATTTTGATTCTCTTTCATATTTTATTGATTCGCCGGTTCTGGTTGCAATTCTTTTTATCTCATTAATTTCAACCTCTGTCAATCGGTTATTTCGCATGATGTATCTTCGTACATTGGCTAATTTATTTTCGTCAATGTACTTTTTATTTGTTTGTCAAACTTTTTCTCGCCAAATGTCATATATTTGTCATATCTACTGAAGGACGGGCTTCCTATTTATCCACTAGAAGAGCCATACTGGACTTTTTATTTCTTTTTGCGATTATCATATTTTCCCCCGTGTAACGCACGGTTTCAAAAGCTCACCCAAAGTATCCCGCTACATTGGGTAACTGTCCTGGGTTCCGAGTCCTGTAGGGGATCGTTTGTGACCTCATAACGCAGTAGCAAATCACTCCTCAGAACGATTAACACCTTGAATTGCGAGTTGTTGCTCGGAATTTTCCTTCTATTATTATTATTATTATTATTATTGTCATTATTAGTATTATATTTTCGTCGTTATTGTTAGTATTATAGTAATGTTTTTACGATTTCCTACTGTTCAGTACTGCACTTTAGCTGGAGATCTGAGATCTGGCAGGTTCTGAAATATATGCATACTGTTTTATGTTGATACGTATAATAAGTCTTTCAACTTTCTTTAAAATAAAAATGCTTTTCTGAATAGATGTTCATTTTCAAAGAATTCAAACTATTAATCCGTGGCTGCCAGGTATAACGTTAATGTTATTACGTGTATAATTTATTTTATCGTTAGCAGATTTCCACTTATCAGTGCAACGCTTTTTGAATTTCAGTTTCAAGAAACTTACCTTTATTTATTATATCATATATTTTAACCCAGATAATTTTTCCAGCAGATGGTATTATTATTATTATTAATATTATTATTTCTTAAGATTTATGTTGTATATATATTATCTTCCGCGTCCCAATCACAGACCCAAGGTCAGAAGTAGACTGACGATGTTTTATACTGGCTATTTTTGCAAAAGAAAATATCATACAAAATTTATATAGATGACGTTTTTTGTAAAGTAAATAATTGTTCAGATAATTCTTTTGCATTTCTACTGCCAGAGATTTTAACAATGTGTTTATCAGAACATTTTTCAGTCAATCCGACGGTTCCATGTACAAATGAAACAACTGACGTCCTCATGTGCTATATTTGTGAGACATATACATCAAGGTCTATGTAATCAGACAATTTTTAATCTCTTTAAAGACATTATATATCTACAGGGACTCATGTTAATAAGAAAAAACATTCTGTTTTTGTATACTTTCATTTATGTAACCTGCTCTGGCTGATGTTTATATAATTTATCCTATAGCTTCCTTCCCGTAAAAGTTGAATAATTTTCTGGGGTAGGTACTGGCCCACTCTATAATGTTGAATTTTGTAATCAGTAGATCCTAACATTGTGAATCCTAACACAATACGGCATATTTTATATGAATATTCATCATATGAACAGCATTTAGTTTTAACATACTTTCTCAATAAGTATGCCTGGTAATTTCTAGTTAGTAAGCAGTAGGCTTGTGTGGCAAGAGTAAAACATTCGATTTCAACATTTAACTGTGCACTACGTAGGTACTGATGCGTACGGCGTTTCTCTACATCAGTTCCTTTGGAACAGCCATACTATTGACCATGAAGGCTCATCTCTTGCCATCGTTTATGCCTTTGATTGACTGCATTTGCCTTTGCTTGCATTTTTTATGTTCTTTGCCGTAGGTATATTATTGTTTAATTGCACTTCTTCACCCATTTAAAATCCCTTGTCAATTTGCTGGTTTTCTTTATTGTTGAATTAAATTACTCATTTCTTGATGCATATATATATATATATATATATATATATATATATATATTATTCTTTGATGCATATCGTCGTACTGTCATTTGTAGCCTCCAAGTTTCTTTGAAGGCCGTTGTTGCTGTTTCATAAGGCAGTTCTAGTTGAACTGATTATCTGCTTATTTCGGATCTGGACACATACAAACAATGAACATCAGTTTTAAGACTATGCTTTCTAAGGCCAGTCAGAAAATTTCTCTTTTTGGCATTCCTACGCTTAATGTCAGCTATGGTCTAATTAAGGATGCTGAAACTGTATTGCACCATAACTACATCCAATGTTTATGGCTGGTATTCAGTTTTGCAAATTTATAACCTAATTTAAAACAGACAGATACGCCCGTAATATTCTTGTCTTAATTTCTTCTTCATTGTGGTACGATGTATTCCATATTTTTCGCTGACCTTTTGGTGTTTACAGGTTTTAACCGGTTTTTATTTTCTCTAAATTTCGTATCAAAATCTAGATATATTGTTAACGTTTCTGTAACTCTCCATTTTATTGTCATTTTGCATATTTATCTACTCTGAAATCTATATATATATTTCGTCAATGAAATATTTTAGAAAATTGAGTCCGTTCAACTCATTGACACATCTGTCAAAGAGTTTGATACCAATTAATTTTTTGTTTATTTTCTATCCATCGACATTACAGTTTAGTCCAGCAAAAGCGTGATTAAGAATAAACAGATCAGAAGGGTCGAGAGGAAATATACTTAAAAGATTCCTCGTCATATATTCAAGCAATTCGAAATGACAATATATATTGTGTGATTTAGGTGTATTCAGGTTTTCCATAGTACCAGGCTATATTTAGCAAAAGTTACTATCACAGAGAAGACTTTGTTCATTTCCAAACCCTTAAGGATTAAATAATGTATCACACTATCAAGGGCATTACGTTCATCTCTTACTACATCTTTCCTTCAAATTTGCAGGATCATGTTATTAAGTAGTTGATCTTTGCAACCATATGAAACTTACCGACATCTGACCCAAGGAAAGAATATTGATTTCAAAGAGAAAAATACTGTTTGGCAAGACAAACCTGATCAGTTTACATGTAGTGAAAATATATGTTATTGTCCTATAAAATTTGGATTATGTTTTTTTATTATTATTATTATTATTATTATTATTATTATTATTATTATTATTATTATTATTATTATTATTCGCTGTCTAATAAGATAACTCATTCTCGTTTAAATTATCTAAAAAGTTAACAAAATTTGCAATACTAAGAAAAAATCTGTGCAGACGTATCTAAATAGGAACTTGCTAGGAAATTGATCAGGATTGTCGGGATTAATGATAATGTGTTGGTGAAATAACCACCAGGTTCACCTAAATTAACAACTTGTGATTTTATATAATGGGCTAAGAAAAAGAACAGGTCTATATTCCCCTCTTCCTACAAGCCTGTATTTTCTTAAACAGAGAACCACCAATGCGCTAAAGAATGTTCCGCAAAACATGCTACAGCGTGTTTGGTAGGAGCTGCACTAAAATATTTATGTGTGAGTAGCCACATGAGGTGCATATATTGAACAATGTTGAAGCTTTATGGAATCAGGTATAAAATTTAAATCACTTCGAATGTCTTCTTCAAATTTTGATGAATAAATTTATTTTTCTTCAAGATGAAGCCTATTTAATTTTCTTTGCCTGTTAGTCAGATATTCGCATTTTAATTTATTTCAATTTTTTGAGACACCCTTTATTGATAACGTGCTATATAACGTTGATATTTAGTTATTTTTCCAAAACATGTAGTGTCTATTTCTAATGTAACGTTGGATTTCTATTCATACAATCCCAATTCTCATCCATATTGTTGAGTTTTAAAAAATCAGTTATGATAGACAATATCCCGATCTTTCTATTCTCCACAGGTCTCAACTTCCGCTTATTGTACAATATTACTACCCATTTTTCCGATTTTTCACTCTTCTTATTATACAATATTTTTTCGCTTTCTTTAGATCGTCTCCAAACCGCCAGATCCTTCTCATGTTTATTGTGATTGGTCCGAGTGTCGAATTTACAATTCTGAAAGATTTTGTCTTCTAGGAGACAGTCAGGTTTGTCATTATATGATCGACCCGAATTGTCTGCAAAGAATCCCGTGTACTTATTTTTTGTCATTTTCCTTCGAAAATTTGCTGCACTCAGCAATGATTATCTATTTTTTCAACACAATGCTATCGACTTCCCGATGAATATATTCAGGGATTCAATCACAGGAGATTCTGCTTCTTTCTTCAGGCATCCTCTGTATAATGCTCTTTATGACTGTTAATATGTTATTATTTATATTCGATATTATTTGTTTTGTCTTTTATTTATTTACTTATTTATTTATTCATTGTTTATTTTTCATTTCTTCTTGATCTTCTTTTTGATCTTTTTCTTCTTCTATCATTATTATTATGATTATTATTGTTAGTATTTTATTTCATTTTTGTTGTATACTCATCCCCTTCTGGGTCTCAAGCAGAGACCTAATGTCAGAAATGGCAACTTGACATTTTACATTGAAATCGTTTGTAAAAGTTAAACATCGCAGACATTTTATATAGATATAGCACTTCGTAAATTGTGAGATCTTCTTGCGAGAATATTTTTCTTGTATTTATTTAATGCGTGGGCAATCAAGGATCTGTTCAATGAGTCTATCAGAAATATTACTAATCAAACCACAACTGAAATTATTATTGTCTTTGTGTGTTAAATGGACAATTTTTTTCTTAGTGTGTAGGCTTTTTTAATATGTTGTTTTGGTCATTTTTGTCATTTCCAATGCACCTAATATCACCGGGATTATTTTTGTTTTCGGTTTCCAAATTGTTTTATATTTCGATTTCCAGGGTTTTTATACTTCGATATATTTTAAAACTAACAGTATAGCCCGGCGTTGCTTGGGGGTAATGAAAGCTTTTAAACTAATCCATGCTCCTGGAGCACAGACTCTTTGGACATTGGCAAGAAAAATTAAAAAGCAATCGTTGTTTCCAGTTAAAGCAAAACCGTTGACTGAAAGAAAAATGAATGGTAGTAAGTCAAATTTTGATTTCCTGGTATCGATATCAAATAAGTTTATTCGTCGTAAACTGAATGTTGAAGGCTAAATAAGCCTTCTGAGTAAATTGTATCATGGCTGAAACTAAGAACTATAATTACACCTACTTAGAGCCAAACCCGAAACAAAAACTAAAAAAAAGGGCTGAAAAAGTACAGACATACAAGCAGATAAACAGACACACACACAAACATCTTGCCTTTTATATATATATATATATATATATATATACTATCGATTTTCTGCACTATTGTAAGAACTGCAACTTGAAACTTCTGAATCTCGTTTCTCATGTCTTTGTCTATGAGTGTATCAAATTTGATTAAAATCGGACCACTCCTTCTATAATCCGATATATTCGATTTACCACGTTCGATATTTATCGGGGGTACCTCGACACAAATCCTAGCTAAGAACACTCGCAGACACTTATAGTACAACTGTGTAAATTTTCAAGAAAATCGGATCAGCCTTTTTGGAGTCTATAGGTAACGGACACACACAGAGAGAAAAACACACACACTCATACACACACAGACAATGTTACATTTATAAATACGTTTAGATTACTTGATTGCCAGATTACAAGTCACATCGATTAGTAGGCAAATGTTTTTTGTTCTTTTCGATTTCTGGCAATTATGTTCGGTCTATTTCCTTCAAACCTCTTGACTGTAAAGATAGTGCAATCCTAGAGCATTGTGATGTCTTCTATTTCTGTAACTGGTGCTGGGTTATTCTCATACTAGTGTCTGTTAACATCTTTTCCATACTGTTTGCATATTGCCCTATGCAAATATTGCGACACAGTGTCATGAGAATTTATATATTCATTTCGAGCAAATACAAAACGTCCTAGATTTTAATGGCTTGTGATTTCCTGATATTTGCCAGAGAATCTGCATTTTGGATCCATGATGTTATGTATTATCAATAATATTTGTCGGAAAGTTACTTTGTGCTTCCATTTCAGCCTTTAATGCACATGCTCGTATAGATGGGTGTTAACCTTATCAAATTCAACTCTATTAGAACATTCTGAACATTGGCTATGCAAAAGTTAGTTTTCCCAGAATTGTTTCACTTGTTAAAGAACTTTATCCTCTGTTTTCATTTCCATCTTTTTGTCGCAAAAGATAGTTCTTGGGTTGTTCTTTGATTTTCTACAGAATCTTCTAAATATAAATCTTGTTTGTATTTACATCCTTCTTTCATAATTTAATACTTTTTTCTGATTTCGTGTTGTTTGACAATGACATCACACAGTCCGTTGTTCTTTTTATATATGATATTAAGCCAATAGTTGCCTTTTATGAAAATTCTAGCTGAATAATATAATTTCCAACCCCTTCACGGAGTAGGTATAGACGGTTTACATCAGCATTTAGATGATTCATGTTATACTTAGAATGAAACCTTCTTGTTTATAATCCATTAGCATTTAGAGTCAAGTTCTAGATATTGAATCTTTATTGAACCACTCAGTTAATTGCCGTAGTTTTATTCTAAAAATTCAGTTCAGTTCTTAATATAAGTCGAAGCTTTCTATAGTAATCATTTCAAGCTACTTATTTCATTTTTATTGTGTATTCTTTCAACTTCATTTACACCGAGGAAATTAAAAGCTTCTTCCTGCTCTCAAATTTGATTGTTACTACAGTTGATAAGGGAGGTTTGTTGCAATCATTCTCATAATATTGTGGCTTTAGCACATTTATCAAAACTAAATTCTATTCCAATGTCATCACTGAAACAATTTACTGAGGACCTTTTAAATCACTGTCATCTCTAGCATACAACTTTTAGTCATTCATGTAAAATAGACGACTTATAGTCATATAACCTCTTCTTAAGTTGACTAGTTAATGTTATTATGAACATACAAAATACAAAGAGAGACAAAAGTCGCCTTGAAATATTCCTCTGCTAATGTTTATTTCACCTGACTTATAAGTTCTATTTAAATGATTGAGGTGAAGTGTTTTATTCTTTCTTTCGACATAATTTATTTTATGAAATTGATGACGACGAGGGATACTTTGTATATATTAAAATCATTAAGAACCAGGAATGAAGGACTCTATCAAATACCTTCCAGTTTTATCAAGTTATTACTGAGGTCTTTCTTTGTATTGAAAAAGATCATCCTATTAATCTTTTTGGTCTTTACATCTGGTTTGAATCCATTTTTTAAGAGGTAATATGTCATTTATTTATAAGAAGTTATTTGTTTATTTTGAATAGATGACAACAGATTGTCAGTAGTGGGAAAAATATGGTGGCTGGGACAGTTGTGTCACGATTCATGTAGTACTCATACCGGAATTCTATATTTTTCTTATTATCAGATTGTTTTTACTCTGTTTTGCTTTGTTTATTCTATATATATATCATTATTATGAGGAATAGATCTAATAGCAATATTATATCAGTAATGCTCGTATACACATCAGTTATTTTGTTATTTTCGTTGACATTGTGTGAAAGTATATCTAACATTTTCATTTTTATCCCTGACCGAAACACTCAGAACTGTATATGTCTCAAATATTTTATCGATTCTTTTATAGGTCACTAATATTTTACTCATCCGAATTTTTATTTGTATGTTTTTTATTTTGAACAAAGTTTTATACCTAGTTTTCCGAAAGTTGTCTGTCTTTTCTTAATCCTATAATCCGCTATATATACGGACTGATTGATGCAGTTTTTCTTGTTTACAAGGATCGCAATCAGCATTCAGAATCGGCAACAAGTGAAGGCCGTATATTAAATATTAATCTTATTTATTTTCAATTTTCCAGCATATATAAGGTTTACACTGATCAATTTTTTCTTTGTATAACTAAATCTATTTGCCGTTTTTCAAAGTTCATCACTGTCATTCTCTTATACGTAGTTTTAGTGTCGTTTATTGACTGTTTCTGTGTTTACATAAGTAGTAACCTAGGTATGAGACGAGACATTATCTGACAAGATTACTTCCATTAGTCCGGACTTTCTTCAGTATTCTATAATCAACAAAATTATCGTGTACCCATATTTTCATGATTAATCAACTGAATTTTTAGTATGCTACTCACCTAAGATGATCCTAAAATAGAACTTGCACTCAGCACACATCAGGAAGCCAGATAATCCAGTGAGATGCCTTGTGAAATGTCCCCACAGGGGCGTTTGAGATGTAGTCAAACGGCATATAGATAGGGATGAATGATTTATTTTATATTCTATTGAATCTGTAGAATTCATGTTCGTAGAAAACTCCAAATGTAGCACACCGAATCGCCGGAGATAAATAATCAATAATGTTAGAAATATGTGATTGTATTTTTTTTAGTGTATACAGAAATAAGGGTTCAGTTTCATTTCCGAATCTACCAACAGGAATATAAAAAGATGATATGATCTGTTACGCCGTTTTTACTGTAAATAGAATCATTAGTAGGATAGTGGCTGTAATATTTGTTTAATAAGCAGCATTTTTGCTGTTTTAGTTAACATTAACACCGAATTTAATTCTATTAAATATAACGGCAATAGTTGTAGACTATGACTTTGGTTTTCACGTTTTAATGTGAACTAATACATTTCGTAAATGAAACAATTAAGCTTTTTATTGATGCAGTCAATATTCTTACAACAAGAATTTAAAATTTGCAAAGTAATGTTCAAGCAATATTTACAAAACACTGCAGGATTTTATGCAACATTGAACTATTTTTCCATGAACAAGATCATTGTTAATTTTTAGAAGTAACAATATAGAGTTCTACATGTATGTTATGATAACAGAAATAGTATTGCAATAATGTGGCCCTTATCTAAGCAATTAGTGCTAAGAACGATTCAGTTTTTGTAAACACAAGAAAAAACCTATTTGATGACATTCCTCGTTTATTATTGATAGGAATTGACGTCGTTAGTTTCTATCGATTTATCTGACTGTATATATTCTCAGAGGCCTTAGTTGTCTTTCCCTATGCTATAGAAATGGCGCCGATTTCGCCAGCTATCGAGAATAACTTAATGATTCATGAGAGCTGACTATATTAAAAAGCCTTTGAAAAAACAAAGCTAGCCTGATTTTTACGCTACAGAAAACGCGTGGTTAATGAGGATTTTGCAAAGATATGAAGTGCACGCAATTTTTCTAGGCGTTTATCACTATTAGAAATACTTTAAAAATAGACAGGTTGGTACTGAATAGTTCACTAAACCAATCGAAACGTCAAAATCTAACAAACACTCACGGCATATGAAATTGACATGAATTCGATGAAATGTTTTCATTCTAGATGTGGTAATCAATAAAGCAGAACTAACATCCATCTAGTGTGGATGGGCCGTTTGCGCGAATGATAAGATTTCATACGAAAGAAAAACTAAATTCGTAAGAAATTATAATGGAAAAATACGACATAGTTAGTTGATAACATCTGATGATAACATCTGAAAAATTATTGCAAGTCTAAGTGCAAGGCTGACTTTGGTGGTTTAGATGGAAGAATGAATATGATCGAATTCATAAAAATAGAGTAAAATTTATAAAATCAAAATAAATATATATTAGATAGATCCTAATTTTTTCTAGATCAAACAACTACACTGGAATCAATATTAGAATTTATTAGAATTTATCTTTGAAATTATACTATTATTTTTTAAATTGAAATTTTGGTAGGTATAAATTGTTAAATTATTTTAACATCAACACATCTCCCTCACTATCAACTATCTCTCTATCTCGCTGTAGATAGATAGATAAATAGATAGATAGATGGATGGATGGATGGATGGATGGATGGATGGATGGATGTTGACCATGTGGTTATAGAAATCAATCTTGTATTCGATTTTCATAGTGAAGCGTGAACTAAAGAAAAAGTTGTTCTTGGCCTGACGTTATCATGGAAGCCTGGAACTGATTATTACAATAACCTTTTGATTCTTATATCCTCACCTTCTCTAATAATATAAATCGGTTGGATTTCGATCCTGCCCAGAAGCAAGTGGATGTATCTAGTTACACTGATGAGCTGTGATACAGCCAAACAGGCTTGTGTGTATAGATATAGATAGATAGATAGATAGATAGATAGATAGATAGATAGATAGATAGATAGATAGAGACAGAGATGATTTTTCTGTTAGCATGTATTTGGTGCCCTATGCTCTGAAGTATTCGACTTCTATTCAGGATCATTTTGCGCTCACTTTCTGCTTGCAGCTTTTTCTGAACCCCTCGTCTGTTTGTATATGACTTATGCAGTAGAACTATTAGATTTAATTCCTTCCAAGTACCACCTTACAATGATGCTATTTTCGAAACCGATTGACGTTTAATTGCTTTTACTCAATTTATCAAATGATTTTAATAGTGATAATGTGAATTTTACAAACGTTGGAATTTTTTTTTTTAATCAATCACCCCAAGCAATGCGATAACGTCAATGATGCGCAGGGGGCTACGTAAGGGTAAAAAGAATGGAAAAGAGAAAGCCAGAAACTACATCCTAAACCGGGAACAAGGGATGAGCATCTTCACCTGTTCACAAGACGTGGGTGGAGTGTGAACCTGGCGATAGTTTAGTCTATCTACACCAATTGAAAAAATAAAGAGAGAAAAGAGTGAAAAGATTGGAAAAGAGAAAATCGGAAACCGCATCCTAAACAAGAAACAAGGGATGAGCCTTTTCACCTGTTCAATAGATGTGGGTGGAGTGTGAACCGGGCGATAGTTTAGTCTATCTACTCCAATTGAAAATGTCTCGATATTGTTTTTCCAAACTATGAGAATCAGTTGTCCGTTTACAAATCCAAGAAAGGTCATTTTTGCGCACTGCAAAAACATATGAAGTTGACAGTTAAATTTTCAGTGACGATCTAATGTACATATCAGCGTTGTTATGCTCATATTAGCCGGCGGATGTCTTGGAATTACTAAAATAAAAAAATCACTAGTAAATATATATTTTGAACGTATACGAATCTTCTGTCTTTTCTTTTTATTTATTTGTCAAGTTTTTTTTTGTATCGACGAAAGCATGATATATCTCCTTATAAACTTTCTTCTGTATGTATTGCACACGTTTAGGAGCTGTACGAGAAACTTTTATATTCTTGAAAAGTTTCTATCCAGCAGATGTGCGTCTTTCTCTTTCTCTAGGATTCTTTTCCTTTCTCTCTTTCTCTCTCTCTCTCTCTCTCTCTCTCTCTCTATATATATATATATATATATATATATATATATATATACAAGATATAGATATATATATAAACAACACAAGAATGCTACTAAGATTCAGGGATCAACTGGGACGAAAACTAAATGAAAAGAGTTCAGAAGGAATCAGAAATTAATCCTAAAATATGTAACAGTACATAAACCTTTAATCCTCTTCAAAATACCGGGAAGGGGGGTGAACCGAACGATAGGCAAAACTATCAACTCTTTTTGAGGACAAAAACAGTACATAAAATGACACAATTGCATCGAAGACATTAAGAAATAGAGTTAATAATTAGATGGCAAAACTTACTGTCAATAGTTTCAAATGAATGCACGAATTCATAAATTTTAAACTAGTGTGCTAAGCAATTATTAAGTCATAAATGTTAATTCGTGTACAACAGTTTCAAAATAAATAACGTGAACTTGGCTTATATACAAAAGATTAATTCAATATTACTGTATGTATGTATTAAGTCATATTTTTAAATGATTATATTTTGAAACTCTTCACACGACGCTTGATAGCATTTATAAAATAATGATTATTCACCGTCTGTTAATAAGTTGAATATCACTATTAAAACCATGAATATGGTTTTCAACGTTTTTTCTGTCTGCGTAATCAGTTTCCTTGAAGCTATACTAATTCATTGTTTAATGTATTCTCACGATCAATAACGAAAACACAAAATTGCTGCATGTTTTACTCACATTTTTGTGCAATAAATATTTCTAAACTAGAATAGATAGTCTATCCACTTTTCTGAAATAGAATAGATAGTTTATCCACTCTTCATATTTACAAATGTTTTTTGAATAAAACAGAATTTTATAACTCAAGAAGTCATATAATTAGTTTTCATCGTTTAGCTTAAAAATTGAAAAAATCAATTATTATTTTGATAGTAAATGTTTTATATATATTCAACATTCGTTTTTGTTGTTAATTCCAGTGAATAAATTAATTTGAAAGGGCAAAGTTAATATCGAAACACAAACGCTGAAAATAAGTAGCAACTAAAATCTACAATATTTCGCATGATCGCTCGTCCAGGAAATATAATTAAAATATATGAGCTCTATTCTTTGTTCCGCCAATTTAGAATGTACTTTTAAAACACATCATGCTTCTTGTAGGGAATTGAATCGTATCTTCAATGTTACAAACATGTGAAGATATTTTCCACTCCGAGTCTTTTATTTCAAATAACCGAAAGATTGTGGAACAGATTCTGGATTTTGGTTCTCTGAAAGAACCAGTAATTATTCAGTCAAGACAAGAGTAAATCTTTACTTAGCCTTATAATATTTACATTCAGTACCACACATATCATACACCTCATTTTTCATTAGTAATTTGACTATAACACTCTCTCATCAATAGTTTTCTTTCCGTGAAAGTAAATATACAAATTACGTAATACCCTTTCGAAATATATCCTCATTTACACATCTTTTGACTTATCTTTCTGTTTTCTAGTTAAATTATTTTTATCATTAATTTTTTATATAATCGGAACATTTTCGTATGTTTTCACATGTTTTTCCAAAGTCTTTCTAGTCAAACGGGATAGCCTAATATGAGTTTTAAATTTCTGCGTTTTCACTTCAACCCATGACAAAATATTTAATGTTTTTATTTAATGTTTTTTAATTATAGTTACTTTATGACGTTGCTTATAATTCAGACATGACAAAAACAGTTTTTTTAATCTATTTATTCGCAGTGTAAAACACGTTATAATTTATAACAATTTAAATTCATTATTATTGCTATTAATTTTAGGTTCATAAAAAACAATATATTAAATTTAGGCTTCTATCTATAATCCATTCATTCACATTATAACATATTTTGAACATCAGCCATAAGTTGGGCATAAGAAAGAGTGTAAGGGCATTAATTAAAAGGAAAAGAAAAACATCGGATGACGTGTTTGATAAAATCTACGATAAATAATTAAAGAATATTCTATTAAATAACGTTTCAATAAACTATTAAAAAATAATAAATTTTGATAAATTATTTTTTCGTTGATCTTTTTTCGAATATATTATTGATTAAAATTTTATTTGAATATATATGCATAACAAATATATATATATATATATATATATATATATATATATATATATATATATAAAGGAAGATTTTTATGTAATTTCTTTTAGTCAATTTTTAAAATGTTGGGAACAGAATTGTGGATAGAATTTCAGAATTTCCCTTTTGTTCTGTGCTCTTGTTCATTTTCATAAACATTTGATGTCTGTGTGAGAGAAAAACTATGTTATTTTATATGTATTTGATTCCAACTCACACATATGTGTATGTGTTTGTATGTGTCTGTGTTTGTGTGTGTGTCTATCCTACGAAAAGAAAAAAAATGGAAAGTTTAAAAATTTAAGATGTTTCGTTTTTCTTTTAGCTTTATATTAGTCCTCACGTGCATTTTCCTGTTTCTTCACTATCGTATTTACAGGCTTTGTGTTTTTATGTATCATAATTGATACTGTGTTGAACTATTCAGAGTTTAGTTCATAATGTATGTGCGTGTGTGCGCCTCGTGGAAAATTCATTTCTGTCTGTTAGTGGTATATGTGCTAATTTGAGGATGTTTTCTCTAGCAGTGAAATAACATACGTCCACCCTTTGTAGTTTTGGGTAATCTGATCTTACATCTTAGGGATGTGCGTTGTGTTACGTTGGAAATCGGCTCGGAACGAGAAATCGGGTAGTCGAGTTCGAATTCCATCTGTATTCATTGCCTTCACTTACGCGCAAATACCCTTGGGAAAGGTGTTAATCCGTCTATTCCTTGCAGTCATGGGTTAAATAAGAGGACAGATTGGATTCTATAGCCTTGGTCGGCAACCAGTCTACCACAGAAAGCAATGACAACCTACTGCGGGATAATCTTCTATCCAGTTTGTCATGTCTCTTTCGAGACATGATCTCCCAAGCGTGTATCACATATGACATTTAACTAACTGACTGATCTTACAACCAGTGGAAACTATATGATTTCATTTCCTCACAAGGCATGCGTTCGGACATCATTAATTGGAAAGGTTTTTAATATATATATATATATATATATATATATATATATATATATATACTTTTCCGCCATTGTCTTTTGAATGAATGGTTTAGCAAAGTAAAATTTCGTATGGCAATACCAAAAAAACCATACCAATCATAAAGTGCAACACAAAGAGCTATTAAAAAATATCAACCGACTCACGAAGCATAGGTTTCCCATCATGACAGGTTTTGACAGTAAATATATGCGTAACTTGCAGTTTTTAATAACCAAAACAAAGTTGTCCCAAAATAGAACATATATTTTGTGAAACAAGCTCTCTTTGCTCAGCTTAATGGCCGAAGAGAAATTGGATTCGGGTGCATGACAACGCATACATACACATAGCTAAATGTAGATCCACTGAAATCGCTGAAACTAAATTCAAAATGTTGGTTTTGAAAAGCATTGAAGGTGCAACACATGTAGCAATTCAAACACGGAATATGCTGTTAAATCTTGAGACATTGAAAAAGTAAGAATTAGTTGCCTCCCTCTCTCTTTCTCTCTTGTACGCACACGCAAACATATAATCACACACACACACACACACATATATGCATATATGTATATATATATATCCATATATATATATATATATATATATATATATATATATATATATATACTATTTATCTTTCTGTTTTTTTTTCGCTATCCCTGCCTTTGTTTTACTAATTAGCTTTTCATGCTTTGATGACCAGATTAATTGTGTAAATCAATAATGTTTGATCAAGTTGAAAAGAGAAGAAGCACGAAGTGAAAAGATCAAAGAAGATAACATTCAGCTAATGCTGTATTTGATAATTTACGCCTGAGCTAAAAATTAAGTAACGTTTCTACGTGAAAAGTGGAGGCAATTTATAGTCAAAAACTGGATTTCACAGATGACCGGAGTTAATCTCAGTCATATATTTTATATAAAGCAAAAATAAAAAGTGTACATCCGAGAATTATGTCTGCATTGATTGCTAGGGCCTCGGAGAATTGGCACTAATTAACTACCTTCTGCAACTTAGCATTTAAGGCGGAATTTATGAGTGAAAATACTCTTCTAGTGATTCTATAGCTAGAGAGCTTGCGCACTAATACTTAATGCCACACAACTGACAACTTTGCGAGCTCAAGAATGAAATGATCTGTGGACCGTGGCAACTATAAAAATGAAGAATGGTAGAAGTCATTGGCGATTAATATTGGACTGTGTTTCCTGCGACTCAAATGACATAACCTCTCCTCTCTTCTACTATTTTTTGTTCTGTCTTCTGATGTCTGTCTTATTTGTATTAATATCTCTTAGCCTGGATACTGTGCTGCAGATACTCAGCACACATTTTCTTGGTATCGTCCTGACACATCGGCGATACAACAAATGCTATAGTCTTTGATATGTTTTTGTTGACTAGTGTTTCAATAATTCTGTGATAAATTGCTGCTTAGGCATTAGTAGTAGATCATAGCGATAGAAATCCGTACTGCATGTCGGTAAAGACGACGAGCAATTTTTTTTATTATAACCTCAAACTTTGATGACCCTGAGAAGCCTGTAATTTGTAAACTGAGATGGAGATTAGAGTACACCCATGTTCTCGTAAACCGGCCATACACTTAACAACTTCCACAGAATTGTGAAAAGCATTGAAGGTGCAACATATGTAGCAATTCAAATTTATCATTCAAGAAGCTGATAAATAATTCCTCTAAATAAATAATTATTGGGGATAATTTCAGATATGATAGTATTAAGAACAATAACTGGGATTTTGTCTCAGCCAGTGGCTTTATTAGAGTCAGTTCTTTTGATATGTCATGAAACTTTCCAAGTTGTTATTAAAAAACACTGCTAAATAAATTCAGTGATATTGGAGAAGTTAGAATTTAGATTGCTGGAATCGTCTAAACATGAAAATCTGGGGTATCATTCATATATTGTCTGTCCTGTATTTTTTCCTCCTAAGTAAGTGTAAAGGGGGTTTTGGTTTTATCTACTTAATAGTCAATGATCCGAAATTCGAGTAACTTCGAAGAAGGTGATCTTATCAGGAGTTTTTTTTTAATATCAGCACTATTGTACTGCCATTCGGTGAATGGATTCTAAACTGCTCAGTACTTTCCGGTTGGGGCTCCCAATGTTATAGCTGTATCTCCGGAAAGATGAATCGAGGTTATTATTGCATGTATCTTTTTGGGGCTTGATTGTCTAAACACACACTGTTATCTACATGTGAACAAAATATAATTGAACAAAATCCCCAAACAAAACTTCAACAAATGTGAATCCCAGGTCAACCATAACTTCTGTGATGTGTTTACGTACCAGCTTTTCAAATGAAGAACTCCATCTAGTTTATGCTAAACCAAGTCTTTTATTTCCGTCTGAAAGTTTTATTGATAAAGCTATTCCTCTCTAGAAGATCACAATCCTCCTAAGAGTCAGACGATCAAAGAGGCCAAATCTCGGCGAGTATTATGGACGAGATTCCATACGAAAACGACGCAAAAATTGCTGATCTTCTGTATATGCAGTTCCGCGTAGCGCATCCATAATGTCGCATTCATTTGAACTATCTACGATCTCCAGAAAGATGGGACACTAATTTTCTTCCAATATTACAGAGGATTGACAACATTCTAACTGGCTTTCCCTTAGTAAGATTTTATCTCTGTGGTGAATTTAGTATTTATCACAAAGAATGATTACCGAACTCGAACAAAAATTATGAAGAAGGAGGATATTGCTAAATTTACATCGCCTATGAACTAAGCCAGATCATTGATGTACCCACCCATAACAAGATATCCGAAAAACCTCCTTGATTTCTTCCTCACATCCTACCCTGAAAAAGCGTCGGGGGAATTTTATTCCCTCAGTGGGAATATTAGACCATTCTCTAGTTAGTAGTCAGTTAATGACAAATGAAAAGCCTCTTCCGATAAACAGTTCCGTAAAACAATATTTCTTTATACGCAGCTAAACTGGGACAACTTCAGAAATTATATTGCAGAAGTTGACATTCTCGACATTTCTTCAAACAAAATACTTCCCATAATTCTACCCTCGTATCAGTATGGATTCTTTCTGCAATGAAGATTTTTATGCTCCAGAAAAAGATTCGACATAATCCTAACAGCCTGGCTTGGTTCAACGATGAAACTTCTGCAACCATCGCTCACCGTAAACGTTACGATCATATTAACTCAAAGAATACTTTAATTGAACTCTTGCAGGGTTCAGAACTGCCCATAATTACTGCAGGAAATTTTAAAATATATAAAGTTCCGCTATACACAAGCAGTCCAGAGCAAGATTTAATTGATCCCGGGTGTTGTAGAAGTTATCCAACCAAATTATGAATAAAAGCAAAGAGTCTGTAGTTATGACTGTACATTGTTACAGGACATTCTTATCCACGTCAGATAAAGTGAAGCTCTTCGCATGGATTTTTACCTCAGATAACAAGAGTCAGAAATATTATGCCGGCTTGGGATCTCAGGTACAGTGACAACCTCGTTCATAAATATGTGTGATAAAGACCCACTTGAAGAAAAGTGTAACGAAGTTTGCTTGGAGTGCTTCATCAACCCATACTTCCCAAAAATAAGGAATAATTTAACCAAAACCACTTAATTCCAGAAGCTGAATTTAGTTGGAAATACATACATACATATATATATTTATATATTATTTTTTCTTGCGATTTATTGGAGGTACCTATATATATATATATATATATATATATATATATATATATATATATATGAAATCAGAACATGTCTGACTTAGAAAAAAATCAACCCATACTTCATGGAACAGACGCCAAAACGGATGCTTCCAGAAAACTTTAACCTCTTCATCACTAAAGTCAAACGTCATTTTCACCACACAACTTTATAAACTGTATCTCTAACTTAAATGCCTCTTAAAACCACATGAAACGCTAAACAGGTCGAATAAAAACATGCACTGTATAAAAAGAATGTATAGTCCTGATGAGACTTTAACTTTCCTATATAGGAAGTATGATATTCACCGGTTAACAGAAAATTGTCTAGTCATTATCAACGCTGACGATTTACTTTAAATATGTCTTGTTGGTAATTTTACAATAAATAGATGTCGTTTGTAATTCTATAATAAATAACTCTTGTTAGTTCTTTTATTTTTTTAACGGCATAGCAATGTCTATTGACTGTTTATGCTGAATATCCTCAACAAATTTAAAGTAATTTTATGTTTTTCAGTAAATATACTTTAAATGTAACTGTATGCCTTGATCTTCAAAAAGAAATATATAATTTCTTCTATAAATATGTATTATTGGCAATATTACATGAATTATGTATTGTTAGCAATTGTTTTATATATAAATGTATTTTTATGTTTTCATAGTGCTTTGTTTTTGTTCAGGGGTTCTCTATTAGCTGGGATTATAACAGGTGCTACCACTCCACGTCAGAGTAAAGTTGGGAGTAACAGCAATTGAGATTATTGATTTGTAAGTCTCTGCATAAAAGTTTATTGCCACATTTCACATGCGTATTTTTTTTCGTTCACAACTTCAAATTATAACACTTATTAATGGGATTCTACCAGTTTACTCTTATATGTATCTATGTATCTCTGTATAATTTCTTTCATTTAATTTGTAATTCTTACAAAACTTACGAGAACACACGAATCGGCCCGGAGAATGGTGTTTGGCTGAAAAGTTCAAAATTTAAGTGAAGCTCTTTATATATGCTTTTGCACAATTACTCTTAGAAAGTCGTGACTCCATATCTCATTTAATCTTAATTACTAGCAAAACAGCCTGGGATCTCTAGATTTATTTAGTGGCCAGTTTATAAGAGCTATACACTTATCAGAAAGATCAGACATTTTACTTCCTCGAAATATCCTAGATTTTTGCCCATCCTAGATTTAAGCCGTCAGTCACGTAATATTCTTGGTACAAAAGTACAATGTTCTCATTGCAACTGTAACTGATTTTACTGTGTTGAGTCGAATATATAAAAAAAAATGCATCCGGATCCACAATTATTTCCAAACAATGCCCCCCTAAATTAATTCTAATCATAACCGTACCCGTCAAGCGATATAACCAGCAGAACAAGAGGGAATACTACACAAAATGCATCGCTAAACTGTGAATATACATAGTCGCGCATAAAAGCAGCACATATCGCTTGATGATTAACTTTATGCATGAAACAGGCTGCCGTCTCGGGGTGATATATATATATATATACGCACACACAGACACACACACAGACAGACAGACACAAACACACACACACAAACACATACACACACACACACACTCACACACACACACACACACACACACACACATATATATATATATATATATATATATATATATATATATATATATATAACCACATTCGTTTTCTGACCAAGGTTTTGAATATCCTGGCGTTATTCAGAATGATGTTCATGGTAGACAATGCGGTTTGTCACAAAAACTGTAACTAAAATCTGCTCAGAATAGTTGCAGCATAAAACACAGGTCGGCTGTATGGGTGTGAAACAAGCACACATGTGTCTGAGCAGGCATCTGCAGTAGGGGTTATTTAGCCGCCCCAGTAAAGGTGTCCTCGAATACGTGTGCCCAGCCATCATATATATATATATATATATATATATATATATATATATATATATATCGAAAGTTGGAGTTAAGGTGAAAACTTTCAAGTGTTTTTCCTCAAATGTATGAAATCCACGTAAACATGACATTGTACAAATGGTGAAAAAATGCGTTCTACTGCACGTGACATACACGGGGTTGTTGTTTCTAAATCGAGGTTCATCGCTTGGAGCAAGAAAAGATGTATCATGTGCCACTGAAAGTTGGTACACTCAATAAAAGTTTAATTTAGACGGCGGAGGCTTTCCACTGTAGTCACTCTGTTCACACTTTCTTGGTTATAAATACCGATTAACAATGACAAACCCAGTTGAAAGATAACTTATGAAAATGAAAACGAATAATGTACAACGCTACTAATTCTGCAATATAGCTTTCAAAACAACTGAAAGTTGGAATCAAGTATAGATCAAGTATGAATGAGAATCCGACAGAAAAATAAAATAAAGAACAAATGGGGAAAGATTTAGCAAAATATCATGTTTCTTTTCTATTTAACCTACACCAGAGAATTAATATATTGAAAAAGAAGAAATACACTGTGGCATTTTGTTTTTTGTGCTGTTAGATTTTCATTGATTATGTTTCACGGTTTATGTTTGTTAAACGAATGTCAGTATAATTTATGGCTTTCCTAATTCACGGGGAGACAAACCATCCATTCAAAAGTCTAAGAATAACTAACTTTAAATATTTATATCTTTAATACATCCAGAAAAATATTACATAAATATTCCCAATGGATCCTAGTAATATTAGATTACATATTGAAACTGATTCAACATGCATAACGACGTAAATTTAATTTACAGAGCAAATTTTTATTGGACATGTAAATTCAGTATTTTACATTTGGGGAATAGCCATTTCTACAGACCTTTTAAAAGCCTGTTTTATCAGCTCCTGGTAAGAGATGTTACGAATAAATTTTTGTGTGACCAGAAGTAATGGTTTGTTTAGAAAAATAAAGAGAAAAAAATTTGGTGAAAGGGAGGAAGTGGTAGATATAATGCGTAGTTGATAGAAGTGGAAATAAAATAGGTTAGGAAACATTCATTGTTAAACGGTAAGAATAATATTAACGGAGATCTTGTGTAAAAAATTAAATTCTAGTCATTATCAATTACCTTAGGTCAAAACATTAACATGGTAATTAAATAAAAAGGAAGATAAACTGGATAACATTTATAAACGGGGGATGATTTAGATTTAAATTTAGATTCACAGCTTCTAGGAATCGGGTGGAATAGACGAAGGGACTAAGACATATTGTTAATCTCATATTAAATAAATTCAAACTTACTTCCATGTCGACAATTTCCAACCAATGTATTTCTCTCTCTCTGTCTCTTTCTCTCTCTCTCTCTCTCTCTTTTATTCTTCATTGTGGCCGTTTTTTGGCGATTTCTTCCTTCAAACGCATCAATAATGCTAGATAATTTTTGCTATTGATGGTTCTATCCTTCTCAAGGTAACTGATGAGCAAAATAACTTGGTTAAAACCTTCCTTGCTGATGTTTGTGATTTTAGTGGTTTTGAACAGATTTCACCTGCGCTGTTTACTCAGCTGCCTGCCAATTTGACATTGGAATAAGTTGGTGTACCCATGTTTCATTTATTGTCACATATTTACGCAAACACTTTTTCCCTTTGCGTTGAAACAGTTGCAACGAACGCTCTGAATCGTCGACGCGTTATTTGTGCTTGATCCACTATGAGCAAACGGAGCACCCACTATAAACACAGATTTTTCATTGACAAATATTTGTGCAAAATGAAGAATAAACTGCATTCTGATATGTTCAACTCCTCTGCTATCTAACGCAACTTCAATTTACGATTGGCCAAATCGAGTTTGTGGATTGTTTGATGTTTTCCGAGACTACTGCCGATTTTGGGCGATCTTACCGTTCAGCAAATTTTTTGTATGTACGACTGCGTTAAAAGTCAGCATACCACCTCTTTGTTTCCGACGTAGCAGAGTGCGAATAAAACTAATCAAATCATTGCTTTGCTTGAACAGTATTTTTCCATCAGAAAGAAATGCTTTATTAACCAAAAAAAAAAACGCGGATTTCTCCATTGTTTTGAAGATTTTATACAGTACCTTCACTTGATTAACTGTTATTTGTAAACTAATAATCTGATTGCGCCCAAATCTTGTCACGTGTCATTTGAAGGTTAGTACTTTGTAAAACTTATAAGGATTTTTTATTAGTGGTGCCATCTATAGTCAGGCCTCGTACTTATTGAGGGATGTGCTACTGTTTAAAATTCAATGTCACAATTTTAAACTGATGTTAAAATATTTTCAAGTTATCGACATTTCAATATGGGTTTATGTTTGACATCTGTTAAATATTTTCTGTGAGAACCTACATGATCATCTGTTCCGTACAATTTAAAATTCTGAAGACAAAATAATGAATAAAATCTAGCTTGATACAGAATATTGCTTTCATATTGCGAGATGCACTAAGTACTTAATAGGTGTGCGTCTTCAAATAGTGATATCTCTTAGATGTCGCTCTGATATTTCTTTTACTGCCAAGACCTAGCCGTGAGGGTTCATATCAAAGATATCACTTAGATGTCTTCAGACCGCCCACTTGCAGAATTCCATATGAAGAGGCCATAGAAATACTAGGATTCATAAGTTTAAAGCCAGTGCGTAATCAGAATTAAAATGTAACTTAAAGGTAAATTCACGTTAATTCTATATATATTAAACCGATTTTTCTCTAAATGTACGATTTACATACTATGACATGGTATATCCTGCTCATAATTTATTAAATTTAGAAGAAAAATAAAACATTAAATGACGAGACAATCTCTCCGCTGGGAAACATTTATCAAAAGTGTAACGTGCAAAATAGGAAAGGCGGTGTGCAGATTTTAGAAAGTCTGGCGTAGTTATTGGAAATATTATGTTCCAATTATATTTTAAACAAATATATTTAAAGACTTCTATAGAAATATGAAATTTATTTTAAAAAGATCAATAATTTTTTTTCATTTGAGACTTCTTGTCTAAAATTTAATCGGTTATTCAATCATATCGAACTTACGAAAATGTATTGCTATTCAATACTTTGCCGTATGACGTTCAGGAAATTATTTAATCACGGTTGCTTACTATGAAGAGTGACAATTGAATTATAAAAAGTAACATTGACCCCGATTTCTGTAGTCGTATATTTACTACAGAAAAACGATGCAATGTCGTTCGCTATTTATTACGAATTTTTATACATACACAAACACACACACACATATATATATATATAGAGAGAGAGATAGATAGATAGATAGATAGATAGATAGATAGATAGATAGATAGATAGATAGATAGATAGATACTAAACTGCTATTGGTCAGATTCAAATTAGATATGAATTGGGCCAGTAAACAATCGTAGTAGAATGTTCCCAAAATATGATTGAAGGGAAATAAAGTTTTATCATGTAAAGACTTTAAATTTTTAATTTGAGCAGATCAACCGATCACGAAACCATGGTTTCTATTTTTTCCTCTGGCGAATGTATTTGAAACTGACGAAAACCAAAAATATCGAAACTATGCTAGCGTAATCGGTTGACCTCTCCAAATTATATATATATATATATATATATATATATATATGTATTGAACTGATTCGCTGTAGCCCAGATCTTCAGTGAAGCTAGATTATCCGTTTAGCTTCAAGCCGGGATCGAATATATATATATATATATATATATATATATATATATATACATATATATATATATATATAATTATGGTGTCAATAAAACTGTACTCAGTGTCATAAAGCAGATATATTAAGTATGTACTAACAATTGTAAATTTGTTCACGCAAATACACGACTTGGAATTTTATGCACAAAGCAATTTACAGGTGTTGAAGATAGGCATGATATTCTTCTTCTTCTTCTATGTGCTCTGTCCCTTCAGGACGTAGGCGATCATGGTTCTCCACGTCTCCCTATCCCTTGTGGCTCTTAGTATGTTTGAGCCTGTTGCTCCTGGCAACCTCCGTTCCGTCATCCACCTGATCAGACCCTGCAAATATGTTATCCGCTGCCTTCCTCTGTCTCTCCTTCCTTCTATCTGACCAGTCAGTATCAGGTTCTCCAGGCTCTCTTTCCTCATTGCATGTCCCAGGAACTTCAGTTGTCTCTTCCTGATGCTCAGCATCAATTTCTTTTTTGTTGCCATTCTTTTCAACACCTCTTCGTTGCTTGCATGCTCAGTCCACGATATCCGTAGCATCCTTCTGTAGAACCACATTTCGACCGCCTCCAGTTTTTCCCTCATTTCCGATGATATTGTCCAGCATTCACTGCCGTATTGAAGAACTGACATCACGTATCAGTCTAGCACTCTTTTCTTCGTTTCTATTGAGATTTTCCTGTGTGTTAGTATTTTGCTCATCTTCTGGAACGCGTCCTTTGCCATGCCAATTCGCCTTCGGATCTCCGTGTCGCACTTTCCATCTTCTGTTAGAACACTTCCTAAAGATGGCATGATATTACTTAATTTAAAAGTTTATAAAGTTATCTAGTCATAGCAATGTTAGTGTAGTCATATATTATACGGTGATTACAGTTTATTAAATTAAACAAAACTATTTGGAATTAAAAATAAAGTGGATATATATAGAGAGTGCAATGGATAAATGTCGAAATGATAAAAATTAGAGTAAATCTGACATTTCATTTTGCCAGATATATTTACCAAAATTACACAAAAATATTCTGAAATAATAAAAAGTATATTTATTAAGGAATAACAGATACTGCCATCAATCACGGCCTCCAGTAACCCCTTTCTACTGAATTTTGGGGACTTATAAACCAGTTGTTCTTGTCCTTAAGGACACATGGCCCAGTGGATATAGATGTTGGTTAGTTCATGTGACTTGACCCAAAGAATTGTGAGTTCAATATCAGTGGTGGACAAGTACTTGCAGGGTTAGAGGGAGATAACTGATGACTTCCAATCGAGAAGGAATGAGGATGATATACAGTAGTGTTTGTAATAAAGGGTTCGGTTCGAAATTCATATCACCTGAAGAAGGCCGGAGCGTACAATGGCCGAAACGTCGTACAAATTGCAGCAAAAATTCGAATAATATAAATACTGTATATAAGAACATACAAAAAATCTCTTTTTATTTCTTTGATTATAAAATCGGAGTGCAGAGATTGGCAACGCAGACAATCTTCATGTCAGTTAGGTCTTTTCATAAATATTTAATTGCACTGGGTGTTTTTTTTAAAGAACGCACATATAAAAAGAAAGTTTTGTAATATTCAGTATTCGTTCTTCTTCCATGTTGTATCATGCCAGTAGACATCTTAATGTACCACCATACAAACACAGGCAGTAACCACAAATTTAGATCGGGTAAATGACCTTCTATTAACATCAAGCGTGCTTCTGTCGATTTTAATGACATACATGTAACATCGTAATTTCAAACTCGCTATGTTTTAACACAGAAAATCTGACATTATCTTCAGTACACGTCATTCAAATTCTGACGGAGAAAACAGCAACAAATAAAAAAGACAACACTAACGAAGAAAAATTACCTAAGGGCCTGATTCTTTCTGTCAATTTTGGGCATCCGATTTACTTTGAGGATTAGTCTAACTTACCTTAAAGCATATTAGCCGTTATGTCAACAAGACTTTTCAATTACTCTCACTCCAACTGCTTTATCAATAGTTAACACATTTTTATCCACCGTTTTTTTACATCGTCTCTTAATACGGTGCTCCATTAATAAGACATCACACTCATCGTCTTATTTTATACGTTTGTGTCAACAAAATTTGCCTGTTCGCTCTGAATTAGCTGTCAGAATAGCTGTATTCTACTGGAGCAGTCAATACTATTGCCCGCAATCGCCTCTCTGTAGTGGGGATTTTCTATTCTTCAACTGACGACACCTGAAGATGCTCGGCATGTGTCTTAGTGACTGAGCCGGTTAACTGATCTCTAATTCTATAAGAGACGGGGCCAGCTTTTTCAATTACGTAATACAGTCGCGAGTGCATGTCCAACTTCCCATTTTTCCTCGTTGTCGTTGTCTTTTTAATTATTTGGCTGCACTTTGTTGATATCATTTACGACTGAATATATTTGCCAACCACTCTTGTCCTTTAGTGA
Organism: Ascarosepion bandense; assembly: GCA_037127315.1. Classification (NCBI taxonomy): domain Eukaryota; kingdom Metazoa; phylum Mollusca; class Cephalopoda; order Sepiida; family Sepiidae; genus Ascarosepion; species Ascarosepion bandense. The sequence continues at coordinate 1,174,120 of JBBBDQ010000832.1, forward strand.
CCTTACCGACGGCTGAATGTACAAGTCAATTACTTCCGCCATTCAAGGTAATATATTACAACTGGAATGTCTTATAGCACGGTATAAAATATTGTCAGTCATACATTGGTCTTTTAATGGACCAATCATAATTTTTATCACTTGCATATATTTATTTATTTAAAAATAACTTCGTTATCCTCGTTGGGCATGTAACGGTTTAATATCGTATTGTGATGTTCGGATATAGATGTTTAAATGTTAATTAGGTAGCTATAGCTGATCTTAACATTATTTGTTTAAGAATATTTTAGTTTAGTGAATGATTAACGTTCTTATGAATCAAATTTAGACAAATTCCGATACTCATTTGAACATTACTATTAAAGAGTGGATTAAAGCGTATATTGTTGTTTCTACAGTGTTTGTTTATTTTTACATTTTTGTTTTTTCTAGGTAATCAAAATTTTCTTTATGTTTGCTTTGTTCTAAAGATTTTATATGTTTACTTTTATTATTACTAAATATTTCCTTATTGCTGGAGATAATCTGCCTCGGACTGATTTATGTAAATTATCAATAATGTTACGAGCGTGGTTAGAATCTTTAATGACATATCTGTGGTTATATAGATATATGATTTGTTATATCTAGTATTTAAGTTCAAGTTAACATAGAAAACGTTCATCACTTTAGATTTACTGGCAATGATAAATATACTTTGTGATCCTGGAAAAACTTGAACACGTCCTTTTTTAATTGGGTTATATTCCTAAGATATGTTTTACGGAGGAGATTTACACGATCCCCTCTACAATGACTTCAAGAAATGGAGTTTATCTTTGTAATAAATTCAAAGGTAAAGTTATTTTTTCGGTTGAGAAACTCTCTTGCTACCCTAAATTTAGTAGTCAATATCCACTTAGATACAAAATAGGCGTTATAAAAGATTTGTCTGAGAGCAAACGAGAATTCAATCTCTTTCCTTGTTTTCTTTCAACAAATTAATAGCGTAAAACAGGATTTTATACGCATAAGCACGCATGCACACAGGCACACACACTTATGGTGCGAGGGATTGTTATTTCTTTTAAAAAGAAGGAAAATTTCAGGCATGCGCGTTGTTTGATATTTTTCTACTGCAATGTATAGTAAGTTCAGCTGGGCATTGTCTGAGAGAAAAAAAACATTCATGGCAATTTAACTTGCCAGAATTTGGTAACGACATGCTGTACTAATTGATATTCGTGCCAAAATACTAATACATTTCACTGTGTTTGTGTGTAAATCTGAGGACTGTACAATCAATTCAAGAAGAATTTGATGAGTCTAGTGGTGACTACAGAGATTTTGGAGTAATCACTAGCGACAGCAATATTATAGCACTATTCATTTTCCCAGACTCAATACAGAGGTCAACATCAAGTGCTTTGAAGAGGTAGTACTGCCCTGGTTCAATAGGATGACTGCAGGAAGAAACTATATTTGGCGATTGGTTTCCGCACCAAATTTCAAATGCAGAATAACGCAGTCATTTCCGCCAGAAAATTTCTACGACAATATCACCCCATATATCTGGCCATATAACTCCCCAGACTACGTCCCCTTTAGTTATTATGTTCGCTGGGCAGTTTGTAGAGGTATCAACAAACCTCCTTGTAACAGGAATGATGAACTGGTAGCAAGAATTATAGAAACATAATTAAAAAGAATTATTTATTGAATACATTTACTCATAATATTTCAATATATTTCTTGTGTAATATATATGTTATTTTCAATTTTACGTAAAGTAGGAGATAATTCATCTATTGCACTTATATATAAAGTAATTCAGAAATTTCGAAATTTAATTTCGTTGCATAGCCATTTTCAGCGAGAAAATTATTGCATCATCTAAATTTTTGTTACATTGTAACATAACATATTTGAACTTTCGGCTCACATGGGCCATCTTCAGAGATATTACAATGACGTTAACATAAAAACATCCACCATCAGCGACGATTTTATCTTGTGTTGACATAAAACTTTGCTAGGCAACGATAACAATTACCAAAAAAGCAAACGGAGTTCGTAACTTTATAATGCGGTTCTATGACGTCACACCGCGTGAAAGCTCGAAATGATAAAAGAACCATATATTTAAATGTAATATAATGTGTTATGAGCAGATTTAAACTTGATTTTATTAAGTGTGGGTTGTTTCGTTTTAATGTACATGGCCTTCAATATCTGAAGGTGCTTTTTACTGTGTGTATGAGTGAGGATTATTGTGTTACCGACAAATATTCGTTTTATTGTGTGAAATATGTTGCATATTTTGTTATATATTTCTGTGGAAACAACAACAAAAGGCAAGAATTTGAAAACACATACAAGAACGAAAGGTAATAACAAGTGCTTAGAAAAAACCCGCTAGTGCTGGAATAATATATAATATCTAATCTAGTATACAGTAATAAATACTGCCCAAGCGCTTAACAAATTTAAAAAGACAATTTAAGCGACAGGCATGTGATTCTACCGACCTACGTCTAAAGCATGACTCGGAGGTTCATATTATGACCCTGATAATTGTGTAGTGCATGAAACTGCGAGTCGTGCTTTAGACGAATAATAATATATATATTTAGTAAAATATACTTTATTATTCTGTAATGTCAATTGACACCTTATAAATATTTATATATCGGTGTGTATCTGCATATATACACACATGTACGGTTTTATATATATATATATATATATATATATATATATATACTTCAATACGAGAAAGAAAAATACTTTTTGTTTCTGATCATATAAGAGAACTTTAATAACAACTTGCTTCAAGGATCCCTCTGGTGTTCCCTTACATACAATTTTGTATTCCATTCCGTCATGAAGATGCCTATAGAGGACAAAACTAGGAAACGCATTGCCTCGAAAATAACATTTCCATTTTGTATTATGAAGGCCAAGTTTATTGAAATACTCTTCTGCATCAAAATAGCACGCTTATCTATCTATCTATCTATCTATCTATCTATCTATCTATCTATCTATCTATCTATGTGCGTGTGTAGGTGTGTGCACGCGTTGGTACGTGACTAGAGGTGATGGTGTGGGGGAGAAGAAAGATGACGGTGTATTATTTGATTCAATATACACCAATAAAATCCTTAAGCAATGTTGACAAAAGTGATCCAGAAGACACACCAATGAGAATTTCACTTAGAAATTCAATTAAAACACCTTTCGTCTCAAATTAAAGATATCTTTGCTTGTCTGGACTGAACTTACTGCAATATTGGAGGCTCTTATTAATATGTGATATAATTATATTGGCTCTCCCTGTGTCATTCTGTCTGTCTGTCTGTCTCCTCTCTCACTCTCACTCTAACTCACTATCTCTCTCTTTCTCTCTCTCTCTATATATGTGTGTGTGTGTGCGTAAGTGAATTTTGGTGAAATATCGATTAAATATAGATCGGAATGACGGAATGATAGGATAAATAATGAATGTATACTTATAATCCTGACATGTTTCACTTTTATTAAACTTACCCAGAGAAAAATATATGGAGAAAGAAAGAAATCGGGATATTTTTATGCATATTTCTGATCTTAGGCAAAATTTTTTTGCCCAGATCTTCAAAAGTTCCTAATCTGCCTAGGTCAATTTGCACAGGTCAATTCCCATGAGAATAAACGATTTTTTTCTAATAATATTTTTCTGATGTCCAGGTCATTAGTAAAAATAAAACTATAATACGACTATCACAAATGTAAGCATTAAAGTAATTGAAATATAAATACAATTCTATTACTTCTTAAAATGTATTAGTGTCCGCATATCTACAGATATATATGTACAATTCATGTGTAAATTTATTTAAATAAGCATGGAAGTTTAGTTATTTTTAATATGTTATTTGTAACAATAATATGTATTTTAAATGTGAACTGCGCTTGACCAGTGAGAGCGCTTAACTTAATTAGCCTTTGTAATCACTTAATCAGTATTTTGATTGTCATTGAATAATTGTCAGTCTGGTTTGGGCTTTTTGTCGGATGCGTTATATTAATTTTGTAGTATTTTCTTCTTTTGTTTTTCTTTTGAGCTGTTTTGTGTTTAGAATAATATACAAGGTGTAAGCAAAACTTATTAAGTCAGCTGCTAAGATAATGGAGTTAAAGTACTCAGGGTGAAGCCTTGATCTGAATTCTTTCGCTTATACACATTAAGTTATAACGCTCACTTCCTTTGACTAAAACAGTGCTTGGAAGGAAAGTGTTTAGAGTGAAGTCATATCACGAACGTCACACAGGATTGACGAATGACTATGGTTTGTACAGCAGTTTTTGGCTAATCCCAGCATTTCCTAGCGTCTTTTTTATCTTCAAAAATCAAACCCACTTGAGGGAAACCAAATTTTAAGATATCAAGAAAATTGAAGAGAATACTCGATATCACCAGAAAAGAAGTTCCAAAAATGCTTACATCACGGGAAACAACGTTTGATAACGCGTGTTGTTTCAGAAGTGAGATTATTTCGAAGGAGCTTAAATACTGATTATACCGATGTATTATGTTTTTCTTTTTACTGTACTAGCCCAAGTGCTTTTTGATTATAACTTTTGCACGGTTTTTAGGATATGTGTTGTAGTGCAGTGGATATCGACACGGAACGACAAGTCCGGGAAGCTGAGTTCGAAATCTAGTTGAGTTCTTTGCATTCATTTACACACAAATACCCTTGGGAAAGGTATTAATCCGTCTCTTCTCTCCAGTTATAGGTTAAATAACAGAACATATATAGCCTTGGTCGGCAAAGAGTTTACCGCAGAATGCAATGGCAAACTACTGCGTGATGATCTTCTGCCCAGTCAATCAACTTCCAGTTACATTCACTTACGCACAAATCTCCTTGGGAAATATGTTAATCTGTCTCTTCTCCGTTTAGCTGTTGGTTAAATAGCAAGAAAAATCGGGTTTTATAGCCTTGGATAGCGGCGAACATACAGCAGAAATTAATGGCAACATACTGCGGGAAAATCTTCTACTCAGTCACCTAAGCGTGCATCATGTACGGCACTTAATTGACAGACTGATCTATTAATCAAAACATTTTGATATTGTGTTTAATATATTCACTAGGAAAATATAGTAAGTGTTAATAATGATCATAAATATAACTTATAAGTAATATTCTGATTTGTTATAAATGTAACAGAAGCATAAACATCGTATGAGACTTAGGAAAATATACATTAATTCGATGGCGATACGAACATGACTAAAAACTGCAGGCATATCGGTTCAATAACGCATGCTCTACATTCGCAATTGGACAAAAGTTTTAAATTATTCACAAGTCTTGCATATTTCTAAGCAGTTTTTCTTCCAAGTATTAGTAATTTGGAAAGATAAAGCGACATTTGCTCATGTGCATCAACACTTGCGCATGCGCGGAAAAACTTGCTGGATGTGTCACGCAGCGTTAGGCACATACGCACAGATAAACGGTGCTTCCCTTTGTTCAAGGACGCGTTAAGGTTGAGTGAATACAACAGTGGCAGACCGCGTATGAGTGAGTGAGTGAGTGAGTGAGTGAGTGAGTGAGTGAGTGAGTGAGAGAGAGAGTGGGGGAGGGGCTATGGCGACGAGAGAAAAAGAAAGCGAGTGCAAGTGCGGACTAAGCTATATGTAAAAACCGTTAAAGAATGATAAAAGTATTGTATGAATGATTGAAAGCCAGCTGAAGAACATAACGAGACAAAGTGATGTAAGAAAAGAAAGATTAAACAATTTACATTTATAAATTTTAGTATAAAATTTGAACAAAGAAAGAAAGAAGCAAACAAACAAACAAAACAAATGAAGAACAACTGAAAATGAGCAAAAAAAAGAAACAAAGCAGAAATGATATAAAAGAATAAAACTGAGTTAAGAGAGAAAGATAAAAAAAGAAAATAGAACGAATAAATAAAAACAACAAAAAGAAAGGAAAAACACTGATAAATGAACAAACAAAAAATAGAAAGTTAGAAAACAGAAAGAAAGAAAGAAACAAACAAACAAACAAACAAATATAAGTGAAATATGTAGGGCGGGTAGAACGGTAAGAAGACAAAAAGAAAGAAAAAGATTGGAACCCAAGAAGAAAGATACAAAAATAAGAAAAAGAAATAAAGAAAAACTGTAAGATGGGAAGGAAATAAGGAAGGCATAAAGAAAAAAGAAAAAAAGAAAAAAAACATGCAAACAAACACAAGAACAAGCAAAAACGAAAATAATAAAAATAGGAAATAAAAAGTAGTAAAAAGAAAGTGAGTCAAAGAAAGAAAAAAAGAAAACGAAAAACAAATGATAAGGAAACAAAGAAAACTTCAAAAGTAACGTATAAAACGTAGAATGGGATCACTATCATATAACGAGAAAAGTTATAAATTAACACCGCCTTGTAGCAGTGATTAGCTAACTGTTAAAAACAAATCCCTAACGCATGGCCTTGTTCAAAAACTAAAATATGATTAGTAAATGTTGTTAAAATTGAGACTTAACCTCATTTTCTAACATTAATCATACAACTATAACAAAAGTATTCACTCATGGCCTTGTACCATACTTACATTTTTTGTAGTGAATGTCAAAAACAGTGACATCGCTACACGAGTCGCAATAGTAGCTATGATTACGAGTCACCTTTGTATCGTGGTTAGTCTGTTAGTTTCAGAAACACTTCACTATTATAATAAGTCATTAGTTACACCAGTAACATGGCCTTGTGTCAGACGAATCTTTTATACAGTTAATAAATATAAGGAAAATGAAAAACATTCCAGAAAATTGGAGATTTATAAATAGAGAATGTGCAGGTCACGTAAAAATTTTTAAAGATGTGATGAGTAAAAAAAAAACAGAAAAAAGAAAAACAGATTTTTTTTTAAATTGCAAAAAATAGACAAATCAGTAAAAAGGAACATCAAATATATCTAGCGTAAAAAAAACGACGGAGGAAATAGTGACGTGTTGTTAATAAAAGGTATTCAATGAAGACGTGTTAGGATTTATTATATTCTTTTCTTATAAAGAGAGCCGTATTTACAGACAGACGAATAGAAAAAAAAAACGGAAAGAAAGGAAGAAAAAATATGGAAAAATCCAGAATGAATCATAAATAAGAAACTAAAAAAATAAAATAAAAGCAAATGACGAATGTGTAAAAATATAATCGATAGAGAAAGAAATGAAAAACTAGACGGAACAAAAAGATAACAAAAGATGGTCGGAATTTTAATGACATAATCAAAGGACACGAAGCAACAAAGAAAGCGTAACATCAAAAAGAGAAAATTAAGAGGGGAAAACGAAAGAGACTGAAAGAGAGAGGGGAAGAGAGAGTGAATCCACTTGTGAATGTTACCTGCATTATCACAGTGTCACGTGCACCTCAACTGGGTCAACGTGACCCAGGCTTCGCTATAAGCACTTTAACTCCCTGACACGGTGTCCGTGGATGTCGCAGCTTCAACGAATAGTGATCGGCAGTCTATGGTGACAGCTGCGACGATTGTATTTGTAGCCTTAAGAGTATGACTTTATCCCGAACTCTGGCGGCCAACGGAAATATAGTGGAGGGGAAAAAGAAAGTATCCATCATTAAAAAAAGAAGAAAAAAAGAAAAAAATATCTCTAGTAATAAAAAACAGAACAAAGCAAAAACAAAGCAGAGCACCAGTCGCCCACAACTAAAGAAATGAATACAAAAATAACTGGGTAGTAAATACTAAATGTTAATGAGATCATTTCAGAGGAGTCGTTCTTTTTTTTTTCAGTCTAGAAAAAGAATTAAATGACTAATAAGGCTTCTAGTAAATAGAAACTTTCGAAATAGAAGTTAAAATTATGTTGATCTTTTTTTTTTCTTAGTAGAATTAAATTTTCAGAAAATCGTTTGCATTTCAGGTTTTTCATTTAAACTGTGCTTCATTTTTTTCTACATAATAGATATATTTCATTTAGCAATTGTAAAATTGTGAAAGAACACCAACTTATTTTTCTTACTGTTACATCTTGGTTCATTGGAGTTTTATATCTATTCTAACATAATGAGAGGGCGATGACAATGCAGGCGAATAGTTATACACACACATACGGTGCGATGGGTAAATTGACGCCTTTATATATTTTTAATTTGGCGCGTGCACGTTGCTTGTTCTTCATTTCGTTGACTGGACGGTGTTGTCGGGTCAGTTGGGCACCGTCTGTAAGAAAAAGAGCACAGTGACAACTAACTCAGCAGGAAATTTGGAAACGGCATGCTTTATTGCTTGGTATTTTATGCTGAAAGCTAGAATACGAATATTTCAAAGTCTTTGTTTGCCAATCTAGGGAAGTACAGACGATTCGAAAATAGTTGGATGAGTCTAATGGGGACTACGGAGATTTTTGGCGTGATCACTATCGATGGCGAAGTTATGCCTCCATTCACAAGGCCTCAGACTGAACACTGAGGCCACATCAAGTGCTTTGAAGAGGTAGTGCTGTCCTGGGTCATTAAGATGGCTGCTGGAAGACACGAGGGCTGAAAACAGGACATTGTACCATGTCACACAAGCAGGAGAATCCAGTCATAGCCTTACATCTGTTCTTCTAACACCCTAACTTCAATTCCTTTGATTATTAAGTGTTGGGAGCAGTTGAGCAGGAGACCAACAAAACGCCTTATAATACCAAAGATGAACTGAAGGCAAGGAGTATGTCAGCAGAGACAAGAAAGCCGCCAGAATAGATGCAAGAGATTCAGGAGTCGTCTAGATGGCCATGGTTGAAGCTTAGTTGAATAAAGTTACTCTTTAGTATTTCAAAATATTTACGTATAATTCTCGTAAATATATCTGCTAAAATAAGATGTCACTGTTATTTAGATTTTGTGTAATTTGAACTATAATTCATCCATCCACCATATATATTTTTTCCTGGCAAGAAGCAATCGGATGTCTAAACGTACTAATGAGCTGTGATAGAGCAAAACAGATCTGTCTGCAGATGACTATATATATATGTATATATATATATATATATATATATATATATATATATATATATATACTTTATTGTATTACAATCCATATAGTCAATTTATATATATATATATATATATATATATATGTGTGTGTGTGTGTGTGTGTGTGTGTGTGTGTGTGTGTGTGTGTGTGTAAATGAAATGAATATAGAAAAGTATACATGGATGTGCGCATATTTGTCGTTGTACAGATTGAGAGAAAGAGAAATTTAGAATGTGAAGTATCTTATAATGAATTCAAATTATTTTATAAAGATTCATGTGTAGGATGAATCCGCTCATAATAATAATAATAATAATAATTATTATTATTATTATTATTATTATTATTATTATTATTATTTTAGCTGTTGCTTTTGTTCTTGTGTGTCTGTGATGACGATGATGCTGGTCTTGTTAATTTCCTAGCTACTGCTGCAGCGATTAGAATATTATCAGTTGTCGGATTTCTTTACATTTTGTTGTTGCTAGCTTCACATTTCTTCCCTGACCATACTACGTTTACCTTGCTTTATGTTTACCTTATTCATCTATTATATTTTTACGATTCAAATAATTACTACTGGCATGATTATATAGTTACCTTCAGTTTCCGTAATCGACATACTTACCGAATTCTTACATGTGTTTTCGCTATCACATTATGGCAGTTGTCTTTCTTTCTTTTTGCGACTTCGTCTATTATTAAATAAATATACCCGGAAGCACAAAATCATAGATAGAAAAACTGAGTAGCCGAGAGTAGGTTTCAATATATATATATACATATATATAAATATATATATATATATATATAAGTGTTTGTGTGTGTGTGTGTGTGTGTGTGTGTGTGTGTGTGTGTGTGTGTTGATAGCCATGTAGAGAATGTGGAGAAAGAAATCAACAATGTATCACCATATTGCAATTTACCATCCAAGCGCTCAGTGACGAGCTATATATGGTAGGTTGGGTATATAGATCATTAAGGGAATAAGAAACAAGTTAAATAAACCTAGCTCTATTCCGATTCCTCTTTAAAACATCCAACTAAATTTTGGAGAAAAAAATAGGCACAATTTTATTTTATAATCGTTTCACCTCATCCACTGCTGGACCGTAACTAGTGCGTATTATGTTACAGTAAGAGAAAATAAAAAAAATAAAGTACCAAAGATGTCGAAGAAAGGTTAGGAATCATGACGATAAACGATGGCAAATGAAATTCCATTTAAACTTTTGAAGATTATAACTATCGTGAAAGCAATTATACGGAAGTGTGTTCCATAGGTGGGAAGTGAGAGAAATGAAGCTGCATGTTTCAAAGTAATTCTTTACATTTGACTGTTTTGACTACAAATTTTGGGACCTAGAAGCAAATTTAGTAGCAGGAAAAATACTTGCGATCAGGGCACCAGGAAAAGAAGGTTGTAAAAATATTTGTAGAAAAGATAGTGGAGAGGCACATCCCAACAGTGAGAAAGTGACTGGAGTTAAGCTGCTGAAAATAGATCGATTGCGTTACAGATTCTTCTTAAATTCTTGTGAAACCCGGAGATGAATAGCAGGAACAAGGACGAGATATGTGAACAGAACTGAATGCATGTACGAATGTTAGATAAATAATTGTGCCAAATTAATTCTGATTAGAAAAACTTTCTGGCCCAACACAGTGTCACGTCTTTCTTAGCAGGCAGTAGATGTAGTTCTTTATTAGGTGTAGTCGTTCAAGTTGAAGTCGGTTGAGATAGTGAGGCCAATGAAGCACAGTAAGTTACTTTCCTGAAGACTAACGTCGTTCGTACTGATAGAAGATTGGTGGTTAATGACGAATAGCTTAGTTTAGGAATCATTAAAATTTACGAACTAATTCTCACCTCAAATTAACACAGATTTTATGTCTTTTCCAAGAACAGCAGCAAGTTTAACTTTGTCAGCTTGGCAGATTTCATACTGAGGCGGAATAAATGGTTATGTCATCTACTTGGGAACTTATTATACCAGGAAATCCATTGATGAAGATCAAAAAAACCGTAAGGTGTAGAATAGAGCCTTGGGGGACGCCTGCAGTTGTATGAAAGGATCTGGAATCATGCCCGTGCAAAATGAGCTTAATTTCACAGCTAGAGTGCAACAATTGGATTTTATTGAACAGTCGTTCAGAAATACACTAGTCCTGTAGTTTGCAAAGCAGGCCAGCGAGCCAATTTCTGTCGAATGTTTTAGAGATATCCAGAGCGACAGCTCGAGCTTGGTCGTTTTTATCAAGATCCTGGTATATATATATATATATATATATATATATATATATATATATATATATATATATATCGTTCATTCAGTAATGAATTAGAACACTCTGGCGTGTGTTAAAATGGTATATCACACGCTAAAAGTCTGCCTTCTTCTACCGAGTACCCATAGCTCAGAGATAGAATTGCCGACTAATGTCAATTCGGTCGGGTATCAATCCTGGCTAAATGTAATCTGATGTCTAAACATGAGCTGTGATACAGCGAAACAGATCTGCCTGCGTATGATTATTTTTTTTTTCATTAAATAATATAGACATTTTTGTCTATTCATTTTATGTCTATTTATTTTATGTCATTTTTGCATGTTCTCTGAAAAGCTTAATAGGATTATCATTAAATGAAGAAAGAAAATTACAATATTGATACATAATTTTTAATAATCCAATCTGAGCTTTCTTTTAAAAAATACTAACAATATAGCCCGGTGTTACTCGAGTGTAATGAAAGTTTTAAAACTATTCCATGGTCCTGGAGCTCAGACTCAGCCTAAAAAATATTTGTGTGAAGTTTGGTGAGAACCGGATAAAAATTGTGGATTTGTATAAAGGAGATACAAAAAGATAAACAGACACACACACAAATATATATATATATATATATATATGTGTGTGTGTGTGTGTGTGTGTGTGTGTGTGTGTGTGTGTGTGTGCGTGTGCATATATATTATCGATTTTCTGCACTATTGTAAGAACTGCAAACTTTAAACTTCTGAATACTGTTTCTTATGTCTTTGTCTATGAGTGTATCAAATTTGATTAAAATCAAACCGATTTTTTCGATTATCGATTTTCGATATTTATCGGGGGTGCCGAACTAAGAATACTCGCAGACGCTTATAGAAGAACTGTGTAAATTTTCAAGAAAATCGGTTCAGCCGTTTCGGAGATGACGGACACACATACAAACACAGACACACACGCACACAGAAAAAAGTTCCATTTATAAATAATTTTAGATGTATTAAGACAGTAATTTCTTTCTTCATTTGATGATAATGCTATTTAGCTTATCAGAGAATATGAAAAACATTTACATAAATAAATAGACAAAACGTGTCTGTATTATTTAATGAAGCATGCATTAATGAAAAAATGCTGCCTAAATACACACAATATATATATGTATATATATTCAGTGATGTCTTTAGCACATCAGCATTAGACTTGGGCAAGCCTAAGTCATTCTGCCGGTCTGATTGTAGCTTTTGAGATGTGAGATGATGAATCATTTCGGCATTGATAATTGCCTCAAACACCTTGCCAAAATGTTGTAAGAGGCAGATAGGACAATAATTATAGGGCTCGAAGGAGGCAAGAGTTATAGAGTTTGGAGAGGTGAGGAGAGGGGTCTGAGGTACATTTCTTGACGATAACAGGAATACCCTCACTTCTGCTTACTTTATGATAATCAAGTTTAAAAATTAAGTTAGAGACTAGTGACTTGGTTATACATATATCACGCAGTTGACTCTCAGTTCAAGGTAGGATGTCGGTTGTGTGTACTCCAGTCGTGTCAAATGTGGAGTCAGTATTTGCGAGGCCTTGTCTGCTGTGGATCCGATGCTCTCATATTGATATCTGGATAATATTAATACGGAGGTCAAGAACATCACCACCATATTATCGCAATTTACAACTTTCATAACCAAACAGGAATGGTAAGCAAATCTCTGTAAAAGAATTCAGCATTCAGATTGAACATCCTCACTGAAACAGGATTGACTAAATTCTTTCAATTATTATTATTATTATTATTATTATTATTATTATTATTATTATTATTATTTGATGTTAATATTATTATATAATATTTATATATAGCAACGCAAATAAACCAATGGCGATTGTGTAACTCGGTTCAATGCAATTAGAAAGAGAAATATGTAATCATATATAATATAAAATCAGCAATGGGACCATCATTGAATTTTTTTCTATTCAATGCAATGGCAAAAATTAGATGCAAGATATAGAAAATTTGATGTTAAACAAAGATCGTTTGATTGACCAAATGTCGAAACTTGTGTGATTATATATACTAAGAGTAAAAAAGTTGCTCATTTATGATCATTGTTTGTATCGTTTTATTAGACTAACTGTGATAACAAGTAAAAGAAATAAATATGACCAAAAAGAATGATGTTGAAAGTATAGATTTCGACTTGAATTTAGAAATTCTGCCAGGCTTTCACGAGAAATCCAAACAAAGCTAAAAATAGATTCTATTATCAAAAGTCTAGCAGCAATTTGTTGAGCGTTAATGAGAATTCGAACCATTTAAGAGCAGGTATCAAATTCCGAGGGGAATTCAATATTGTCATACTAGAAATTTGTCAGAGAAAAAATTATGCGAAAATGATTTGGATGAAGATAAGCATAAAGCCAAACTGAATTTTAGAAAATATTGAACTTATGAAAGAAAAGAAAATCTTAAAAGAAAATGAAATATGAACTGGTTTAAGTCCTCTTTAACTGAAAATGAAAGTAAAAGTTTGTGATGTTTTTAATCGAATTAAATAATCACTTAGCTAGACACTCTGTGATGCATGAATTATTCGTGAAAAATATTATACAGGTAAGATGCAAATGTATGCAAAATTTGGAGAAATGAATAAAAGTAGAGAGCAGCAACATGCAATATAGAATAGAAAGATCAAACGAAATGTAATTTCATTGATGCTAGGAAATGTCTTCTTGAGAATAGCATGTATATAGTGTTAGAGCAAAACACATGAACAAACGACATAATGTACGTACTTATTCTACAAAATGCATATTTAAAAGATTTTTTATCATAAAAAATCCTTCAACTTGGTGAAATGTGATGTTGTTCAGAAAATAAAGTTTGATTTTGGAATCAGTTGTTGTTTCTGTTTTAATATAAACAGTGCATTCAAACAGTCAAAATAATAACCCTGAATATCTATGCATTTCTGCTATCGAGTTACAAGATTATTTATGTCTTTACTATAAAAATTTAAATGCCATGAAAACATTAAATACAGTTTTTGAATCTTCTTTAAAACTGGATGTCTTTTAAGTTAAAACATTGCCAAGATACTTGAAATGGTGTTAATCAGTAGACAAAAGATCAGGGGAACCTGGTGGGTGTAAAAATCCTCATATCCCAAGTTAGTGAGGCTCTATAATGTTCATCCTGATAACATATCACCGAACATTGTCATAACGTAGAATTAGATCTTATCTATCAATCAGTGACAGTCGTATTCTCCTTAAATATTCAGTTAAGTAGATATTTATCCCCATCCCACCTCACCTCACTGAAGTGGGTTGTGTCAAAAGGTCGGGTTTTAAGGCAGGTAGCCGAGCGCGTACACGCAAGCAATGGATAAATCGATTCACCTCTTTAGTGCAGTTGGTTGGTATAGTCTTATGCATCCATTTCCCAGGACCATCTAACTGTATTTCCTCCTTGTTTAGGCGATAGAAATTTGGTGAAGATTTCGCTGGTTAGATTTTATAAAGCTGTAATAACTAATGCTAATGTCAGATCATCAGAAATAAACTTTTGTTGGTATTATTTCGGTTTTGAAAGTTTTTGGGTGCTCCGTTATAATGTAGCTCTCTAGATTATAAATTATTTTTTCTTCTTCTATGTGACGTAACGTTCCAGTACCCTCTTCTTTGTTTTCACAGAAATTTTTGCTGTCTCTTAATAGTCTTCTCAGCTCCTGGAATGCATCCTTGGCCATGCCAGTACGTCATCGGATTTTAGTGTCACATTTTCTGTTCTCTGTCAAAATAATTCCCAGGTATTTAAACTTTTCCATTTATTTCATTTTAGTATCGCAGGCTTTTATTTGACATTTCACTCGCCCCCCCCCCCTTTTTTTTACTAATGACCACGCATTCAGTTTTTCGTTGTTTATATGTAGTCTTTGCTTTATTCTTTTTTTAGTTAAGTTATGTAGAAGACCTTGTAGTTTCATTTATGTGTCTGCTATCAACTCGGTATCATCTTCGTATTTTGAGCGTTTACTACTATTCTGATAAAGGATTCATTTCTCTTCAGACGCCACATATTAAGCAATAAATGTATTTCACTGATACAGCATCGAGCACACCTCAAAACATCAGACATTTTGACTTTCATTGTCTTCATGTCGAAAATATATATCGAATTTCTTACCCAAGCCATTTTTCCGGAAATGGTCACGTATTCTTTAAATGCTGTTGTATCTTAGAATTTCTCTGAGATATGGACGTGGCTAGTATTTTTGGATGTTGATTGTCAATTGCATACGAACCTCCTCTGCCACTTTAGACTTCAAGACTTCCTGCAGAAATTCGGAATCTCTCTCTCTCTCTCTCTCAGGCAGGATCTGGCAAGTCTCTCACTGCATTATCCCTCCTTCCATGGAATGTGCACGTACGAACGCTATTCCATGGTTCAGCTAGATCTAATTTTCACGGCTATGAGACGCCATAGCACTTATATTTTAGCAAACAACCTACACTTCCTCCGTATTCCCTCGAATAATTTCTTCACTCGAGATACTACACTAAGGAACCAACTCTCAGGATGGCATTTCCCTAATCACTACAATCTTCACCTGTTCATGACTAGATTAACGGTTATCTTCCGGTCTTATCCGTATAAGTTGTCTTTTAATATAATCCACTACCTCGAATGGCATCTCGATATGCCATGAAACTTATTAACGGTAACGTTTCTCGCAGCCTTGAGGCATTGGTATTAAGATGCCCTTTTCATTAGGCGTACAAGAAACTGTGGTTCTTTATCCAAGCCATAATTAAAGAACCTTAACAACGATAAGTCAAATAATACAGACAAGAAAAACGCTAGATTAAAATTAACCAACCATTGTTGTAGGATGTTTGCAACCATGAAAATAACATTTACATTGGTACTAATTGCGGAGATGAGACTTTGCAACACAAATGGATTGCTCTAAAAGACAGCCAAAAAAATTAAGAAATACCAGATCACCACCTGACTTTCACCAGAGATGGATATCTAAAGTAGATATCTCAACAACATTTTTATCCCTAACATTGCAGCAACCTAGTGTTGTTCTAGCAGAGAATATTGCTCCTGTTTCCGAATAAGTCAACTATGCAAATCTCGTTAAGGCAGATCTTGTGAACAATACTAATACAAACACTGGTTGGAATGCATTGCTTGTTACAGCTCTGAAAACAAAAACTCAAATGAAAGTTGCATTCTTTTAGTTCTTCACTTGATCAAACTTAGTTTCCATTTAGAAATGTATTATCTGTAGCATATTGATGCAACTACAGAAAGGCCTACTACTTTTACTGATCCTACAGATGAATTTTGTTGAAATGATTAACAGGATTGTCCCCAAGATAATTTAAAACTAACAGTGGTCCTTTGTATAATCTTTATTTTGCTGCAGGAGAAATGGAATATTTAAATGGTGACCAGAGACTGGTCACCATTTAAACTGGTCACTATGCAGCAAGAATGATTGAAAGATTCAGACATTAAATCACACAAGATAGCTAACAGTACACATTAGGTTAATGTATTTATGGACAAAATCTGCCTATACTATGGAACTCTAAAATAAATTATACAGCCTTATAAAATTTATAATTTAAATATACGCATTTAGTTGGTTTAAAATTAAAGGGATAATAAATTCCTAACGAAAAAACAGGTCTTCAACAGGATTCAAAAAATAAATCAAGTCGACTGAAATACAGAATTTTACATTAAAGGATTTACAGCACATAAATATTTACTTTTGTTTCAGAAGTAGCGAGGCATCAGAAAAGAGATTAAAAAATTGCGTTCAACTCTGAAGCGACAGAGTGATGGAATTCGATTAACCTCCCATAAAATGGAGAATATGAAGTTGTGCTCGGAGAAGGTTTTTCAATTAATGAACTGCAAGAGGTTCTACTGAATAGAACAACATTAAAGATGTCGAATCTACCTGTGCATTCGCAATGTGTGGAAAAAGAAGTAAAATTAAACACTGAAGCTTCGCAAATTGTATATACATACAAATCAAGGAACATATATTACTAAAACATTGTGCTATCAAATAAGACCTTCATTTACTTCAAACTGAAGTTGTACAGAACAGATACGATATATCATAATGTAATACGTAGTACAGTAGTTTTGGTAGGAATTTCAATAAAGAATGCAAATTTAAATCATTATGTTTTATAATTTGTGCCAAGTAGTATCAGAGTGTTATTATACACTTTATCTATATTTGTTTTTAATAATTATAACCTATCAAAGATCTTATTCATTCATTAGCTTTTTTATAAAATTATAATCATCACTCATCGATTACAGACACAGAACTTTATATATTGTGCTTGTGGTGATTCATAATTAAAATTATTGTTTGAAGATATTCTCCATTCAGCTCTTCTAATAAAAAATGTCAACTTTATTTATATTTATTCATGAAATACTAAAATTTTAGATCATTTTATAAACAAAATCCTATTAAATATTTCCTTCCTTTTTTCTGACGATCTTTAAAAGCAATAGCCCAAAAATGGGTAAAAGATAAAATATAATTTTCCATCTTTCGTACCGTCTGCGATGTTGATTATTTGTAAAAATTGAAAAATCAATCTGCCTTAATTATGGGAAATGAGTTTGTGTAGAATGGCATCCCACTTAATCAGTACCAATTTTTTAGATATTTCTGTTGGTGTGAGTATACTACAAAAATACTAACATCTCGAAACTAATGACAGTTTCTCGGTGATGTTTTTTATTGTTTTGTGTAAACGAAAAATAACATCACAGAAGACCTGTCATTAGTCTAGGAATGTTAGTTTAGAATAACACACGACGCTCATTTTCCTGCAGGGCATCATGGCTTGTGCCGCTGCCTTTCCGGAGATGTTGGGTATATTGATCCAAGTTCTGGTTCAAGTTCGTCATCTAGGTAATATGTTTACATCTAATCTATGACAATACGCTACTGGTTTATTTCTGTTGGCTTTCCATCAAATGTTATCTTCAGTCTGTCCTTATTTTGCATTGTACTTATCTGAAATTCTAGTTTATTTATAGCGGAAGGGGGCTCATAATACATACTGCACTTCAAGTTTCACCAGTTACAAGGCATCACTTTCTTTTGATGCATCTTGGCTTCTGGAATGGTTAGCATTCCATAATATTTTATTCTGACATACCGTTTTGGCTCAACATTGTTGTAAGCAATATATATTTCTTCGTTTCCTGCTTGACCTTCCAATTTTGTTTATTGATTTTAAGTGCCGAATCGCAAGTGGAAATGAATCCATTTAATATTTTTTCCTTTAAATTGTGACGCGCGTAAATAGGTATTCTTATTTCAAAATGCTATAAAAACGTTACATGAACTAAGCAATATATATCTGAGTGATATCTTATGATCTGGGAGTGTTTTTCTACATCGGTTGATTTGTTCATCATTAATGACAACAGGTCTAGAAAAACATTGTCTACGTTCTAGATTTAAATATGTGTTTCTGCGACTAGAAAATTGCTAAAGAAAACTGTTCTCAGCTATAGTACCTCTTCATAAACGACACTTATATGTTTACTGTTTTTACAGCGTTTTTTCTTTTCCGGAATTGAAAGTGCATTACATAATAGCAGAAGTATTTTATTTGGCTAAATTATCAATTTTAAACAGGTAAGTTTAAGAATGCACACAAGAAACCTATCAAAATATTCACTGAGTGTTAACTTGCATTATAATGTTTAAACAATTAAATTGAAAATATATATATATATATATATATATATATATATATATATATCTCTCTCTCTCTCTCTCTCTCTCTCTCTGTGTGTGTGTGATTTAGTTGGTTAAACATTATTCTTTAATGGATGCCCATATGTGAGGCGATGGTGTGTTTTGTTTTTCGTTTTCATTATTCACCAGTATAGGTCTTCTCATCTACTGTCCTGAATAATTAAAACATAAGGTTGAGACTAGTAAATTATATATATATATATATATATATATATATATATATATAATTTACTAGTCTCAATAACTAGTCTTATATATATATATATATATATATATATATATATATATATATTTAATTTAAATGAATTGTATCCATTTTATAAATAATTCCGTAAATATGTCGTAAATAAATTGTCTTAGGTAACTAAACATAGCAGATATTAATATTTCGAAAAAATCTTTAATGATATGTGTTAACAAACACTATTCGTGCTTAGTTTGATCAGGAGTCTCTCTGCGTGGTCGAGTAGTTTAATCACGTCAGATCTAATGGCGATATTTCCCTAGGAGACGCATGTTAAAATCTTGCAGGAGGACCCATGTATTTCTCACAAATTTTCTCTATTATTCCGGCCAGTAGATGTAAATAAATGTATTGTTTAATAAAAAACAGAGCATCTACTCAAACGTGCGTATTTATCTTAAAAAATAATGATATATGTAAATTTTCTTATATCTATGGGGAAAGATTAATCAATATCGGAGAGAAAGTGTGCGTTTATAGAGAGCGTATGAATGTCAGTATAATAAGTGTTAACGTAAGTTAAGTCGTAACATAAGTGGTAATACAAGTAACGTAAGTAGTAATATAATGAACGTCAGTAGTCAAATCATTAACATAATTGGTAATATAAGTAACATAAGCATGAACAGCAGTAACATAAGTCAGTCAGTTAAGTGCCATACGTGTGTGGTGATACCGACCGAGCAAAAGCTAGCTGACCGGATATTTGCTCTGTAGCAACCAGAAAGAGAATGAATAAGGTGTATTTGCGCAGATGTTCCGCTTGAAAAATAAAAATTAATCAAATATCAAATTTCCATTTCGCGAGCCTACGCGAATTTTATTTACCAGCAAATGGGAAGCCCGGAATCAAATACAAGCGTGAAATTCAAAACGAGGTTTTGATTCCAAAAAACGGATATAAAAAAGCATCATCAGACAGAAAGACGGAAAGACCGAAAAGCTAGAGTTACCAGTGTCTCCCTTGATTTAAGTCGAGCGGCTACTATGCTGAATTCTTTCCTTCTCCCTGTCTCAAAAGTACTTACTAACCTCAAGAGTGACTACTTCAAAGACATTCCTCACAAACCAACTTACTGACTTACAGACCTTAGAAGTGACAACTTCAAAATGAACATTTCTTCCCATTCCTAAGCCTTTTATCTCCTTCAGCTCATTATTATTTGTCATGAACACTCTAACCTCCGTTGGACCTTTATTTCAAGTATTGCTTTAATTGTAACACATTAATTGACATGTGTATATATATATAAATGTTATTTTATACCCAAATTGCCTTTCTTCATTTATAAACATTTTATGGATTATAGTAGGCTATCTTCCACAAGGACAAATTCCGTTGACCTGCAACTGTATACAATTACCCTTCACTAGACGGAATCCTACTACAACTAGAGAAAGAATAAATAAGATATACACGCCGATATCCACTGCACCACAACACTCATCCATGTCAGTAACATAAGGGTGAACATAAGTAACACATTTTAACTTAAGTAACTCTCTCTCTCTCTCACTCTCTCTCTCTCTCTCTCTATATATATATATATATATCCCTTCATCTCCTTCTCTCCCTCCCTCTCTCTATCTCTATTTATGTAGATAGAAAGGTAGGTATTTATATATATTTATAGATATTTGCGTAACTATCTAGCAATAGTAGGAATGTTAATGACTCTTGTGAGAACAATAAAAGTTGTATCGTGATTTCCATTATAACTTAAATTTCATTTACTCGGAATTAAACCGTATTTTAAGGTACACGTAAAACTCATCATAAAAAATACAGACGGAACGAAACATAAATGCAAAAATATCTGTTGCAATCATGTTGTCCTGTTTGGAAATACTTAATACAACCTCAAAAGAATTTTGTGTTGAACTTCGAGTGTCGATCAAATTCAATTCTCTATTCATCAGCTTCGTGTTATCTTCTTCATTATGATCAAACACAATTTAACCAAATACGTTTTTCGCCTACGTTAGCCTCATTTACGCTTGTTATAAAAAATATATCGAAAATAGCATCGATTAAAACCATAGCTACAATTAGTTTAATTAAATGATCTGTCAAATATGAATGTATCACTCTGTTGATTTAGGAGAATGCGTTTTAATTTGTTTTCTTTCATGATAGTTTTATCTATTATCAGTCGTTATTAAAAATAAATTATTTATTACAACACACACAAAATTATTTTGCTGAAGCAATATTTTAGCAAAAACAAATTAAAAGAGAGAGGATTATTAAAACAATTATTAACACTATTGCTGTTTTTATTTCCATATTTGTACATGTGTTTGTATTCATTATGCATAAATAAAATTCAATTTTTATTAAAAATGTTTTTTTTTCTCTTTGCTGGCTTTATAATATTCATGAGTATTTCTTCTCGTAGTTTATTTTCAGCAATATTTTTTATTATTATTTCTTCTATGTCTCGGTTGATAGGTTAAATTTTTTAAGACTTGTTTGTCATTGGTATGACAATAAAATACATTAAGAAAATGAATGTTTTGAGTAGAGAGTAGTGAGTAGTGTGGAACCGCTTCTCAATTGCAGTTATTTCAAGGTCCCCCCTGATCCGGTGTAATATCATCTGTTAGGACACAATCTATGGGCAAATAGTGAAACTCTAAACAAAATTCAAAAGTTCATTTTTATTATAAAATGACAAAAATATCATTTTTATAGTAAAATGGCAATGCAACATTAAAAATAAATATAAAAATATATGTCTATAATATAACTGCCAAGCAGAATTTTTTATGATGTGCAAAATATATATTTAAAAATAGAGAATAATGTACAAAATAGACTTCTGTATCAAATAGCACTTAGATGTTGATAAGCCAACATACAAAATCAACAAAGTTGTTCATTACTTATCTATACTTCTGAGATGAGCTCGTATTTACACTATTTAAATTATTCGAACAGTTATCCTCATTATTACTTATGTTTATGACGTTTTGACCTTCTTCATATGCTAGGAATTTCAAACCGAATTTTTCATTCCATATGCAATACTACTATTTGTAGCCATGTTGTTATCTCCCTTTAACTTAACTTTTCTAAGTTATTTATTCACCACTGCTGTTGCCAGGTATTGAACTCACAACTCAATAAGTCAATTCATTGGAACCAATCAACTTCTATAACCACTGGGTTATGTGTCCTTGAGGACATCAGCATGTGCATTTCTGCGACTTAAGAAATTAATGTCTCAGTAATCCTTTTTAACAAATTTCATATTGAAATCTTTTGATGCTAATAATCTTCTTTCACATTATTTTTTAACAAGAGATCATATTGAAATCTTTGGCGCAAATGATTTTCTCTGGCATTCCGTATTACTGGTTCCTATATTGTATTTATGCATATGCTTGCTCGGCTAAAGAAATTTTTGTAGCCTAGAATATGAACTTTTTCCTTAAGTTTACTTATTTTTTATTGGTGTTTTGTATTTATTGTTTCAACTTCATCCCATACAGGGAGGTGATCCCCTTTCTCCCACTTTTTGTAGTGAGGTTTGTTTACTTTTATATATTATCTTATTATTATTTAATTAACTTTTATTTTTTAAATAATTTCACACCAAGCAAGACAAGATTGCCAGTCGTACAAAGGGATTTACAGAGAGTTAAATAAAGGAAAAAACTGGGTATAGGAGGTCTTGAGGAAGTTAATATCGATTATATTGCGGATCGTTCTATCGATTTTGTCAAGAAACTCAGGATGAATTACAAGAGCACCCGATCATATATGGCAAGAGCATTCAATGAATAATCGAATGGTAGATTTATAAATGTGCAAGTGTTGCTTTTTAGGAGACTAGCAGCATTCATGGTGATAGCGGGAAGGAAAGTTTGTCTATAGGCGAGAAAGAAATGCAGTTTTGTTTTGGAGGGATTAAAATTTACAAGCCATTTCTTGTCCCAGTTGATCACTATTTGGAGTTTTTTTTTTTCAGGAGCAGGAGATACGTTTATTTTGTCAGCTTTGATTGATTCCTATTAAGACAGAAGTAAATAGTTATACCGTCGGCATATCTACTCTGGGAACGGAGATGATTGGAAAGATCATTGATAAAGATCAGAAACTGCATAGGACCTAGAATAAAGCCGTTCGGTATACCTTTTACCTTTTACAGGTACATACAATATATCTTGTTTTTTTATCCAATGGAGATCAAATGACATTAAGTTTCATGGGAGTTTCTTCATTATTCTCGTAGACATAATTAATAATATATTCTACATAATTTAATGTCCTCTTCAAATTTCGAATTCATCTGCTGTTTGTTTTAGTCATTTAGTACTGTTACCTGTGCGTTAGATAAAATTAGAACGATTCTAACTCAATATGCCACTTTATTCTACGTTGCTGGGAGGAGTTTTAAACCTTAATTTTATTTTAACTATACATTACTTCACATTGTTTTTATACCCTGCGTACCCATTTAAAATTGCATCTATCACTGGGTGCATTTTTATTTTCTTTCTGAATATCAAACGGATCTCTTTTGATTCGATAGTGTTAACATCTAAAATGTGTCATTGCTGTTTATTTTATAAGACAGCCCCCTGGGTTATGGCAATGTCATTTTCCGCAGTGTCGTGCCGAATTCATCTGTACCTCTATTTTTCTCCCCACTTAATATGCAATTCCCTACATTCATTAAATGTATAGTTTATAATCTTCTTTATAGGCAATCGTTGATTTTCTTGAAATGTTTGCTTATATTTGCTTTGATATAATTCTGCTTGATTCATTTGCTTTGACTTTCATCAATTTTGTCTCCCTTTTCATTTGTCATCTAAAAATAAAACTATAATGGTTGCACAGCTATTATTTATATCCTACGATTTAAATTGTTTTTTGTATGTACTTAACATTAGACTCAATAATGTTCTTTGTAAGGGAAACGGAAACTAGAGTTCCTTTTTCCCTATTTTGATATTCGTATACCGACCATCTCTCTTAGATTTTACAGTCTTATGTTAATTTGATAACTAATTTTATTAAACCTAACAACTCATCAATGAACAGGTATATTTCTGTGGGGTTATTCCGTCGGCAGTGAGACGTACCTGAGTGTGTTTGTTCATGAGCAATCAACGCATTCTCAATAAAGTAAAGAGTAAGTCAGTGAAAAATAGATTAAAAACTGTGGCAGAAAATATTTCATGTTTGTCAGGCTGACTCTTCGACATAAGTACGGAATTGACATGCAGTTGATTTATGGTAATTCGTATTGATAGAATCTTTCTGTAAAGTTTGGACTATTTTACAACGAATACAATAAGTTTTAAGAAATGGAAGGTTTTTTAGATAACTAAGAGGGGTATTAAAGGGGGTATTATAAAGAGGCCTGTTTCACCATTTCTAATATAAGCATATTTCATATATGTTAAATATTTCAATTAAATCCTAAACAATAATTCAATTCGACATCTCAGTCGATTCAGCTTTCTGGTAAAGAATTAATTTCTTTTGTCAATTTTTCTATTGATTTTTTTTATAATGAGGCCTACGAATTTACGCAAATTTATTTATTCATATGACAATAAGCAAGGCGATAATGCAACTAAGACGTAAGGAAAAAACTAGTAGTAGAAAATGTAGTGAAAGAAAGACTAGAAAAAAGAAAACTTATATCCAATTGTTCACGTCACCTGGAATTTAAAATCATATAACTGCAACAAGTCCTACAGGCTTTAGCTCTGCAATTATTAAAAAAGAAATTTAATTTTCGTTCATTTTTTGATGTAATGAAGAAGTAATGAATATTTATACACCTTGGTTCTCCCTCACTGGAATATGATTGGCTGGTGACAGCCATACATACAGACGAAGACAAGGACATTCAGAATCAGTGAGAGAGATCTAGAGATCTTCCACTATAGATCTAAGTTTACTATTGACTACGCCTACGTCTCAGGATACAGCATACGACGATTACGTCTACATACTAGATTGACTTATCCGGTTACATATGCCTAAACTACTTAACTACCTCATATTGATATATATCCCATTATATGCCGAAAATGTATGATATAAGAGCTCCTTTAAATTGTTTGTTGAAAAAGGACGCAAAGTGGACATGGTTGAAAGAATGCGAGCAGGCTTTTAAAAAATGAAAAAAAACTTTCTATTATCAAACTTGTCGTTAGTACATTTTGACCCGAAGAAGGATATTATTGTAGCATCCAATGCCAGTAATGAGGGACTAAGTGCTGTATTACTTCATGAATTCAATTACGGATCTAAGCAGCCAATAGCACATGTCTCGAGAATGTTACTGCCCGCTGAACGAAGTTACAGCCATACCGAAAAGGAGAATTTAGCAATAATTTACGCTGTGAAAAAATTTCACAGTTTTCTTTACAGAAGAAAGTATACTCTGCAAAGAGATCACAACCGCTGTTATCAATATTTGGAAAAAGAAAAGTCATACCGACTCACACGGTAAATCGATTACAGCGTTATGGCGTAATTCTATTGAATTATAATTTCAGAATAGAATATTTGCCTTCAAAGAAGCTAGGTTATGCCTACGAGTTATCAAGATTGATACCTGAATATACCGAACCGTTGGAAGAAACAGTCATACCGTCGCTAAGAGAATAAATTGAATTGTCGAGTCTGGAATGCAACATTATTAGAGAACTACCGGTTACTCTAGAAGATGTAAGAAAAGCAGCGAAGAAAGAAGATTTCATTAAAAAAAGATAAAAAATTAAAATAGCAAGTTGGATTCATCGAGAGATCTAAGAAAGAGGGTAGTGTGTCAACGTTTTCAATCAGCGATCAGGTGTTACTATTACGCAGATATAGCTGTAATGCCGGGTACTCTGCAAAAGAAAATTCTAAAAGAATTTCACACTGGCCTTCTAGGGATTTCGAGAATTAAATCTCTAATGAGAAGCTATACCTATTGGCCGAGGATGGACCAAGACATAGAATACCTGGTGAAACAGTGTAGAGGATGTCAACTGGCAGCAAAGGATCCACCAGTAATGATTCAGCCATGGCCATGGACAGATGTCCCACGGACTCGATTGCATATCGACTATGCAGGACCAATAAATGGATCTTATCTAATTATTGTGGACAGTTTCACTAAGTGGCCAGAAATTGTTAAGTTCAGACATCCAAAGGCAACAAATACAATAAATGCACTTAACGAAAATTTTAGTCACTTTGGTATCCAAAAATCTTTAGTCTGCGACAACTTAAAGCAGTTTACAGGAAGAATATTCAAGGAATTCTGTTCATCATTGTCCATCGATCACAGGACAATGCCAGTAAATTCTCCAATATCGAATGTACAGAGAAAAAAATCGTGGACACATTTAAATGAGCATTAAAATAAAGTGAAAATGTGATCAAGAATAAAAGGAATATTCTAACATTTTGGGCTGTATATAGGATCACTCCAAGCCGACATCAGGAATATCACCAGCAGAGTTAGAGTTTGGAAGGAAAATACGCTCTGTATTCGACAGGCTTTTGCCAAGTCCGATAAAGAAAACTGCGAAAAAGAAAGCAAAATGATTTAATCATATAAGCCAGGTGAAAAAGATTTTTTAAGAACTTTAGAGATGGAAAATGTTTTGGGAACATAGGATTTTAACTAAAAGGATTGGACAGGTCATATATGACATAAAAGAGGAAAATTTTCAGTGTAAAACACATTGTAATCAATTGAGACCCAGATACAATACACAGAAGAAATTCCAATGGAAGTCCCGTGTGACACATTTAAAATTCCCATTCACGAAAGTCAACATTCAGCAATGGAAGTATTCCTGACCTCAAGGCCGGAGACACTAGTATGTCAAACACCAGCACGGCAGGAAGGTTTGGGGCGAAAAAGACTTAGAAAAAAACTTCAGACCCTAAAAGGAGAAGATATTGAAGCTAAATTTCATGGGAAAATTTATCTTAGGGGAAGGTGATGTAACGAAGAGGTAATGAATATCTACACAACTTGGTTCCCCCTTGCTGAAATGTGATCGGCAGGTGTCAGCCATAAGTACAGACATAGTATTGAGCGCATCTTGTTAGTTGATTACTCGTATCGGGGCTTTTTCTTTGCGCTACGTGCTGACTCGGCCCTAACCCTTTTGACTGATGACTTAGCTCGTTTTTGTTTTAAACCGTTTTTACCGTTCTTCGTAGATTTGTGGAAGGTTTTTAAACAGGAGTATAGCTATAATCTCATTTATATATATATATATATATATATATATATATATATATATATATATACGTCTGCGCTGGGGAAGAAGATATTTTGAAAATCATTTAGGCTACTCTGCTTTGTGTAGATGAGAAATAAACTCTGATTGAGTTTGACAACAATAGACAACTATCAATTGGTTACTAAGATTATCTGGGGTAAAGTAGTCTAGAATGATTGAGATACATAGTCAACATGAACGGGAATCTACACATTCAGGTATTTCGTTGATTCCGGTGTCAAATCGATTAGTTCCTCGAGATTAGAAAATGCCCTGTGTATACTGTTCTGTTTGCATTTAATTGGTGTCTTATTTTAAAGATATTGATTATATTTCCAATATTTTCACGAAACTGACTAGCAACTCAATTCTTATGTCCTGCAGACTGGCAGATTATTAGTGCTTGTAAATTCCATTAATTCAAATTAATTTTGATATTTTCAAGTTGTCTCTTTTTATATAAGGAAGCTGCTAATATTCTCACTAAGATTCGTTCATTTTCATATGAGGAAACTGCTAATGTGCCAACTAGGAATCATCCATTTTCATAGGAAACTACTATTATGATATCTAGCACGCATTAATATTCATATATGGAAACTGACAGGATTATAACTAGTTGAATGAATATTCAACTTCCTATGAGATATTAAAACTAGTAATTTTTCCTTTATCATATAAGAAAACTACTAGATTTCATATGGAAAAATGATTTCCAGTAGAATTTTTATATGAGCAAACTGCTAATATTACCATTAGGATTTATCTATTTTCATATGAAGAAACTGCTAATATTTCCGCGAGAATTAATTTATTTTCATGCGTAGAAACTACTTCATTCATCTAGCTATGAAGAAACTGCTAATATTAGACCTGATAATCATTCATTTTCTTATGATGAAACTGCTAATATGATAAGTAGCATTAATTTTATATGAGGAAAATGCTAATATCACAATTAGGAATTAATAATTTTTATATAAAGAAACTGCTAGGATTAATCTATTTTTGTATGGAAATCTGTTACTCTTTAATTTTTATGTAATGAAATTGGTAATATTGCCAGTAGTATTAATTTATTTTCGTATGAGGTAACTGTTAATATTACTCCTAGGATTCGTCTATTTTCATATAAAAACAGCTATCTTTCCCACAAGCATTCATTCAAAACTGCTCATATTACCACTCGTGTTCATCTACTTTCATATGGAGAAACTGCTAGTATTCCTACTAGAATTCATTCAATATCTTATCAAGAAATTGCTAATATTCCCATTATCCTTTATTAATTTTCATATGAGGAAACTTCTAAAATTCCTACTAGCATTTATTCTTATTCTTATGAGAAAAAATGCTAATATTAGCCCTAGTTTTCATTCATTTTCGTATGACAAAACTGCTAATATGACAACTAGCATTCACATTTATACAAGAAAGCTGCTAAAATGACGACTAGGATTTATTAATTTTCATATGAGGAAACTACTTGGATTAATCTATTTTCATATGAGAAACTGATAATATTTACGTTAGCATTCATTACTTTTCATGTAATGAATCTGGTAATATTGCCACTAGAATTCATTCAATTTTTTATGAAGAAACAGCTAATATTACATATATGATTCATTCATTTTCATATCAGAAAACTGCTAATATTTTCACAGGCATTTCTTCATTTTTTATGAAGAAACATTTAATATTCCCACTAAGTTTTGTTCATTTTCACATTAATAAACTTCTAATATTACCACTAGGTTTCATCCATTGTCATGCTATGTAACTTCTAATATTCTTGTTAGCATTCCTTCATTTTCCTATGAGGAAACTGGTAATATTACCACTAGGATTCATCCAGTTTCATAGAAGGAAATTGCTCCTATTCTTATTAATATTCACTCATTTTCGTATGAGGAAACTCCTAATTTTACCTGTGGAATTATTCCATTTTCATATGAAGATACCGCTAATCTTCCCACTAGAATTTATTCATTTAGAGTGCACACAGTCATCGTGATAGGTTCTGCCAGGTGTTGGTGGAATGTTATCAACCTCGTTTTCAATGTATTGAAAATTACAAAACAGTATTTCTCCCCATCATTGGAATAAAAGCAAAGAACCGCAGTTAGGAAATGCTCATTATATTTTAATGTTAATAATATCACGAGGGACTCGATTATTCCTTATTATGTCTTTTATTATTGTACAAACGACGATTTTTTACATCTTAACAAGGTTTTATGATAGTGAAAATGTAAAATCCAGATGTCTGCTAGAAATAGTTCGGGAGCAAGTATTAAAACCTATAAGACAATAGCATACAGACGACAGAAATAATGCCGAGAAAAGATATGTCAACAATGACCCTAAGAAATTATTTGTATACTTTAATAGATTGATCTTGTTGATGTTGGTTTTTAAACGTGTTAGTTTTAATCGGTGAAATGATTGTTGAATAATTAGTAACATTATTTCTACTAATAATTATTATGAAATTCATCATCTAAAATCTGACAGAATTATTACAAAGAGAAGATATATTTATAGATACGAATACTTCAAAACGATTGAAATCAATTTCATTAAATCTAACTGATTCATAAACTTGAACGAAAAGAATATTGAGATATTTACATTAAAAAGCAACACAAATAAAATATATTGCAATACATCTTTACTCACTATCAAAAGAAAAAGAAAAATAATAACAAATGTAATCGAAAAATTAATCGCTATTGAAAATGCTGGTTTAATCGCTTGCAATCGGACAAATAATTCGTTTCAACTTGAAAATGAAAATAAAAAAAACTGTTAGTTTACTGAATTCTTAAATTATTTTCTTGAACGTGACTGAAAAGGATAATTTAATTCACACTCATAATAAAAAGCAAAGATTGTATTAGTCAATGGATATTGAAGATACCGAATTTTGAGAGTTAAATGAAAATAAGCAGAGAATAATGGTGAGAACAGAGCAAATAGGGGAATATTAACATAATGATAATAACCTTTCATTAATTATAATCGCAAAAGTGACATTTCGAAAAATGAATTGAGAAAATAGGTTTTCAACGAAGAACTGTTGAATCTAATCTGTTGAATCTAATCCGTAAAATCCCTAAGTGCTGGAATTTTTAACAAGATACCGATGTGAAAATGCAAAAAGTATTGTAATTAAAAGTAAAAGCGAAATGTTTTAAATTAAACCTAAACAAGTGGAATGTAAAGTTGGGACAAGAAACAAATACCACTGTCTAATGAATATATTCCTTAATATTCAAGAATGAAAATACTGAGCAAGCTGTGAGAGAACTGATGAGAATATCAATCACAATCTACATCATCAGTCAGCTGGTGTCAGTAGATAATTTGAAAATATAGCAAATATTAAAGAAAAAGCAATAGATTAGCGAGTCCATAATAAGATAAAAAGCCAACATTCGAATCCACCCTGATAAGAGCGTTGGAACTGACATTGTCAAAATACCAGAGGACTCAGAAATCCGACAAAATTACTAAAAGCAATAAAGTCTGCAAATCTTAACCCCCAGACTAATAGTCACCATCCTCTCTCTACTATATCGCTATTTCTAAGGAAGATGTCCGGACGAATTACATTTCCCAGCTTGGACATTTACAGTTAGAACCGATATGCTGTAATCTCGGTGGAAAATGAAACCTATTTTTTCATATTCTTCTGATAAAAAGCAAGTTACTCACAAACAACTATTTCCCAACAAATGTTAATTTGTTGAACAAACTCTTTAGAGAATATTCCCCTACGATTCTGGTCTTTTTAACCAACTATCCTTTATATTTTTCTGATAATACATTTACTTCCTTTTCCACTACAGTCTCAGGCAGCAACCCTCTAACTTGAGTAGTCCATGGGCTCCATATTCGCTAATCTCAGTAAATATACACGCACGCACGCGCACGCACACACACACACACACACACACACACACACACACACAAACAACACACACACACACACACACATATATATATGTATGAGTGTATTCGGTATTATTAATAATGAGATTACAGCCATAAAGAATGCTACCTATTACTACTAGTGAAAAGGAACGTACTGAGTATAAATCTTAACAAAACAGCGATATTGATATATTCTTTAAAGTATATTGAAAGAAAAATGGCTTCAAAGAAAATCTTACAGGAAATAATTCTTATGTATTATTCTACTATATTACGATATTATATTTATTGATGTTATCATATTATTTATGTCTATAATTTAATATAATTGGATATTACGAGTTACACGTATTTAATATTCTCATTATTGTTTACTTATCGTAGCTATATAATTGTAACTTAAATATATTTATTATTATTTATTTAAATTATTATTTATTCATTCAATATTTTATAATTTGTAAATGTATTATATCAGCTAAGCTGAATTTTAATTTGGCAGAAATGATTGGCAACTTACTTATTTAATTTTTTTATATTTGATGTTTTTTTTTATAGTGACCAAGACAACGTTGTCTTCTTAGAAGATAGGCGTTCCTATGTCTAATGCCTAATTTCCAAAGTAAAATTTCTAAGCTTTATATGATTTGTTCAGTAGGATAGAAAAACAAAACGATACTATTTCTACGATATTTTTTTCTTAGGAAGACTACATTTTTTTGTTTTATTTGCCGATAACTCTATTTTCGACTGGCTTAATGAATAAATAACTGAGTATACAACTTTGTCATAGTGAAGATAAAATCCCACAATCTATAAAAGGCTCCCATAGCATGTTTGTTCAAACAACCAGTGATAACTAAATCTCCTGGCGTGCTTTTACAGACAACAGAAGGGGTCAAAGGCGAGTCACTGGTACCGCATAACCAGTTGCTTCAGGCAGGTGGAGCTCGTCAACCTGGGAAGGTAGATCATCTAGGGGAATGAAAACCCTCATTTCTAACTTCCGCTGCCTTGCGGCCATATCCAGTCATGAAAAATGCCTTCAGGAGTAAACCTCGGGGTAAAATCCGGACTCCTTATGCAGTTCGCTGTTGTATTAAACTAGTTCTGGCAGCATCTGCGACGGCACAATTCAAAAAGTGCAACGTCGTTCCTTTGATCTAATCAGTGTTGTGAACAGGAGAGAGGTGGTAAATGGGAAACAGCCTATCTTCCATATCACATTGATCAGGCTTGCATCAGAAAATACTGCACCAAAACGCTACACCTGGTGCGGATACTTTAGCTTCACGTATAGCGTTGACACAACACGGAGAACGACAGTCACCGGATATATGCTACTGCTTGAGTGGCGTGGTGCACAGCGCCAAGAAGGTTCTGGCTTCGCAGTTAGGAACACCCTCCTGATTATGGTTGAACAATATAGCAACGGTTCTGAGCAACTTTTCACTCTCCGGCTCAAGGCCACAGCAAATCCCGTTACCCTCGTCAGTGTGTATTCCTAGACACTCTCTGTCACACCAGATTCCAATAAGAAGTTCTACGACAAGCTTGCAGCCATCAGCAGCAGCATCCCAAATAAAGAAAAGTATGTTCTCTTGGGCGACTTCAATGTCAGAGTGTGTGCCAATCGTGACTCGTGACCTTGGCAAAATTAACAACAATGGCCAGAGACTACCCGAGTCATGCACATATCACAGCAGATGCATAACCAACTCCTTCTTTATGAACAAGCCCCAGCACAAGGTCTCTTGTTGACACCAACGCTCAAGAAACTGGCACCAATTCGTTTTAATCCTTGACAGACGAACGGCTATTAAGAATGTTCTTCACACTGGCTTTTATCACAGGGCGGACTATGACAGAGACCAC
Source organism: Ascarosepion bandense (assembly GCA_037127315.1). Lineage (NCBI taxonomy): Eukaryota > Metazoa > Mollusca > Cephalopoda > Sepiida > Sepiidae > Ascarosepion > Ascarosepion bandense. Next base: position 1,207,561 of record JBBBDQ010000832.1, read on the forward strand.
TCCCTAGTGTGCGGCAAGATCAAGCTCCAACCAAAGAGGTTATATCATGGCAGGAAGCAACCGAATCTTCGCATTGATGTCAACAAGATAAGACAACTAAACATTGTGGAGCAGTCTGCTGCAAGATTTAAGAGCGAACTGAAAACATCACAAAGCGTGGACAGTACCTCAGAGAGCTGGGGTACTTTCTGGGACACCATTTGGAGAAAGACGTCGAAGTCACATAACTGGTACCTAGAAAATATTCCATGTATTTTGAGGATGTCATTTCATGATATTCTAATTCAATAAACTGTTGTTGAAAATTTCATTTCTTGAAAATATGCACTTTTGCATACTCTTCCAGAATTTAAGAACACCTTGTATATATTTTAATGACATTTAATGTCACGATATTTTGAGCTTTCCTTCTTGTTACATCGTACTCATTAATGTAGACCTAGTACTCGAAGAGAAATAATTTCTCGTGATTTTACTGTTGAAAATAAATAACTGTAAGTTTTATCTTCATAAATTTTTTATACGTACACTTCTCTTTCGTGGCACTTCCTTCAAACTTCTATTTCTGATCTTCAAAGTTTATAATGCAGGGCTAATCGTCATCGTCTTTCTTCTTGAAACTTACCTTTTATTGTCTTTCCTCTTCACTAAAGATTTCTCTTGTTATTTCACTATCAGGTACCTCCATGTATCTCAGTGACATTATCACCTTGCTTGGAGAGAAATTATTAACAAAAAAATAAACCTCATGGAATTTCACACTGAACATTTTATTTCATTTATTTATGTAGATTGTTCCAGTTTATCGGTTATTATATATGGATATCTTGTTCTGTTCCCGTTTCAGTTATTGCTAGATTAGTTTTCCTTTTTTACCGACTACAAAATATAATGAACCTACACATTATTATATTTGGACATCGTGTGGGGTAATTCTAAATCTTAAACTAATATTTATACTGTTTCTGTACTACTATTACGCAGGAGTTCTTTTTCCTGTTTCTTCGCATTTTTACTACTGCTAAATTTATGCTATCATATCTCTCTCTCTCTTTCTCTCTCTCTCTCATTTGCCGTTTTCTGCCTTTCCTACAAAATGTGTTATCTATATCTATGCTAGGCCTACTGAGGAAAGCTAGCATATGGACTAATTCCTTCAGCTATCTGATTATCCAGCGATCTTTTCTTCCTCAGCTATTTATCTGGGTTTAGTGATCGCTCATTTCCCTTTATACATGAAAAGAAGTACTTGATACATAAATTTTGATTATATTCTGTCAGCAAGCGTAACTTCAATTTTATGATGACTGGAATTGCAAAGATCTAACCAAGATAATAAAATGTGTTACAGACGCTCATCGATGCAATCAGGTTAACAGTATAGATCAGAATCTTTTGGAGGAATGATAATTAGGCCAGATGTTATGCCAAAAAATAATATTTAAAAAGGAAGAATTCTCCGAAATATAAATGGGTCAGTTCTTTTGAGACATTCGAACATATCCTCATATCATAAACACCATGCAAATTAAGAAAAAATAGCAATTATATATTGTATGTTGTTTGAGTATTTTTGTGTGTGAGCCAAACAGCTCTAATGCAGATATATATAAAACACAACCAGAAGCAGACAGATTCTATTCATGCCTAAAATCAGGAGGTGATAATCTATGGTAATTAATTTGATACCAACGGATATTCAGGGATCCCAAGACATTTCTCTCACATACTGTTTGTCTTTGTTCTAATTAAACTGAATAAGCCTTCGCCGGCGATGTTCCTTTTTGCAGAAGATTTTCCAAGAAAGCAATGAAATTTTATTCGGTGTAAGGAGGACATCACTACAACGGTTTTATTAGTAGTAGAAGTATCAGCATTAGAAGAGTTAGAACAATAAAAACAAAATTGTTTTAGTACCAAGTGTTATAGTATTATTTTCATCAACAAGAAATAAACAATATAATTCGTTGTAGAATCTTATCAGTTTTTAAATAATAATTTATATGGGAAAACACGAAATTCCCAATGGGAAACAAATATTATAAGTATTAAAAGCAAGACATCAAATAAAATAAATACTGTCACAATAATTTTAGAAATAATCACATTAGTATGAACATCTCTTTTAATAGGATCAGTAGAACTGTCTTCCATTCATTTGCTTAGCCTAAATGACAATAAATAAATAATAAGCAACAAACCAATATCTTAGAATAACGTTTGTAATATCGAAACCAACGACCAAAATGTGTAATTAAAATGAAAATTATCGTGATAAAAAGAACCACGACGATGGTGTTGATGATAGCGATGAATATTGTGTTAATAAAATTGTGTCAATAATATTTATTATCATAATGTTGGTACAGTGATAAATATTATAAAGATGATAGTCATTATCATAGGGTTGGTGATAGGTATGATATTAATGTTGGTGTGATTATTATAGCGAGATATATAATGAGAATAACTGTGTTGATAACGAGGATGATGATAATGTCGGTATGGTAATGCTTGCAGTGTTGATGTCAGTGCTGATAATAGTGTTCAAGGTAATGCTCATCATATTGATAATATCGATGATAATAATTTTTTTATGATAGCAATCATCTTTGTATTTATGATAATAAAGTTAATATTTGTGATAATGATAGTCAGTGTTCATGATAATTTTGGTGATGATAATTGTGTTGTTGGTAGTGATGATAATAATGATGTTAGTAGTGATGATAATAATGTTGAGAGTGGTGATCACAGTTTTTCTGATGATGATGATACTATGGAGAATAAAAGAAGCGCGAAATAAAATTAGATTATTTTTCTTTTATGTATTGTTTTGTTCATTTAGCAGATTTTCTTTTTATGTAACAAGGATCAAGGTTAAGTGATGAGAAACGAACGAACATCGTGCATTTCTGACGAGACCGTGTGTCTGAGGACAGCTGTAGAAACAGCAGTAGCAGCAGTCGCTAGAAAATTCCGCTTGGCGCCAAAACACTACGAATAAAAGCGAGAAGAGGGAAAATTGCGTGGGTGGACAAAGAGGTGTTGGAGAGGATTAGAGAGATGTCGGTGGGGAATGAAGCGGTTGCAGGAATTGGTATTAAAAGAATCAAAAAGGAACACGTGTTGAAATAATAAGGCCGGCTATGCAAAAATGGTAAAACAATGTAAAACAAAGTAAAAGAAGAAGAAAAAGATAAAGAAAGACTAAAAATGAAACAAGAAAATTAAAATATTGAAATATCTAATGTTGACGGCAAAATGCACCTTGACACATTACTTAGAGTATGCTCAGCAAATTACCTTTAAATTCAAAACTATGGACTAACGCTCGAGTAAGTTATGTAGTGGAATAATAATAATAATAATATTAATAATAATACAGGCAACATATAACGAAACTGGACTTACAAAAATATTATCTCATGACGCAAGTGTTATGCAATTAAAAAACACCTGCGAACATAAACGCATGATAAAACTGCACTCAGATGTAACGATGCGAATATAGATAAACACGAAACTCATCACGAACTTAAGAGTGCAAATCTAAAATAAAAAACACTAGTGTTTATGACGGCTGTTCAAGATCAAAACCTACTAACCAGAAATTTCCAAGAAAACATAATAAAAACGACATAAACAAAATTTATGTGTATATTAACAACAGTATTGTGTAGCATCCCTCTAATAATAATAATAATAATAATAATAATAATAATAATAATATAAAGCAAAAAGCGGAATCGTTTTCTAAGAAATAATGTCTTTAAAATAAGCACAAATTGACCAAAAAGAACTGCTAAAATGGCAACTATCGAGATAAATAAGAAGACCAAAGATAGTCGCTGCGATGATACTGATATTGATGATCTTGACTCTTACCACTGCAGGTAAGATTATCATCGCTCAGATATCTCTTTGTTTTGGGGCAGAGCTCTTGCTCTGTTGGCGTACAGAGACGCAACTGAGGCAAATAATAATTGTGTAGTGCCAGATCCCGGCGAAGAGCCTCCCAAGGACGCATGATCCATTAGATTAGAGAAGGTTGAACAGTATTCATACCAATGCCAACGCAACCGATGGTTGCTGGCGCTTTTTTTTTTTTTGGCCTTGGCCGTAGTATACGCACTTAGGTTCTCCATTTTAAAACCACACTTGCATCATATCCCGTTTCAGTGAGAATTCCGGGGTAAAAAAGCCTTTCATTGCAAATATGCTCTAAGAACTAACAATATGGATACCGAGAAACGCAAACCGCATCAATGGATGAAGGGTTCAGGGTTAAAAGCAAAAATAGAAAACTTTATAATAGCTACACTGAGCTTAATTTATATACCACGAACTGAGATTATGATATATATATATCAAATGAGTTAGTTGTCAGCTGTTATAAGAATGAGTAGAATTTCTATATAAATAATAATATTATAATAAAAAAAATTACTACGACGTAAATGTCTAGAGAATGCCTTAATCGCAAGGTTATCCACAGTATATTTGCGCCCTGGCTCTTACAATATCTCACCACTGCTGTCAGATCTTCTAGTATCGTAGTATTGAATATTTACTTACAAAGTGATAGAAAGAAAAAGGAACAGACACTAACAAATTTGGGTTAAATGAAAAATAAATTAAAAATAAGAATAAAAGAATTAAACATTCCCAGCATCCTCTGTCGCACGCATGTGTAAATGTAACAACATAAAAAATTTAATCCAATTAAGTCCTGAAGTACAAAGACAATAACAACTAATTGTTTTCCTTTTGTCATACAATTTCTCTAATACCAGGAATTGCCAGGAAACCGTAATATATATGATGCATACAAAATACATAGAATAATTGAACAGCATATTGAGATGCTTTACCGTTTAGCTTTTGGATAACCGTTCTTGACTCTGAAGAAATACAATGATAGAATCGATAACACTTGATAATATATTCAGTAAAATATACATCAGTATTACAATGCGGAACGTATTGAACATGTTATTGAACGAGATTAATCTAAATTATTTGTGACTCTATAATTCATACTAACAGACATATCGAAGGTAATAAGCCAAACATAAAACCTTCCTTATTGATATGCATCAGAAAAATATCTCTTAACAAATATAGCAGGCTTAAAAAATTATTTAACATATAATAATTAGAAACTTACAACAATAAAAAAGTATTGACAAGGAAAAAGATCAAGATAGCTGGGACACCTTTTTTGCAAGAGATCAGCGAGTTGTACAAATAGAACGTTTATATTCACTCACTTGTTGTACCCTAGGTACGCGTAAGCATTTCTGAATAATAATAATAATAATAATAATAATAATAATAATAATAATAATAATAATAAGAAGAAGAAGAAGAAGAAGAAGAAGAAGAAGAAGAAAAGGAAGAAGAAAAAAAAGAAGATGAAGTTGAAGAGGCTACTAGTAATAATAAGAAAGTTAATTATTAAGAAAAATGAATGAGGTAGAAGACCTACTACGAAAATAAGAATATTAACTAAGATGAAGAAGAAGAGAAACGTGAAGACTAAAAAGGATATGTTTTATTATTAATATTTTTTACAAAACATTTTTCAAATAAATGAGATGTTCTGAGATTCATGGATGAAAAAAAAATGAGAACCCCATCTCAACTGAATACAGAAATGTTTAAATTTTATCTAAAACTGTCAAGCCATAAAAAAAATTGACAAGGAGCACAAGAAGTAATGAACACCTGTTGAAAATCTGGTCCCAGAAAAAGTTAAGTTTAACATAAAAATGAGATTTAGTTTCTCATATTCTACCTCTTTACTATTCATAAGAGGAAGGAAAACTTTAGATTTCTTCTAAAGTTTTTAAGCTTGATATAAATTTATTATTTATTGGAAAATATTCTTGCACGTGTACGGCATGGAATTATTTGCGAAAATTAGATTTAAACGCGATGTTAATTCGAACATACATGGACATTTAATGCTCAAGTGGAATTTGAAATCAAGTGCAAACTTGTTCATACATAATCGTAAATAGTAATGATCTTAATGAATTCAATAAATCAGGAAGATATTGAAAAGGAAAGAACAAGACAATACTTAGAATCGAAAAAACATGAAAAATGTGAAGGACAAATTAGCAAAGATCGAACTCACCACTCAGTCATATTTTTATAGCAAGTTAAGCATGTTAGACATTTCGCCGTTTCGGGATGCCCAAAATTCATAAAATGAAAGTTTCTGGAAAGATGAATGAAGAGTAGAAATTTTAAAGATCACGCGATTTCTAGAGTACAATGTACATATTGATAATTTGGGTAACTTGGAAGACTGCTTATCTTGTGCAGTAACTCAAAAACACAGTTCATATATATAAGCGAAAAGAAAAGACGAACGAAAAGTATACGTAAAATTTAAAATAACGCTGATTCCACTCTGCAACGATTTGTAGACAGCAATTCGTAGAATAACGGGAGACCAAAGAAAAGTGAGGAATGATGGTGATAAAAGTTACAGTAATACATGTTTTTGTTTAAATGAGTATCGATAGACATAAGAAATAAATAAATCTGTGTAATGGGGTATTTAGTTCACTAGGATCTCATAGGTAGAATAAAGAAAATTTTGGTTGACACTAATATCAAAATATGCAAGCTATACCAACGAGAGATGAAGTCGACTGCTATAGCAGCTAAAGTTTACGAATGCAAAGTTATAAAAGGTAGTGCTTACTTAGTTATCGAGGTGTTGAAGTTTGCAATGTATCAGCACTGTAATCACTTAAGAGCTACAGAATGTAGAATGAAATTTTGATTGAATGAACTATGAAAAGCATAAATGAGTACAGAGAATAGTTGTAAATGTTTGTGATTACTCGACTATCGAATTATTTGAAGGTTCCCTAAAATATAGTAATACATATTTTTCTTACTTCTGTTATTGCATTTGAGAGAGGCACAAAAAGGAATAACTAGAAATTATGCTGACTCGAGTACTGAACAAAATTCATTGATACACAAGACATATTAATGCCGAATTGTACTGATTCGTATATCAATAACCTGACGCTACAAAACTTAGTATCAGAAAACATTGTTGTAACATGGCTTTAAAGTCAATTTACAACTATTCTCGGTAGAGTAATTACTTGTTGATTAATAAAACCACAGTCTTAAAAGTATTTTACCTTGAAAAGTAAATAAAATATTTAGTCAAAATGTCTACAAACGAGAATATGATTATAGCATGAATTGAACATTTTAAGTGGCTAGTGATAGGCTGTAAGACGGGATTATATTTGATCAGTGTACACAAGAATAGAGTTCCCAATAAAATCGGCAGAGAACAAGTATGGTAGAATTAAATGTAATATGGTTTCTACAGAAAAATAAACACTGCAGAATACAAAATGGCAACTGTCACAGTTGATAGTGTCACTCAATATACTAATACAACGAATTATCTTAGTAGGCGCACAATCTTAGATGTGATTGTATAGTAACGCAATATAGGAGAAATGAATAGAATTTTATCATGATGACAAATCATATGAACAATAACCATACACTTTTGTTTGGGTCATGGTACAAAGATTAATATGGGATAAAAATCCAGTAAATCTGTTCAGGTTAGCTGAATATATACACTTTTTCAGATATCTGAATGATTCCACTGACCGAATTGAAAATCTATAATGGTGTGGGAACTATTTGTGGCCTGAAGAAGAACTGATCGCAAGTTTAACAAACATCATTTGTTGCATAATCCATAAAAGAATAAAACATGATAAAAAAAATTAAAAATTGGAGAGGAAAATAAAATAAAACCAGGCTTGAGAAATGTTGAAATCTTATATTACTGAGGAAAGTGAGGAGTTGACATGCTGTGGCATGACTTTCAAAGTAACACAAAGAAACCTAATGAGAATATCAAAGGGAACAACTTACTTGATAGACATTTAGTTGTTCTCATCCAATTAATTGCTCCATTCGGTGTGCTTCGTGAAATGGATTTCGTAATCGAAAAATGTGCGAGGTTGTAAAGACATTATAGTAAACGGGAAAAAAAACTAAAAGGTACAAGCACACACCAATGTAATCATGAAGATTGACCTTGAAAGAAAATTGACACTAGACATCTCATAGGATATTGGAAAGGGAATCTGGTTAAGCATAGAGAACTAAAAGAAATCTCAGGAAATGTAGATTTTCTGGCAAAAAAGTGATGGAACAACAATGTGGAATAATTTGAGTTATCTCTGAACTAAATATCGAATGCGGAAAATGATGATCTTCCATCTTAACACAATTATAATCTTGATACACAGTATGGGAAAATAAAAGTCAAACGAAGAAGACTTGTAAGTGCTGAAGATGGAGCTGAATCGACTCTTAAATACTGAAGTCACACATTCGTAAAAAATAATCGTTAAAATATAAACGGTAACTAAAGAAAAGTGACTAAAATAAAGAAATACCAAAAACTTTACCTTAGAGCTGAAACAATGTAGAAACATTAAATTAATAATCTCTTAGATAATTATTGACGCTGTGACTATCTACAATCTGTTCAGATTAAAAATAAATCATAGAAATATAAAACAGAGTAAAATCATAACTCAGTAACATTAAAAAAAACAACATGGATCATTAAAGAGCATTCCTAGCGGCATTCATTATAAAAGATACATCGTTCTGCTAAAATTTTGTTTAATTTTCCCCGTTCAAAGCAAAGAAAATATCAAGCAATTATACCTGATAATGAATGGAAAACATACCAGTTAGTAAATAAGAAACGCCAACAAATAATCATAAAATGTTTCCTTTCAATGAAAAGATAAATTACTCACATAAATAGATATACATAACACCATGAATACTTGACACTAGTTTTCCTATTTATATTCCGAATAATGTACACAATGATTGTTACTACGACATTATTATTTTTAGATTACAGGTTCAACAAACAACTGAAATATTGGGAAGGCTCAAATACCGAAACATAACCTCAGAGATTAGGACATTGGAACTCATATATGTAAATTAAATCAGTAAAGACATGTGTGCTAGGTTGCTAGCTTCTATCAGTTCTTTCCGGTTTCATTTTCAATTTGTCTTCAACACACACGCAGTACTGTCTGCGTAAGATATGTTGGTATGGTTACAGCTATCGACGATAAATCCGGGTAAACCTAATTTTGTCAGAATAATTTCATTATCTAAAATAATACTAGGGAGAAAATACGTTATATATTCATATCGATTCCTGTGTGGTAAGAATTCTTGTATATTCAATTCTGTTTGGTACATATGACTATTAATATGATTCGTGTAACCTTTCAGCGTGGATCAAGCTTTACTAAAATTTAATGAATTCATTTCAGTCGTACTTTATTGAACGCTTGTGTTTAAAACAGGCGTCTAGGATTTTCTATTTCTCGCTTTGACCGTATTCTAATTATGAATATATAGTTTAATATTCTAATGTCTTGCAAAAACCAATATATTTACGAGGGCGTTCTCATCCGATTTTTATGTATTAGCATCGTATTCATTAGTTTAATTTTATGAACTACTAAGCGAAATATTCGATGATTTTCGGATATTTTCCTTCATATTTATAATGGTAACCCTATGAAAAAAGTGATTGATTTAGATGTTATTTCGGTTTGATAATGTATATCTGGATTCCGTAACCCTATCAGTCTCAAAAACATAAAAAGCTGTCAGAATTTCTTTTATATTATCCTCCCATTCTGACCTTTATCTTCTAACGTCAGCTTTTCGTATCACGGATCCTTATATATATATATATATATATATATATATATATATGTATGTATGTATGTGTGTGTGTGTGTGTGTGTGTGTGTGTGTGTGTGTGTGTGTGTGTATTAATATTTCTCCCTTTTACTCTAATGAAAGGGTTTCAGATCTTTACATCCTGCAGTTGGAGTAACTAAATTTTTTTCATGATCATTCCTTCTTTACATTTTATGCTTAATATCGAAGCGATGGTTTTCTGTTATTTCAAATATTTAATGTTTTTGCCTGCATATATAGGATTCTATGATTTAATTTAAAGGCACATGCTCATTGGTTTAAAAATTGAATTTCTTTCATCTTATTTCATTTAGATTCGTTCGAATCGATCCAAAAATAAAGCATATTTAAGGATTTTGTAAGAAAGAAGGAACGAAAGATGGAGAAAGAAACGTAGCGAAGTAGTAACTCGGAAAAAAGATAAAAGTCGAATAAGATTAGCGGGAAAACTTTTAAATGTATACTACGCCGCTAAATGTGACAAGATGTGCGAAATATCTTCACGGTTATATTAGGGTGATAGATAAGAAGGAGTGTTCCAATTATCTAATTCTAGTTTACATTGATTTACGCGAAAGACAAGAAACATTTCCGTTAAGATTCCTGGTAATAACGCAGAACAATCAATAAGTAGGAGGCCAGATTTTGGGGAAAGTGTTGCGGAAAATAATGGCAACCAACTACAGGAAAATCTTCTGCTCAGTCAGTCATGTCAGTTTCAAGACATGCTCGTCCAAGCGAGTAACACGTATGGCGCTTAACTGATTTTTGAACAAAATCACTTTTTTAAAAAGGATCTATTTATTTATGATCAATACACATTTCAATCAGTTGTAATTAATACTTATACAGATCTAACATTATACAATGATTTCTAAATTAACAGTAACTACATTTAAAATCACATTAATTACATTTGAAGTTACTAATTCACGCTTCCACTCACACACGCACACATACACACACACATGCGTGCGCACACACCCACATAACTATATATATGTATGACAAAGTAGAAAAAAGTATTCAAGTGAAGCACTTCGACCTTTGATAGGCCATCCGACTAAATTAATTAAGAATGCTGAGAATTTATTCATTTTAATCTAGCCAATTTCATTTTTATCTTTATCATTTTCTTTCAATCACTGGTGTTAGTAAATTTTCCACGCAGTAATAAAAGACGTTCTATCAGGAATGGTAAAATTTTGTATGAGAACTGGCGCAAAAGGAAAAATAAGTTCCCCATATCACTGGTTTGTTCTTTCTGACAAACATAATTAGTTCAATAGAATCTTAAAAGATAAAATGTGTCGCAACAAAACGTTTTTCTACTTTTTCCTACATTTTTCTCAACATTGATTCTGATATATAAAAATACTGGATGTATCCAAACAAAAATTGGGGTTAAGTTCGTCTCATAAAAACAAGGTAAAAAAAATATGAACCTATATCCGCAATTCGTTCATTCTTTAGTTATTAAGTTTTAAATGTTTACGGTAAAAGGCACTGTGTTAGCGTGTGGACTAGGTTATATTTGTCTTTGGTGTACATTTGTGGCTAGTCTATCTTCAGATTTAACATGTATAGTAGTGAGTTAACTGAGAAGTAGTATATTTAAAAAAAGTAAGATATTCCTCTCGTGAGAAGCGCGAATATTATTGTTTGCGATGCTGAATGCTGTATCAGATTCCGTTTTCAGGGCAAAAGCAACCGAATCCCCCACAATTTGCTGAATGAAAAGGACATTTTTGGTCACAGGAAACTGACCCCAAAGTTTGTATAATTATTTTTAGATTATATTTTGAATTGCACATTTAACAGCGTCTATATATATATATATATATATATATATATATATATATATAGATAGATAGATAGATAGATAGATAGATAGATAGTAAATGTAACGATTCGTATTTGTTTATATTGCAAGTACCACCTCGACAAAAACAATATAACTGTAAAATCAAAATACATTTGCAAAAACTTATTTTTTCATGTATTTTCAATATTATTATTCCAATTTGTATTTATTATCTCATCCCTTTTATGCCATGAAAATAGTGTATTTTCTCGTAATAACAAGTAATCTTTCATTTATACTATACAAGTCAAAACAGTAAAAAGGATTGTCGGCTGGTTGTTTACCGAGCATATAGCTTTCCTTTTCACACTGAAAATTTGTCTAAGTTTAGCGATTTTGTACGTGATTAAAACTAATCACTTTTTGTGGTTTCACTGTATTGTCCGAATAAGAAAAAAATAATGGTTACTGTGTTCAAGCGTATTATACATTTGCAATACTTTGATTTTCTTCAAGTTTAGATTATTGGCAACTTTTAATTGGATCATATTCAAGGATCGGTTTTGCTCTTACACGATTAGAAAAAAGTTAATTTTTAGGGTGGAATTTCCGCAAATGTGGTGTGTTATACAGATGAATTTAGCTTTTCAAAACTCTTTCCCTTAATAATTTTCATTGCAGTTCTTATAATTCAGATAATCTTTGGAACATCGTACATAGAAATTTCTCCTATCTCATTCATGGTCCTAGACGACAGTACCCGAATACAGGAAATTCCTCTCTGGCACGACAATTAATAATACACGCGATTCCCTACTGAAAACTTCAACAAGGATGCATTCCCTGAAAGTTGAGTTTTTCATTTCGCCTTTTCCCCTTAATTGGGTGCGTTAATGACACCTAATTATTGTCCCTCGCCGATTCGATCGCCCCGGTTAATCTGCCAATGTCACGCAATCAGCCACTACATTTGAAAACATCAATCTATCTCCCGAGATTTCACTCTTATTCTCTTTCTTCTCGACTCTTCATTAGTCTGTTGTTCCTGAACGAGTCCACTTTGTGTGTGCTGTATCTGCGATAGCCAGACTGATCGCCCAGCTGGTGAGGCATGAAACGCAAATATGCATGGTATTTGGCGACATATTGTCAATTAGTAAACTTCGGATAGCCAGCGTCTCACGAAGAGACATGCGTGTTCAATATCGTTCATCCCCCAGAGTGGACATTTGTGGATGGCATCGTCGCATGACTTGTTATGATTCTGCACTGACAAAAATATCTATATTTCCATTAGAATGATTGTCAGTGTTTTAAGAGTTTTCGGAAATAGTCTATTTGTGTTTGTTATTGAGAAATTTGTTGTGACTGTCTGAGTTAGTTAAAGGGAAATACGTTTATAAAGAGAAATACTGTAAAGCCCCGAGATTGACAAAAGTAATCAGTAATTAACTAAAAATCTCAGAATACTGATTTTCGAATGTGGGTTGTCTCAAGAAATCTTCAGCGCAAATAACCAGCAGATAAAAAATCACACCATAAAACATATAAATGAAGAATATCGTAGAATGTAATGGTAACAAGGTCATTTCAGATTAATAATGCCAATAAAAAGAATTGATTATTTACGAAATGTATGCTATTATAATGATACTTCTGTAGTATATCGATTATAAAGATGTATAATTGTTAAAACAACTTGCCTCAGTCTTTAGGGATTTTTTTTTGGATGAACAAGATACATTTGCACTTATCGTTGTAGGTGAAGAATAAAAACATTTCTAATCAAGTACGCATTCATGCACTTATGTATTTGTTCAATTTTATGCATTTATGCAAAAGTACAAAATAATTTCTTGAATTGGCTCGCTAAAAATTGGATGGACGGTATCTAGTATATTGTTAAAATGACTGTGGTTAATCATAATTTAGGATGTTGTTATTATAGACTGAGTGGCAAATTTAGCAAAATCATCAAATAATCGCTTTTGTAAAATATTTAAATTAGGGATACTAGACTATAAACTTTTTAAAATCGGCGGATTTAATGCATTCAGATAGGACCAAACTGCGCTTTTTTATTTTTGGGTATAATTTTCAGATATATAAACTACGATGCAAATCCATTCATATGTATAAGATTGTGCATAGGTTTGCGCGTGTGTGAGCGTGTGTGTGTGTGTGTGTGTGTGTGTGTGTGTGTGTGTGTGTGTGTGTGTGTTTGTGTGAGACAAAAACTGTATTTCATATACGGGGACATTAAAAACTGATGATTCATCTATTTTGGCGAATATATATATATATATATATATATATATATATATATATATATATATATCCTAGTGAATAAGGGACGAAGAAAAAATTTTTTACAACGTCCAAAACATTAACTTAAACCAGAGCTCGATATATAATATAAAGAACTGGGAATATTTATTATTATATTTTAGAATATGTACAAAGTTTTATATATACACTAAAAATCTTACATTTGTGTCGACATTGAAACTACAATGTCAAAACAAATGTACGATTTGTAGTGGATATTTAAAAAATTTGTACATGTTCTAAAATAAAATTTATAATGTATATGATATATATAATATATAAATATATATATATATATATATATATATATATATATATTATCCTACGTCTATTGCACAACTTGGAGTTTCATGTGTTATGCAATCAACAGGGGCATTTTTAAAAACGACGGTTTAATTGATTTAAATTTATTTGAATTCATGTTTACGGGAATTATATCTTGTAAAGTGATGTTACTGCTTTTCTAATAACTAGGTTAAAAAGTTAATTTAACTAAGCGAACACATAGATAAAATTCGAATTTAAATTTAAAGTTTGAATAAAAAATAAAAAAAAATAAAAATATAAGAAAATAAAAAAATAAAACATATTAAAAATAATAAAATCCAGGAAGAAGAAATCAAAGTGGGGTGTATTATAAATTGTAAAAAGTATAAAATTTGATAAATCTTATATTACGCATAGGACAAAAAAAAATTAGAATTTTAAATAAAATTAAAAATTACAAAAGAAAGATTTTGATTCAGAATTAAAGACTAAACAACACAGGTAGCAAAAATTAAAAAGATCAATTCATAATTTTAAAGATAATATTGCAGTGGAAAGAAAGAAAGAAGAAAAGAAAGAAAAGTAATGAAAAAAGGAAAAGAAACGGGCAAATGTATAAAGGAATCTATATCAATCTGGGTCTGAGAAATTAATTAAGTATTATTTGCTATGTGGTAATTAAATTCCTTTTTTATTCAGAAAATTGGGATTATTGATATGTTTTAAGATGGCATGTTTTTCTAAAAGACAGCGATTACATCTATCTCTTTTTTCTTTGTAAGATTTGCATTTAGCTACAATATTCGATGTAGTAATTGGTTTCTTGTTGCTTTCTAATTTTCAGTGATATTATAGATAAATCAGTTATGTTGCTGTATTTACTCTTGTTTAAAGACAACTTTTGGTTGTTTAATTTTATCTTCTACCTGAAAGAAGTGCTTCCAAAGTAAAATTTAACATCATTATTATCCGAATGAACTCGAGTTCTATAAACAATAATTTTGGACATAGATGGATTCCGCTTTGCCAGGTCCACGGCCGACCTGCTAACAACCGTAATGGAGTACATGCTACAGGCCCTTGATGAGTCTGGTGAGGCTCGCGCGGTTGCTCTGGACATCTCCAAGGCTTTTGATAGGGTTTGGCACTCTGGCCTCCTATGCAAACTACGGGGTTACGTTATTACCGGTCGCCTGCTTGACCTAATCCAATCTTTCTTAAATAACCGCAAAATGAAGGTCGTTCTGAATGGGCGTGCCTCTTCATCCTACAGCACGAATGCTGGTGTCCCACAGGGCTCTATCTTGGGCCCGACGCTGCTCTTCCTCATTTTCATCAACGACCTCCCTGATGAGATCAAGTCCCAAGTAGGCATCTACGCAGATGTCACTACACTATACTCCCGCTCCAGTAAAAAACCTGTCGTGGCGGACAGATATAATCTCGCTGCTGACCTTGAACGGGATCTTCACTCTGTGTTGAACTGGGGCAAGAAGTGGCTTGTCAACTTCAACTCATCCAAGACCAAGCTGTTGTCTGTCAACCATTACAGGCAACCTCTCCTGTCTCCCATAAGGATGGACCAAGCGATTCTCCCGGAGCGCAAGACACTACGCCTCCTCGGACTTACCATGTCCTCAGACCTCAACTAGAACCACTATATTGAATCCATAGCAAAATCTACTGCTAAGAAGGTTTGGGTCACTATGTCGATTCAGGATGTTCTTTCCGCCTGAATCCATTCTGCATATATACAAGTCAACCATCCGTCCGTGCACGGATTACTGCTGCCATTTATGGTCAGGCGGCCCTGCCATTCTCCTCAGTGTTCTTGACAAGCTCCAAAGGAGAGTCTGTAATGTGATAGGTACTGATCTGGCGGCTCGACTGAAGCCACTTACCCATCGTCGAAATGTGGCATCCCTTTGTCTGTTCTATAAATACTTTCATGGCTTCTGCTGGGACGAACTTAAGTCACTGGTGCCTCCTCAACAGGTGTTTACTCGTGCAACCAGACTGGCAACTAGGTCCCACCCATTCACAGTCAGGTTAGCCAAATGCAGACGACAATTCTACTCCTGCAGCTTCTTCTCTCGCACTTCCCACCTGTGGAACTCGCTCTCGTATTCTTGCTTTCCTGACGGCTACAACCTCCAGAAATTTAAATACAAAGTCAATAGTCATCTACTAACCATTGGACTTTAGCTCTCTCCCCACCCCAGTATAACCTTCCCTTTCTCTCCACCTATGCATCTGTCATTGCACCTGCTTTCTCAGATTTCTATTGCTCCTTTCTAACCAGTTTGTACTCCTCACTCTTTTCTAATTAATCTTTTTACAGTTATGTAACCCCCTGCACATCAGAGGCATTTCCGCCTTGATCGGGGTGAAATGATTAAAAAAACAAACATTTGTCATTCAATGAGCACGTTTTATTTTTTTTGGTAGTTGTAATTATTTTTAGAAGGGTTACTTTTTCTATTAGATGGGTAACGTATGTTGTTTGTGGGACAAATATTTATTTAATATCAAAGCATTATATTGTTTTTAACATTGTTTCGGGTGAAGATATTTTAGTGTGAGTGAATGGTAGAAATGATTGTGTAATTAACATAAGGAAGAGTTTGCCAATGTTAGTTTGGACGTTACGACTGAAGGGTGGATTAAACCAGATAATTTTACATTTACTTGGTTTTTGATTATTTCTGCCTATCTTAACTGAGTATTCTAAACTAGGCTTGAGTTTTAAGCATTAATGTATTTAATTTTAAAATTGCCAAAAATTCTTTATTGGTAGAATACGTAGTTAAACGAAATTGGATAAATATGTGTAGGTGATTGTTGATTTTCTGGGTGTAGATTTATTTCATGTTGATATATGTATAATTATGCGAATCCTTAGTGTACGGGTTTTACAGATTATTGCTCAGATCGAAAGTAACGTATAAGAAATTTACGACTTTCGCGTTATTTATGGTGGTAATGTTAATGTCATGTTTTTTTAAAATTCCCAAGTCGGGTCATTGACATAAGTTAATATGTATGTTTATTAATATATGTATAATACAGCTCTGTTCATACATTGAGCACTCTTTTATTAACAACTGAATAATAATACTATACATATGTGCACTATCATATGAATATTTATTAATTCACTATATATATATATATATATATATATATATATATATATATAATCTGACGTTGGTGGCACAATTTGGAGTTTCATGCACTACCCAATCATCATGTGCTGATTACAAACTGAACGTTTAAGAGATTTGATATTTGTAGATGTTCAATCTTACAATCGTAGGTTATTATTTTTTAAATTTTCAAGTGTATAATATAAATCGACAAAAACGTCCCAAGGAAAAAAAAATAATATTAAAATTTTGAACTAACATTAAACAAAATAATTGATAATTATGAATAATAACTATTTACGGAGAAAAGAAAGTGGTTACGAAAATAATAAAGCAAGGGAGTTAGTGAGAAAAAACAATGAAAAACTTTGGGGAATCTGTGACACTCTGGATTTAAGTATTTAAGTAAGTGCTTTTGCTATGTGACTATCATTTCACGTTTTGTAAATTACATTAAAGCTATATAATGTTTGATGACAAATCTTTCTAAAAGACATAAGCTGCATCTATCTCCATTTCCATTATAAGATTTGGTTTTAGCAACGATATTCCAGGTAATAAATTTTTCTTTTCATATTTTTATTACCAAAAATATATAGACGAAAACCATGGTTTTACTATATTTGCTATTGTTTGAAGACAACATATAATATTAAACTATTGTTAAAAGACAACATAAAATAGGGCCATATCGAAACGATATGGCCTTATTACACTTACCATCTGTGAGAAAAAGATTACCACGATGGATTTTAATCCACCTGAAATTTGGAAAGGACCTCATACTCTGCTTGGTGTTTGCGGTTGAAACTCTAATACGTGTATTCGAGAGTGGTGTGTAAATCTGAGGACAGGGCAAAGGATGCAGAAAGAGGTTCATGAGTCTAATGTTCATTACAAAGGTGCTTTTAGTGATTACTAGTGATGGTTATGCGTCCAATAATCTTTCCACAGGGCCTAAATGTTAACACAGAAGCGTACATCTGTTGTCTTGAGGATATAGTGCTGCCCAGGATCAAAATGGTGTCTGCTGGAAGACCCGATGTCTGAAAACATGCCACACAAGCAGGAGAATCCAGTCATGGCTATCAGACAATATCTGAGATTATATCACCACTTATATCTGATCACTTAACTCCCAAGACATCACATATTAATAATTAAATTGATCAAGGTTACACAGACATGTATTGAAATATTAATGATAAATCTTTTCAACAAAATCATCATGGGCTTCAATCTCTAGACCACTTCGGATCTCCTGCATCTCTTCTGGAGAGGCTCTTTTTTAACTAATGAATGCTGCCATAATTTTTACCTTCAGTTTATCTCCTGATTTTAGGACTTTATTTAGAGTCCTATTGCCAAACATAGGAACTTCTACCAGTTACCCTCTTTACCCAGTGCAGGATTACCGCATCGAAGTACTTAAATTAGGCTTTAATGTAAACTAGGGCCTTGTGGAAAGATGAATGTTTGCATAATTTTGTCATCACTCGTGATCACTCCAAACAATATGATGTTGTCTGGATATATGGTCCAAATCTTTTGATTCCTATGCGTTCTTCTCAGATTTACACGCAAACATCCTGAAATCTTTGTATCGTATCTTCCGGTGCGTAGGCCAAGTAGTACAGCATACCATTTCAAAATTTCTGGCAAAGTAAAATACATCATGGTGCTCTTTTTCACACCGATGGTGCCCAACTAACCCTAATTTAATATATACTCTACAAAATCAATAACAAACAACGCCAATGCGCGAAAGAAAATATATATTTACGATTTATCTATCGCACCCATAGTTTATATATATATATATATATATATATATATATATATATATATATATATATATATATATATATATTACGTGTTGATATTTGTGTGAGTGTTCATGCACTATCAATCATAACACTTAACAGAAATTTATCTCTATTGGAATGTCTTGAAAGAAAATATAAGCGATCTGTAGCCATAGCAACGCTGTTTGTTTGTGTCGATTGCTGACGATAGACAATCACCAACGCCCAGCTAAAATTGTCTCGGTTATCTCCTCCTTCTCCTCCCAAACTCATTTCAATTCCGCCATTTTCTCCTTGTTTCTCTTCGGGTTTTCCGATTCATCACTTATGCACTCTACTTCTGTTGCAATTGATGCATTTCCAATTGCGTGACAACTGACTGTTTTGCATAGAACAACACAATTTACAAGGATGATAATAAAAATGGTACTCACAGTTCAGCGGAAGAAGACACAAATAAACATAAAGTTTTAGCACAGTTTCTTCAATCAACGCTTATTTTCGGTTTCGTAGATTATTTATGCTTACATTGAAATTACATTTGTGATAAGGACTTATATTTTTGTTCACAATGTTTCATATCTAATCTTTAATTTAATATATATGAAATTTAGAAAATGTAAAAAAACGTGTCAGTTGATTTTACATATTATTTAATTTACATACATCAGTCAGTTAAGTGCCATACGTGAAACACTCTTGGCCGATCATGTCTCGAAAGAGACATGACTGACTGGGCAGGTGATTATCCCGCAGTAGATTGCCATTGTTTTCTGCGGTAGATTGGTTACCGGACGAGGCTATAGAATCCAATCTGTCCTGTTATTTAACCCATAACTGGAAGGAAGAGACGGATTTTACCGTTCGTAAGGGTATTTGTGCGTAAGTGCATGCAATGAATTCAACTTGAATTGGAACTCGGCTCACCGATTTCTCGTTCCGAGCCGATATCCACTGCACTTTTAGACTTTTTCTGATCACTTATACGACGTCTTTAGGCGTTGTCTTTCTCTACCGACCGTGTTTTTGTTTACGTTTTAGGCTGATGGGTCTTGGTTGTTTATTCGCCTTGATAATGCGAGTGACAGTTGAAAGGCTGACGCCAATAATATATACGATATCTCCGTAAGGCTTGCCATTGTGTTTGTGGAGCGTTACACTTTTTGTGGGTTTCCTTAAAGTAACGTCCATCATAGATAATAGCCATTGGACAACTCGGCAGTCGAGAGAATAGTGTTTGTGTGTGATAAAAATCTTTTGCAGTAGCGGATGATGCAATAATTTTCATGGCCTTATAAATTTAATCATACATCCCGAAAACAGATTCATATTGCTACATACCAATGCGATTGACCTAATCTGAAAAAAAAAAGAAAATGATTGTACCCTCTCATTCTAGTGAGTTTAAAACTGATCGTATGGAGAAAGAAAATAACTTAAACAGTTGTTTCAATTAATTTGAACAAGACTGTAGATTCCAACATATCTTCATCTTTATTGTTATAACCACACCATTTCAGTTGTTGTTTACTCTAATTTATTCTGGTATCTAACGATTTGCTAGCCGTCAGTTAGTAGAATGTTCATATTCCGAAGACTATCTCTGGATAAAACATCCCTAGTAATAAATTGCAGAAAGAGAAAAATATGCTAATGTAGACTAAATAAGTAGTTTAGTTTTAAACCTAAAGTTTACCCGAATTGAAAAATTATGAAGAAACCCGGCAGACACAATGTTTAAAGTTATAATATTAAAAGCAAATATAAAGAGATTAGTATGAAAGAAAATATTATAAAACTTTAAATTCTGGAATGAGTGTAAATACTCATATTATATTCAAGCTTGCCTTGTACGTTGTAGTGTAATGATATTAGCGCGGAATGAGAATGCTATTAAAAAATGCATGAATCTTCACTTTATTGTACCCCAAGCTATGTATGAGTGGCATCAGTAAAGTCATTATTATCTAAAAGAAAATCCACAATATAAAAATATATGTAGGGCTTTAAATAACATGGAATTGGTGGATAAGTCGTAGCAAACTGATCAATTCATAAAAAGAAATATTATTACCTGAATTTAATAGAATTATCTTTTATTATAAGCTATATAATGAAAACTAAATGTGGTATTATTTTTCAATGTGGTTTTTCACAGTAAAAGTGTAAATATTAAAAATCAAGTCAATTTGTCAATTTTTATTCCTCCATGACATTTGAAATTTTTTATTCAACAACGTTTCCATATCATTCAATTATAAAACTGTCATCAACAAGTCACGGTGTAACTTTATTATGTAATTGCACTTTAGTACATTAATTTTAAATTGTCTACAATTTTTCGATATATCTATATCCTAGTTTAAGCATAATTTTTTTACCGAATATAGTTATCTGTGATATGATATTACGTCCATATAATCAGCTGTCGTTTGAGTTATAATTCTTTTTTAAATTAACTTCTTATGGTAAAAGTGAGAGATAAGATTATTTAATTAGAAAATGATGAATTGCTATGTCATATGGCTTCTGCTAAATTCCAGTAATAGCCGGACAATTTCATTTAAAAGGAAGCCTGGTCTCGAAGAGACAGTGATATCGTTCTGGCGACATTGGTTGAGAATTCCATGTACTGGATATGTTTGCAGAAAACCACAAATATTATATATATACTTACAGTTTAAAAAATGTTGAAATTACTGGGATAGACAATAAAGAAATAATACGTAGATAACTCTTTCAAAACAGTAAATGCAAAAGCAGCAGCAAAAATCAGGAAATATCATTTCTTACGATTTTTATCAATGGTTAACAAAATGTGGATAATGAGGTGGGTAAGAATCAAATAGTGATTAGAGATACAAGGGAGAGGATGCTATGGAGCACTATTATTGCCTACGTCCTGATGGCATATATCGCATAAAAAAGAAAATAATATCCTTACGAATATGACTGAAATTAATATTTGATATTAATCAGTCAGTTAAGTGCCATACGTGATACAGGCTTTGGGCGATCATGTCTCGAAAGAAATATAACTGACTAGGCAGAAGATTATCCATTAGGTTGCAGTAGGTTGTCATTGCTTTCTGTGGTAGTCTGGTTTCTAGCCAAGGCTAGAGAACCCAATCTGTCCTGTTATTTAACCTATAACTGGAGGGTAGCGATAGATTAATACCTTTCGTAAGAATATTTGTGCGTAAGTGAATGCAAGGAATTTAACTGTAATTCGAACTCGGCTACCAGATTTGTCGTTCCAAGCCGATATCCATTGCACTACAGCTCACATCCTTGATATTAGTACAGTGAGAATATTATATTAGAATATATATTAGTATAGACGAGTAATTTCAATTCGAATAACATATTCTTTCGCGCTTACAGTCTATGGACCTGTCTTCAGTTTATTGATTTCCTGTTAACTACAATCGTCCACTGTTTAAATACAACTTCAATCGTCATCTTATGTTCATTTGAAGCTTTATTCTTTATTGACCTTTCGCTTCAGTTACGTTTTTGCAGTGTCTTACACTCCCAGTAATCTTATGTGGTTTTATCGTCTTTCTAGCGATGAAAAGACATAAAAAAACATTTTAGATGATACACTAAAGCAGTGAAATTTTATATAGATATTCTATTTAGATATTAAACGTTGGCCATTATCTGATGCAAGAAAGTAGTTAATTATATCGCATTAACTGATATTCCTGTACGGTATACTGTTCATTAGGAGTCAGTAACCTATGACACATATGCCAGACGTGGTACGCCAAAAAATTTCCAAATGCGCGATTTGTTGCACTAACGAAGTCTCGGGAAGACGAAAATTCGGAAAAATCTGCTGTTGTTCTGAAAAGCTGGACAATTCTCCCGAGATCTTTCATCAGTTTGAAGAAAATTGCTTTCGGCTTTTGGTACAACTTATTTCTGTAAGCAAGTTTTCTCTAACATGAAAGCAGTGTTAAGTTTACAACAAAGTTGCCTAACACCTGAAAGTTTAGAAAATGGTGTGTCAAGCTCAAAGTAACAAAGTATGTTGCCCATATTGAGCAAATGGCTATAACCATTCAAGGGCAAGACTTTAGTTATTAATATGAACTTAAAAAAATTTAAAAACAGTTTATTTCTATTAATGAAATTTACATTTTCTTGTAAATATTACTATATAAAATATATTGTGGAACAGGTATATTGATCTTGACTTGTATAAAAATACGTTGGCGCACTGAATGATTTTAAAACCTTAAGTCGGTACATAGATAGGGAAATGTTGCAGACCACTGTTGTTCAGATTAAACTATTGTTGCTGATGTTCTAGATATACATTTTGACTGTGTGGCAGAAATGCCGTAGGTGGAGGGATAATGCAAGTCGCAGCGATTGTTGGGTTTTAGCCTTTCTATTCAACTATATATGATCACAGCAATAAATAAAGCGAAAACATATATAAAATTCTGGCAGCCTGAATCAGTTTAAGCAATGAAATGGCAGTCTTTTGAATAAAGTTATATAGATGCTTAACATGTATCATAAGAATGCTATTTCTGTCAATGTGAATCGATAAGAACCGTCGTAAGAAGTTATTTTAATTTACTCTAAGGTGTTCCAGAATGTACGCCACAAATAATTGATAGAAATGCTCAGTAAAATTGACATATTTGGGAAAGACATTAAAGTAATCAAGACACTCTACCGCTTGTATATGGGCAGGAAACGAATCCAGCAGATATAGAAAGATAGAGAGGGGCGTAAGACAAGGATGCGTATTTTCACCGGATTTATTCAACTTGTACAGCGTGACTATTCTGAGGACCATGGAAGCCATGTCAGGATTCGTCAATGGAGTACACACTCTGAACAACATAAGGTACACAGATGATACAGTGCTAATTGCAAACACGTAAAGATAACTACAAATGTAGCTGACGAGAGTGATAGTAAAGGAGTACAAATAAACTGGAAGAAAATCGAATGCATGGCCATCAGCAAAAACAGCAGCCCAATACAGGTAGGGATAACAAAACCAAGCAGGTACAAAAATTTAAATACCTAGGAAGTTCTCTAACAGAAGACGGAAACTACGACACAGAGATCAGAAGGCAAATTGACATGACGAAGGAAAAATTCCAGATGTTGATGAGAGTATTAAGAGACAGGAACATATCGCTAGAAACAAAGAGAAGAGTACTAGATTGTTATGTGATGTCGGATTTTCAATATGGTAGAGCATGCTAGACACTATCAACAAAGATTAGGAAAAAAATAAAGCAACTAAAATGTGGTTCCATAAAGGAATTCTCCGGATATCATGGATCGAGCACGTGAGCAATGATAAGGCTTTGTAAATGATGGAAGCGAAGACGTTATTAATATTGAGCATCAGGACAAAACAGCTGAGACATGTAATGAGGAAAGAGGGTATGAACAATCTGATACACATAGGTCAGATAGAGGGAAAGAAAAACAGAGGAATGCAGCGGGTAACATAATTGACGGGCCTGAGCAGTTGGGTAGTGTAACATGAGAAAGAGTGCTAAGAACCACCTGAAAAACTTAGCACATAAAATAATAATAATAAAGATAATATCAAGAAGAAGAAGAAGAAGTAGAAGAAACGGAGAAGATCAACAAAAACGAAATTAAATATAAAAATACATAACACCATTCACAAGTAATTTTATTTATACTAATATAGTATCTTTACTTATATAACCCTTGCTTAGAAAAGCAAGATTTATATAAGTAAATCTTACTTATAGACTCTTTACTTGTATAAATCTTGCTTAGAAAAAGCAAGTTTATTTATTATAGAATTCTTAAGAACAAACCTCCGAAAAATTGTTAAGGGACTTTTTAGTAGAAATATTTGCTTTTGAATTTTGCGCAGGCATTGGGTAAAAAAGTTAAAAGTCTTTGACGTTTCCTAGAGCTATGGAGAATGGTGCAAAGCTGTGGGAAATCACTAAGCATTGACGTTGTCCTTTTTATTTAATGTTTTTACCGGAATTATCATGCGATAAAAATGTTTGCATCTCAAATGACAAATGGTTGCATTAGTTTTAAAAGTCTCTTCTTTTGCTTTGTATCTATTCCAAAATTTAGTAGCTACCATTTTTCAAAATACTACCTGAGAAATGATATATAATGCACCAAAATAGGACACTTTGTTTCTGTCCTATACACATACATTTCCGGGTTCTAAAGAAACAGATCTGTGACATTTTCGACTAGTCATATTACTGTGGCGAAATCTTCGTCGCCAAATTGCTGTGGCATTGTTAAGGCCAGAAATAAAGTCACGGAAACAAGAAAGTAGGTTCAAACCGTATAATAGAATAACAGAACATGCATACAAGTAAGAGTGTTAGTAATCAGCAGAGAGAAGTGTAGGTCCGACCTGTTTAGTTACATTGCATCTGGACTGCCTCACGACTGTCTCCAGCATGTTTTCTGACTGTCTCCCCGGAAGTCACGTAGTTTAGTATTTATTGACAGAGAAAGTGCCCATTCCTATAGATAAGGCACTATAACACATATTTATAAAAGAAACTAAAGAAAGTAAGATTACACATATTTTACCTCTTTTTACACTATATTTTACCATACACAAAACTCGGGAACTATCCGAAGTAAAGGTTTAAGTTTAGATGTGGCTTATTTGGACAGGAGGGAAAGTGCTTATAATTGATATTTTGTTTTGTGAATTGAACTCGTTATTTAACACCGGGCGGACAGATCTGGTGTATTATTTTCTTACTTTCCATGATACTTTTAACAAAAGGTACATCTATTGGGTGTTTTTGTATAATTCACCGTTTCCTAGATGTTTTGCAATTTATCTAAACAGAAATTCATATTATTATTTTTTATATCATTATTATTATTAGGTCATTTTTCATCATATTTCCATTTCTGCTATGGTCGCACTACCAACCAAGTCTGCTGGAAGACCTAAGGCAATTCGTGGTGTGTCGTTATGGCTCCATTTCATTTGTTTTCATCTCACCTATCATCCTTAGCGTTACATAGACAAAGTTTTCCTTAGTGAGTGGGCTGTAATTAATAAGACCATATTTTCATATCTCTTAAGCTGAGGTTACCAGGTATTCTTTCAATGTGTTGTTTTGTTCCATTTTTATAATTCCAAGTGCACCTACTATCACTGGCACGACTCTTGTTTTCAATTTCCACATTTATTTTTTATTTCAATTTCCAGCTTTTTATATTTTGACAGTTTTTCGAATTCCTTGGTTGCAATCTGCTGGACAAGCCATATCAATTATTAGACACGTTTTTCTTTCTGGGCTTTAACAATAATGTCAAGCCTATTTGCTTCAATTTTTCTGTTGTGTAGATGGTGCAATCCCATAGAATTGTGACATCTTCTATTTCTGTAACCAGTGTTAGGTGATGTTCATATCAGTGTATGTTTACAGATTTTCCATGGTGTTTGCACATTGTTCAATGCAAATATTGCTCCACTCTATAGTGACGATTTTTATATTCATTTGGGGCAAGTACAAAACAGCCTGAGATTAGATGGTCTATTTTTTCTTGGTGTCTATCACAAAACCTGCATTTTGGATCCACATTATTATGTATAATATTTCCCTGAAATTTCTAGTGAAAAGACTTTGGTCTTGCGCTGCAATAATAAAGCCTTCAGTCTCAGATTTTTAATCCAGATGCACGTAATCATCGATGAGTATTAACGTTATTAACATTGGATTTACTGGTACGTTCTGGATATTGGACATGCAGAGGTTTGTCTTGCCAGCGTTGTTTCATCTGTTCAAGAGCTTTATCTTTGGCTTTCATTTACATATTTTATGCCGCAATAGTTGGTTCTTGGCATCTGTTTTGCTTTTCTACAGAACCTACTAAATGTAAATCTTGTTTGTATTTACTGCTTTCTTTTATTTTTGAATATTTTTCTTTCTTTCTTCATGTTGCTTGACTAATTGTATCATCCAGTCCTTTGTTCTTTCTATTTGTTAATTTTTTATTCCCTTTGTTTATTATTATTATTATTATTATTATTATTATTATTATTATTATTATTTTAGGCTTATTAATGGTGTCTTTGGTCCGAATTACATATTCATATCTTTTAAGGTATAGTTTGCTTTTTCAAATGCAATGTTCCATCATGCCTTATATGTGCCTTTACATTTCTCTTTCGCATTTATCATCATTTAATTACTCTGCTTTATAATGCTATCAAACTGCTTTATTTTGATGCCCCCAATACGTAGCACTTTCGTTATGAAGTTTTAAATAATCTATACCAACGAAACATGGCGAGATTACATATTGCTAGTTCTAGAATCGTAGGCATCAGATTATTCTGGGGTTAAAAAGCCAGTAAATGTATTCAAATATGTGTAAGGCTAAAAAGGAAAAATTATGATTACAAAAGACTTTAAAGATGGCGACCGTTCTACTCGCAGTCAGGCTTCAGAGACAATCTCTTCAGGTTTATATATTCAAGTATCATTAAATATTGTCACTGGAATCTATTCAAATGTCAAACAAAGTTAAAAAAAAATGTGATTTCGAGCTAGTTGGGAAGAACAATGATGGATCATAAAAGAAGAGTAGTGAAATTGTATTCGACAGGGATAATAAATGTGTGCATGTCTACAAATGCCTATTTACGCGTGCGCTTGTTTATCTAAAGTAAAAATGGAAAAAATACACTTGGGATCCACTTCAATACATCTCCCATTCAAACAATATTGCATAGCGTTTTATCTTAATGTCATTTTTCTTTTGGTTCAATATAGTGTAATATTTATCCGACTCTTATCAGCCAATCATAGGCAATGTTTAAGAAGACCTAGGAATAAAAGAAAGTTTTTAATATGTTGCTATTCACTCTGATCTATATATCACCAAGGTAACTGTACTAATTACCTCCCACCAACGAATAATGCCGTCCCACCTGATTTCTGTCATTATATTAATTATGTAATTCTTGTGCGAACAAAGAAGATCAAGATTAATTAATTGGATACGATAATAAAACTAAATGATCTACCAATTTTACTTTTTCTATGTGCCTATGTATACGTTACATAATATTGTTAATATTCTATGTAGAGTTGCACAATATATTATTATACATAATATATATATATATATATATATATATATATATATATAGGGTGATTGAAAACTAAATCCCTATTTTATATACAAGTGACTAGACAATAGTTATAACTATGACTTAACTCCCTATAACATTTTTCTTTGGGGATGATTAAAGGAGCAATTTATTAAAATATAAAGAGCGAAAAAAGGGGGTTATATATTCCCAGTTTATATATAACGCGATTACTGAGCGGCTAAAAATCAGCTATCGAAATCTCATGACCATATAGAATTTTAAACAATCTATAACCTGAGGTTAACCGCTCTCCCCTCATATCCATTTCTACTAAAAATTATACTAAATAAATATATTATACGTATATGGGAGGTTTCTTTTCAATTACTATATATATATATATATATATATATATATATATATATATATATATAATGTTTATGTATGATATGTGTGTGTTAAATAATATAGACATAATATGACTATTTTAAAAATATTACACGATAGTTGTCAGATTATCTACTTAATGCTAAGTTGAAATTCATCAAGGGAGTTGCAATATTTTTTGTTAATCCATGTTCTTTAGATCTCCTTCCAGAATATCCACTGGTGTGAATTGCGAATATAAACATAATGTACCTGTTTTCGAGGTGATAGTTATATTCGCAAACACTCGTGAATACGCCCTGTTAATATTATATTAAAAGTTGTGGTTACGATGTTTTATAAATACAACACAAGGGTGTTAACCAGATATATTATAATTAAATGTTAATTAAATCAAATGCATATAAAAACATTGCCACTGCACTCGTAATAAATTTTGTTGTGTTGGTTAGTTGTTTTTAAGAAACGAAACCTTCTTTGATGAATTCTAACTCCACATCAAGAAGATAATTACAAAATAAGAGAGGATTATTATAAAATATACATAATATGTTTATATCGTTTAATGAAACGTTTGTATGAATTTATTCTGAAGGTATATATATATATATATATATATATATATATATATATATATCATACGCTTTTGATGTATACTATATTTAAGAGTTCTCAAATATGTCAACAATAAGGGATGACAATTTAGATGCACATCCTGAATATTATGTTCAAGCATAAAAAGACACTCGTTACTCAGTTTTGACATTAGCGGTCTCAGATTTGTGTATATATACAATGTATATATATTATAGATACTGAGTGCGATGGCTAAATTCTCGTTGTATTATGTGCCAGTTGGGAATCGTTTGTGACGAAAAGAGCACCATGACTCTATTCAATTCGCCAGAAATTTAAAAACGACCTGTTGTACTGCTTGGAATTCACACCAGAATCTGCAATAAGAAAATTTCAGAGTGTTTTAGCGTCAATCTGATGAGAGTTCAGAGTAATCAGAATGGCCTCGGTGAGACTAATAGTGATCTCGAAGTTGTTTGGTATAATCACGAGTGATGGCGATATTATCTTCCCACAAATCCTCTGAATGGACACAAAAGCCAACATCAAGTGCTTTTAGGATGGAGTGGTGGCTTGGGTCAAGAGTTTTTTTTAATCATATCACCCCAGCAAGGTGGTAACGCCACTGATGTGCAGGGGGCTACGTAAGAGTGAATAGATTGGAAAAGAGAAAGCCGGAAACTACATCCTAAACATGGAACAAGGGATGAGCCTCTTAACCTGTTCAATAGACGTGGGTGGAATGTGAACCGGGCGATAGTTTAGTCTATCTACTCCAATTGAAAAAAAATATAAACAAAAAAAAACAAAAAAAGAAAACTGAAAAGATTGGAAAAGAGAAATCCGGAAACCACATCCTAAACAGGGAACAAGGGATGAGCCTCTAAACCTGTTTAATACACGTGGGTGGAGTGTGAACAGGGTGATAGTTTAGTCTATCTACTCCAGTTGGCTGCTGAATAACGTATGAGTGGCAACATGATATAAAAACATGTCACAAAATCTGGAGAATCGGGTCATGGCTGTCAGGCAACTTCTGTGATCACGTAAGTTTTACATCTGGGCACCTAACTCCCTAGATTACAAAACCCTTGTGGGGCGCAGTTGAGCAAGAGCCGAACAAAACTTCTTGTAACACTAAAGTTAAACTGAAAAAAATTGAGTTTTTTGTTTGTAGGAAGGTTTTGTACCTTCTGTTTTTAGCGTCTATGCACTGTCTATGAATTTTTATTTTCTTGTTTTCTTAATGTGTATTTATTTTCCTTGACCCTTTCGTGTCATTTATGAAGCTGCTATAAATTCTATTTTATCTCGTGACGTATTTTCCGCTCACATTCCACAAATATAATTTCACAAGTAATATATATAAAAAACACTACATAGAGTTCTCCTATTTTTATTAAATGATGGCCGACAAGTGTTGCTCGGTGGATAAGAATCCCTGGACAAAACGAAATGTAAATGTGTGAGGTCATCACTTTAATACCCACCAAAAAGATTACGTCACAAAGTGTAGCACTACTGCAATTCTAGACAATGGAAATTCTACAAAAGAAAAAAAGACAGTCGGTGATTTATCTTCCTGCTGAAAGTACATTATATGTTGCATTATTAACCTCGCAATGTTGTTGGATACGGTCAAAGGCTTTGAACACTTCTTCAAAGAGGATGGGCTTTCAGAGAACCCACAAGAAGCAGAGTTTCAAAATGAATGATGTCGGTCTCCGTAGTGGACAAGCGGTCATGCAAAATTTATCGGTCCACGAAAGACACAGTGATCCGGTGTTCCTGGGGATCAAAACCCAGAGAATCATTAAATTGGAAGACCGATAAGAAACGGTACGGCGAAACCTCATCACAAGATATTTCATACTAAGGACTGACGATGAGGGTCGGCAAAAGACAACAACCAGAAACTTATAAGATCTCTCTTCTGGTTGTTTGAGGATGTGGTTTACTGCTTTCTCTTTTCCAATCGTTTCACTTTTCCTTATTTTTTTTCAATTGGAGTAGATAGACTAAACTATCGCCCGGTTCACACTCCACCCACGTCTATTGAATAGGTGTAGGGGCTCATCCCTTTTTCCCTGTTTAGGATGTGGTTTCCGGCGTTCTCTTTTCCAATTTTTTCACTTTTCCTTATTTTTTTTTCAATTGGAGTAGATAGACTGAACTATCGCCCGGTTTACATTCCACCCACGTCTATTGAACAGGTGTAGAGGCTGATCCCTTGTTCCTTGTTTAAGATGTGATTCCAGGCTTTCTCTTTTCCAATCTTTTCAGTTTTCCTTATTTTCTTTCAATTGGAGTAGATAGACTGAACTATCGCCGGGTTCACACTCCACCCACGTCTATTGAACAGGTGTAGAGGCTCATCTCTTGTTCCCTGTTTATGATGTGGTTCCCGGCTTTCTCTTTTCCAATCTTTTCAGTTTTCTTTATTTTTTTGTCAATTGGAGTAGATAGACTGAACTATCGCCCGGTTCACACTCCACCCATGACTATTGAACAGGTGTAGAGGCTCATCCCTTGTTCCCTGTTTAGGATGTGGTTTCCGGCTTTCTCTTTTCTAATATTTTCACACTTACGTAGTCCCCTGCACACTAGTGGCCTTACCGCCTTGCCCGGGGTGATATGATTTTTAAAAAAAGCATCTGGCTGAATTTTAGAGCAAGTTTACGCAAACTGTACAACATCTGACAACATGAATGGAAGATGTAGCATCGATATATTGTTCAATCGGTTGGCCTTCGTTTCCGCCCATAAATGTTCGCTCTTTTGTGGCCTGAAACTGCGGTCTATATTGTCCGGGAGAACACTTCCTAGATGAAAGTATGGAAAGATAGGACATCTTGACTCTTCCTGGCTAGAGAAGTATGCCTCTGGACTTTCGGACACTTGCAGCCAAAAACCCCTCTAGCTGAATTTGATAATTCCGTGACGCTTGTAATAGGTCTACCAGCGAATCGGACCAGTGGGTACAAAAACCATGGTTTGAGCTCGCTTTACATGTTCTCCAAAGCCAACATTTTCAGCAAGTTTGACAGAGAAAAATGTATAAGGGGAGTAGCGTGTTGTTGGTAGATGAAGAGGAAAAACCCAAATAGCGAGGCCTCAGTCCCCTAAAACCTCCAGGGTTAAAAAGCTCTGACAGCCCCTATATCATCCTCCAGCTCTATGGCGACAGTGGTTAAGGAAAAAAACGAACCCAGCTGGGAAAAGATAGTCGAGCAGAAATAATTGAAGGAAAAATTATATATAAACCGCGAAAAACTCGAAGACAAATGGGTGTAGCTCTTTCTTTTTCTGCTCCCTCCAGCTCGCCTTCAAAGGAAACTATGACCTCTCCTCTAATAACTAGATCGTTGTCGCTTACTCCTTCAAAAATGACAACTGTTCAAAACTAGTCAGAAAATCAAGAACCCATCTAACTACACACAGTTTTCCAGTTCCAATCCCTCCCCGTCTCATACTCCTATTAATTTCCCCAAAACTTGGAAGAAAGGTGAAGAAAATTTTAGAAATTGGAAAATGAAAGAAAATAAAATACCTTAGGCATTTATTTAACGGATGGAAGAACGTAGGTAAATTGTCTGCGATACTGGCTAAAAGGTCTCTGATTTTATACAAAAAAACCAAAAAAACAATGGCTTCAAAGTCTTGCTAAATTTCAGGTAAATTCTTGGGGAAATTGTAAAACACCCAAATAAAATTCCCAAAGACCAAAATATCATTATTATTTGTTTTTAGGTCAAGAAGGGTTTTAAAAAGTGTGGCAAATGCTTGGAGAGGCGAATGAAAGCATTCCCACACAAAAATCGCTGTCTTTATGAGGTAAGAATTATCCAATAATCTTTCTCTGTTATGTTCATAGAGGCTTTCATTTTGAATTCACTCTTCTCTTTAAAGCAGGTAAAATAATGTTCCGCTGGGACATTGATGACTGTATCTTTACGGTACTAGCAAGAGTGAAATGGTCCATGACTCAAATTTAACATCCCCAACATGTTTGTTGCACATTCCCAAGCGAAATCGAACTGATAATTGATTGCATGGTTGGCTAGTATGAATGGTCGTGGGTCGGGGACATGAATGGCGTGTCTGAGACACGATATTCATCGCCTCGGTGTGGATGCATGTTGTGTGCAGGAGACCCATTTTTCAACTCGCGATTCTGAAAATATATTGTCTAGTAGGTTTGCTCTCTGTTCAGTATCTATTGATAGACACTCGATAAACGTTTGCTTCCTAGTAAGCAGTTTTTTGGATGCAGTGTGTGCATTTGACTTCGAAGATCTGGCAGTCAGGATTTGCATGCTGGATGTTAACATAAAGGATAAGACTTATTGGGGTTTGTGTGCCCAAAGAACATACGGAGCTTTCTTTCTTTTTCATGATACCGTCACGTTGAGTTGATTTCGCGGGCCAATGTAATGCTGTCCTTGACACAGATATAGCTCGCATAGGGGAAATATTTGGTATTAACAACCCGGATGTGAAGACGTTTGTGGACATTATCGACAATTTCCATCTTGCCGATAAGTACCGAAATGAGTAGCCCCGAGATTTAATGTAGACTTGGACTTGGGCAGAACGGTTTCCGTGGCGACGTATATCGCTATCAACCGAGTTCTAGTTAATTGAGTCGATGTAGGAATTTTAGGCATATGTGAGGTTTTTCCTTTCTGCTTTCAAGAGGTGTACATTTGGGAGCCCGATCTGAGCAATGTTTGGCCGAATATTCGTGCCTCAAAGTGGTTGTAGCGGCTAGATAGAAGGGTCCTCTTGTGAAATCTCTGATGCGCTGAAGCTGGTTGACTGGGACAAAACTTCAGGATTAGAGTCTTCTTTACGAACTGTAATCGCCCGTTCTTGTTCCCTTGCTGGCGCTGAGTTGCAACAACTGAATGAGGCACGGGTCTATATCTCAAGGCTTCACGATGGATTTGAGTAAGTATTTGCCCTAAAGCAAGGAGTGTGCGGATGGGATAATAACTTCATGCCTTTGACGATATTAAATACAGTTTAAAACTTTATCTAAGATCATAGTCAATGCCTGTTTGAACTCGAGTTCTTCTTACGGATTACGGATGGCTTTTCCGATGTCCAGTTGTTGTCACGTAAGGCATGTAATAATGAGGGGTTCAGTTCAAATGATCTGATCGACGAGTTCGGTCTGATGAAACAGGAGGCATGTTCTATACGGCCTTGGGTGACTGAGATGAAATATCTCGATTACAGCGAGGCATCACTCACATGTCTGATGATGCGAAAGTGTCTCTGGGTCGACAAAAATATTTGTATTGCTGGCTTTGGTAGTTCAACCAAATTCGTCTGGTACAGCTAAGTAGGTGTTCGAGGATCTGTCTCACGCCTTTTTCTATTACAATATCGTAGTTCCGTTATACAAGTAGGTTGACGATTTCATAGTTCGCATGCTGCGCGGAATGTTTTGTCATTGAGGACTTTTCTGTTTTTAGCAATGTGGTGCTGTCGTTAACATGGGCTGAACATTATGAGTTTGTGTGCTCACTAGGTGTTTTGCGAATCATGATATGGACAACGCTTCTAGGCGCAAGTTAATCTCAAACTAACTCTCTTTAATATGCGCACTCATTCACATACTTATGGATTCCGATATATTAAGAGAAAGAAACTAACTGATGTGTAGAATTTCTATTAAAAAAAACTACGCAGTTTCTTTTGTTCTCGCCGTACTAAGTATTTGTTGATACTTGCTGAAATTTTTCAACATTATGTAGAATTTCGAAAAACGTTGTTGAAATAGAGATTTTTATTTGAGTCTGAACTCTTGATTTTCACTTACGAGTTCAATCTACTAGAGTTTCACTCACCAAAATGCCGGGTTTTGAAATGTCGACTGCGCAGAAGAATTTATATACCGCTACGAGATGAAGTCCTCACACCCTAGGGGTTTAACTGCTACTCTGTTTTGAATGAAAAATGTAGAGGTGGGCTTTATCATCCCTGGAAATATCAATTGTTGAGCAACGGGGTTCCAAGCAATCAATCCGAGAGCCAAGAAACTTGGGTATATTGGTTAGAGGGTCAGGTGTCAGGTGCCACGCAAGAGGTTAAAGGAAAGACATTCTTTAAGAAGTAATTAGATGTCATCTTAGGCAAATAGCCAAAAACAGAATATCTAATTTACCGGGATGTAGACCCTACTGATACCGATGCTTTACTAAATAATAAAGCTACTTTGTATATAGGAAAGTACATTTGGGTGAAAAGGGACAGGTTATTGAGATAGACTTTGCATACCAAAGTCTCTATACTGACTGAAAAGTAATATCTCTCTCAATCCCTCCCTCTTTCTCTCTCTCTTTCTCTCCCTCCCTCTCTCTCTCTAAACATATGTATATATGTGTGTGGGTGCATTCCAACACAACTTTCACACTACAGAACACACACACACACACATACATATATATATATATATATATATAAATATTTGAAAAAGCGGAGAATAATTTTTTGTTTTCAAAGAACAATTTTTCAGAAAAATTCGTTTGTAAAATTTAAATATAAAGAACGATGCGAGAAAAGATAAAACATATTCGAAATAGAAAAAATGAAGTATATATATATATATATATATATATATATATATTAAGTATAAATAACTCAAACTTTAGGATCGTATGATTATTTCAGCGAATTGGTTTCACTACATCGGTGATTTTTAATATTAAATATATTATCTTTAATATTAATATTAAATTTTTTGGAATATTTAATATCAACATTGATGAATTCGGAAATTTTCGAATATTTCTATGTTAAACATCATCAAGGGATGAAGCGAATTCAATTAGCTGAAAGGATCATACGGTCATGAATGTTGAATTAGTTAAAAGTAATAAATACCTATGGGTTTTGTAAATAAATAATTTCATTTTTATTGAAACCTCTGGCAAGATTAGTTTTAATATTTGTATTTTCACAAGTGGATAGTTTCTTGTATTATATATATATATATATATATATATATATATATATATATATATATATATATTATTTAAATAGACAAAAGTTAATTAATTGCCACATGGTGGTATAAAAATACTTACTTAAATTCTTAGGTCTTGATATACAAACATGTTTGG
Source organism: Ascarosepion bandense (assembly GCA_037127315.1). NCBI lineage: Eukaryota > Metazoa > Mollusca > Cephalopoda > Sepiida > Sepiidae > Ascarosepion > Ascarosepion bandense. The sequence continues at coordinate 1,243,926 of JBBBDQ010000832.1, forward strand.
TTGTTTCTCTCTTTGTTTATTTGTTTGTTTCTTTCTTTCTTTCTTTCTTTCATTTCCCCGCAGTTATTTCTATTAATAATTACGAATTTCGCCCCCTTGAATTTATCTTCCTGCATTTTAATGAGAACCTTTTCATATTTTTAAATTGTACTTTTTTTCATTTCTATGTAATTTTGTCGATATAAGTTTTACTAGCGATAAAATCAAAAAAATAGTCCTCCGAATCGTGAAATCTACGTATGATATATTAGTATTTATTAATATATATATTGCTGGGGAATCACCCCTTTTAACACACTCTATGGACTCTTCCATGGTATACAAATAATCCTTTCTGCATAGAACTACTTGTAGTTGTCAGTTGAGTAGTTGTTGTTGTTAGAGCAGTTGAACCGCCGCTCGTTGGTCAGCAAGAATATAGACTATTACCCGGACCTACTACTTGCATATATTTGTCTTCTACTAACACGTATTCCTGCTAACCGTGTACAGGTTGTATATCTTTTATTTAATACACTTACCTTTTTTCCTCTCATATCTTTTTTGTGTTATTTGGTGACGAAGAATTCGTACAAGATCATGCGGAGCAAAAAAAAAATAATTCTCGCCAAACAACAATTTGACGACGAGGATTCTAACAAGTCACACGGCGGAAAAAAAGACGTTGTCACATCAGTCGTAAAGAGTAAATTGGTGACAAAAACAAAACAAGCTTACGCATAACACCAAAGAAAATAAACTAAGCGTCGAGGACCTCAAAAATCACATAAGAGGAGTCGTCAATATCAATTTAGCGAAACAGTTTCGCGCACAAGTCGCACAACAAAATTGTGACGAATTTTTTCTCTCCCCTGAATCACCTTAACAAAGTGTGCTACAAACTGACTCAAAGAAGTCGACAACTTGTTTGTTGTCGACACTAATACCGAAAAAAATGGAAGATTTACGAAAGAGAATACTCAAAATTATAAAGAAAGACAATATCAATTAGAAATAAAGCAGATGAAAATGCAAAAGGTTAATGTAATAAGACAAACAGAAATGCAAAAGGTTATCGAAGAAAGACAAACTAAATTGAAAAAGGCAAACGAGGAAAGACAAACACAACTGCAAGAACTGTTATTAAAATTAACAAGCTCATCCCTGGAGAGGAACACGGAGAAGGAGATATTTTCACAAGATGCGGTGTGAAACGCGATTGAAATTTTTAAATACTTAGTTGAGGAAGATAAACATTTCGAAGTAATACGAGGATATTACAGGCAATACGAGGATATTTTTAATATCGACTGTCAGAACTGGAGTGAGAAGAAAAAATTAAGACTACTACTCAGGAACTTAGGCTCAGACGAACACACCAAGTTCGTAGACAATAATCTTTCTAAAAAAAATGAATGATCTAACGTTCGAGGAGACATTAACAGTCCTCACAGAGCTATTTAGCCCAAAACTCTCGTTGTTCCATAAAAGGTGGAAATGCCTTAATCTCAGAAAAGACGAAAACGAGGACTATTCTACTTTTGCAGCTCTCGTTAATAAACATGTAACGATTTTAAATTGTCGGAAGTTACCCCAGGCAATTTCAAGTGTCTCATATTAGTCCCAGGACTAGTTGCTGTTAAAGACAGCGAAATGAGGAAACGCATGCTGACCAAACTGCAAAGCGAGCCAGGTCTAACATTACAAAAATTGTCAGAAGAATGCTAGAAATGTCTCAGCATAAAGAAAGATAGCAAGGAGATTGAAGAGTCAGGCGCGAGCGTACATTCGAAAGGTAAAAAGAAATTTACGTTTTGTAGCCTCCCCACAGAAAATCAAAATTATAATGCCAAGGTGAAAAAATACAGTACTACGGTTGACAAGAATCCAGTAAAAAACAACCCTCCTCCTTCCGCATGTTACAGATGCGGTGGACAGCCGTTTTAAATACAAAAATTGCCGAGTATGTGGTAGGCGAAATTATAGTGAACGTAACATTCCACGGAGAAATAAAAAAAAATTAAAAATCTATATGATGAGAAATTCAGACTAACTCGTAGGAACGGACTGGATGCAGAAATTCAATGTATGGGATTAACCTATTAGTTCGTTTTGTAAAAGAATAGAATGTGAGTTTTCGGAAGCAACAAAACTGAAGGAGGAATTGCACAAAAAATTCCCAGAAGTATATTCAAGTTGGTTAGGACGTTGCAACAAATTTGAAGCAAAGATCGAGCTTAAACAGAATGCTCAAACTGTATGAAAAGGAGAAACATATCTTTTGCCAAAATTGACAAAATAGACAAAGAATTGGACAGGCTAGAGCAAACTGGGATTATTTCGAAACCTGATTCAGTAAATGTGCGGCACCAGTTGTTTATGTTAAGAAAAAAAATTGGAAGAAATCCGCGTGTGCGTAGATTTTTCCACGGGACTGAATAATGCAATTAAAGATCATCAATATCCGTTTGCCTAGCCCAGAAGGAATATACACTAAACTCAATGGTAGAAAATTTTCTCAAAGATTGACCTAAGCGAAGCATACTTGCAGATTCCAATTACGGAAGAAAGTTCCAACTGACTGTGCATAAATACGCACAAAGGTCTATACAAATAGAACAGGCTACCATTCGGTATAAAAGCAGCGCCTGCGATTTTTCAGCAGACGATGGATATTATGTTGATGGGACAAATTTTCGACACAGCATCTGGACGATATTTTAGATAAAAGCGATAATTTAAAAGACCATGCGACACACATCAAGGAAATTTTTAATGACTACAAGAATTTGGGTTAAAAGTTAAAGAGAAGAAATGTGATTTCTTCTTGAAAGAAATAAAATATCTAGGCCATATCGTAAATGAGAATGGCAGGAAAACTGATCCAGAGAGAGCTTCAGCAATCAAAAACATGCCTGAGTCTAAAAATATCGCAGAATTGCAAAGCTTCCTCGGTCTTGCTAATTACTATGGAAAGTTTATCGATAGTATGCATAAACTGAGGGAACCTCTCAACGAATTACTGAAAAAAGATGTCTAGTGGAACTGGTCGGAGGAATGCAAAAGGCGTTTAACGAAATTATAAATAAATTGACATCAGATTTAACGTAGACTCATTTTGACCCTAGGCTTCAGATTGTTGTAGCAAGTGATGCAAGCTCACACGGTGTGGGAGCATGCATTGTACATAAAATGCATGATGGTATTACAAAACCGGTAGGCCACGCATCGAGAGCATTACTACCGGTCGAGAAAAAACTATTCGCAAATAGAAAAAGAAGCTTTGGGAATTATTTTCGCTGTATCTCGATTTCATAGATATATATACGGTAGAGAATTTAAACTACAAACGGACCATAAGCCGCTTCTTACCATATTTAGATTCAAGAAAATACTACCTCGAATAGACTCCTGATGTGGGACACAATACTAATAAAGTACAATTTTAAACTAGAATATTTACCATCGAAAAGAATGGGGCACGCAGATGGACTATCAAGGCTGATTCCTCTGAAAGTGAACCATTGGAAGACTCAGTGATAGCAGCGCTGAGAGCTGAGGATGAAAGCAGCAAAATATTAAGTAACACAGTCAAAGAACTACCGGTTACATTGCTATAAATAAGAATAAACGCAGAAACGGGTGAATTTATTAATACGACAATATAATTAAAGACAGACAGCAAAATCGCCACCGATTATACAAAATCCTTGATCAAAGGCGGACAAACCGTGGTCAAATATACACGCAGACTACGCAGAACCTATAAATGGCGACTACTATTTTATAGTAGTAGACAGCTTTACTAAATCTAGATATGAACACCAACAACCGACCATACTATAAGCTGTTTGCATGAACTATTTGCGAGGTTCGGCGTCGTTGATATTTTAGTTACAGATAATGGTACACAATTCACCTCAGGTGATTTTAAAGATATTTGTGAAATGTAACTAACAAGACATATAAAAACAGCTCGCTATTACCCACGATCAAATGGGCTTGCCGAAAGTTTTGTAGATACGCTTAAGAGGGCGTTAAAAAAGCGATAGACACACCACCAGAAAAAGCATTACAGCGATTCCTACACGTCTATCGTCTTACGCCAAACCAGAACGCACCATCAGGACTGTCACCGGCAGATGTGATGTTCGCGCGAAAAATACGATCGAGAAATTATTACCAGGCAAATGCAATAATCAGAATACACCTAAAATACTGAAAAGATCGTTCACACCCGGCGAAAAGGTATATTTCAAAATTTTTAATTACAATATGGAGTATGGGGAGCCAGGAATAATTATAATCGGAATTCGAAGCGTAATGTATACTATCAAAGAGAAAAAATAATACATAGAAGACACGTAAATTAAATATAAAAAAGAAGAGGTGAAGAACCAAGCTCTTCACCTTTAGAATGCAAAGATTCTATGGAGGAAATCTTCGAAGCTTTTGACATCCAGAAGCCAAAAACTAACACGGAATCCAGAAGAACCAACAGGGAGCCTTTGATTATAGATCCAAAACGAAAGAAATATTAACCCTTCCTAAAAAGAAGCTAGGGAGGGGGATGTTCGGGAGTCACCTCTTTTCATACACACTATGGACTATTCCATGGTATAAAAATAATCTTTTCTACACAGAATGAATTGTAGTTGTCAGTTGAGTGGTTGTTGTTAGAGTTGGTGTTAAAGAGGCTAGAGTCCAGCTTCCAGGTCGAGACCGATGACGTTACCGATTCTTCTTTGCAGCCTGTCGAGTTGAATAGCAAGCTCGCCCGATCAGATTTTTCTCTTTTTTTTTAATCATTTCACCCCAACCAAGGCATTCCACTGCCATTATTGTGCAGGGGGTTACATAGGGGAAAGTGATGAGAAAGAGTCTTTAGTTATAGGAAATGTCTGAAGGAAGGTGATAGACGGATGAGGATTGAGTAGAAAGGAAGTGTGTTTGAGAGAATGGATGCGAGTTAGTGAGATAAGAGGTGTCTATTGACCTTAAATTTAAATTCCTGGAGATTGTATCTGTCTGGGAAGCAAGTATATGGAAGGGAATTCCACAGGCGGGAAGTCCGAAAAAGAAGCTGTTAGAGTAGAAATTGCGGTTACATTTTATGTTACTCTGTAAAAGAGTGGGGACCTATTTGCTTATCGTAAATCTCGTGCAAATTCATATCAGGGTGCACCAGTGATCTAAGTTCATTGGAGCAGAAGCCGTGAAAATATTTATAGAAGAGGCACAGGGAAGCCACTTCACGCTGGTAAGAGAGTGACTGCAGCCGGGCTGCCAAATCGGTATCGATCACATTACAGATTCTCTGTTGTATTTTGTCAACGACAATATTATGATAACAGTATTCAATGCAATGTCGGATAATTGATTTGTATATGTGAAAGATGGACTCGTGTTGGAAAAACTTTCGGGCGCGACACAGTGATCCAAACTTTCTAGCAGCAAATTTAGCTATTGATTCAATATAATGGTTCAACTTGATGTCGGAAGAGGGGGTGAGAACGAGGAAGCACACTGTGTTGCATTCAGGGAGACTCGCTTGGTCCATGCTGATGGTGGGTAAGAGGAACTGCTTGTGGTGGTTTACAGCAGCTTCGTTTTAAAAGCATTAAAATTCAAAAACCATTTCTTACCCCACTCTACCACAGAGTGGAGGTCCTTCTCGAGATCAACAGCGATGTTATCGTTGGCCGTTTCTTCAGATTTCTTACTGAGGCGGGAGTAAATAGAGGTGTCATCAGCGTAGATGACTACCTGGGATTTGATCACGTCAGGGAGGTTATTTATGAAGATCGGAAAGAGCGTCTGCCCTCCGATAGATCCCTGGGGGAAATCAGCGTTCATGACGCACCTTCAAGACGACCTTCGTGACACAGTTTGAAAGCAAATACTGGATAAAATCAAGCAAGCGTTCAGAGTTATTATAACCCTGTAGATTGCGCAGAAGGCCGGCCCGCCAAACCAGTATCATATGCTTTGGAGATATCCAGGCAACACTCTGGCATATGTACTCGGTGATTGTTGTTAACTTATCGGTAGTAGACCTGGCAAAGTAGACCTGTCTGAAAATAGTTTATGAGCAGTGAAATGATAAAATATTTCAGCTTTAATAATATCCTCGAACACGTTTCCGATAATTGGTAGGAGGCTGATGGGTTCAAGTGTTCCCCTGAGTACTTAAATTCAGGAATCACACAAAAGGACTTTCAGCAGGAAAGAAAAGAGGAAGCAAACAGGCAGTAACTAAAGAGTTTAGAGAGGATAGACGAGAGTTCAGGGGCACGTTTCTTCAGTACAATAACAGGGATTCCGTCGCATCCTCTAGTCATATATGTGTCAAGTTTTGAAAATTTCTTAGATATCAGAGAGGGGGTTATGTGAACATCTCTCAGTTGAGCCTCAGTTCTAAAACGGAAGTCAGGTGCGTATACTCCTGAAGAGTCAAATGTGGGATTGGAGGAGAATCTGCTAGGAAAGCCCTCGGCTTTGTCCACAGATGCAGTGAGGAACTCAAATTTATTGATTAATTACTGGATGGAGGATTTGCTGTTGTTCATCACACGTTTGCAACGCGCCAATAGCCTTCGGAATCGAACTTGCGGGCAGCTATGCGTTGCCTCATTTTCTCAGCAAACAACATCTTACCGTGATTCAAAATCCTCTCAAATTCATTACTAGCAGATGCAAATAGGCGCCTATTATTGTCAGACGCGTGAAATAGCCGGTGAAGTGGTTTCTATGGGCAATGGCGGTAGGGGAGGCAAAAGAAAACCCAGTGGGGGGAATGAGATTTGGAACGGAACGACTTGGTGTGCATGATTTCACCCAGGAAGAGACCTTAGAGGCGCAGTCCTCAACGGGGAGATTTAACACTTTTTCCCAAGTGGCGTCATATAGGAAATCGCGGAACGAATCCCAATCTCCTCTTTGGTAGCAGTAGGAAAATTTGTTGGTAGGAGACTCCTGTGGGGAGTGAGAGTGAAGAAAGGTATTAAGAAATAGGGAACCATATCACAATAACAGTGTATTTTTGGTGTCAATCTGAGGACAGTGCAGAGGATTCGGAGCGAGTCGGATGATATATCCAATAAACATCATGGTGTTTCGAATGAATACAAATGATGGTGGTGTTGTGCTTTAATTTCTTTTCCCACTTACCCTTAGACCCAACACGAAGGCCTACAGTGGGTTATGCTGTTCTGGGTCAGAACCAATGTCTGGAAACAGGAATTTGCACCATGAAACACATGCAGTTGAATCTGGTCATGGCTATCAGACAACTTCTGCTGCCATATCATCTTTTACATTAAGCCACCTAACTTTTGAGATTGCAACCACTTGAGTATTAAGTGTGCGAGGGAGTTGAGTTAGAGACCAACAAATCTTCTTTTAACATCCATATATTAACACCCACACCCACAAACACAAACGAACACACACACACACATATATATATAAATTCAAATATATATAAATAATTTACCAATTGTATTAAGACAAATGAACGTGGGATTTCTATTATTGATTCAATTACTTGTTTTATTGTGACAAGGTATTCATTCGGAATTTATACTGCAAATTAGACTTCTGACAGCAGAAATTATTAGTCCTTGATTAATTCATATTACATTCATAACAACAAAAATAGACATCTGCTTTTTCCTTGGCTAATTGGAATCCAATTGCTTAAATGCAGACGTAAAATAAAACTCATTTGAATCCTTGTATTATTTTGACATGTTAGTATATTTTATTTTTGTTTGGATCAGCTTTTATATTTAATTGTACTCAAAAATAACTATGAAAACTTACGTGTTTTAAATGACCTTCACAGATTTGTTCATACCAATACCTGCATCTTTTTTACATTTTTTAACTTATTTTGTGTAGAATATATTCAAGTTGTAACAAAAAATATCGAACGCTTTTTTACGATTTGTCGTTAGTGGCGAAACATATTGTCGATTATGATGCGTTGTGAGAAAAATAACACCACGAAAAATAGTCAAAAATGTATCCCCAAACAATGACGTATGCTGATCACATCCTATGCGGTGAGACTAATTTTCCGTCACTATAGCATCTGTCAATGAACTTCTGTAACTTAGGAGCATGCACCGAAGTTCCTAACTATTGTCAGAGACTTACAATAGGGAATTTTTATCAGAGCAGAAATTCGCAGCCATTGTTTATTTGAAAGAATGTAAAAGACGAATCTCAAGATGTTATGGTGTTTCGTGAAAATGACATGACAAACAATAATGTTGTGTCAAAAGTATCTCGTTCCTGTGAAGAAAAGACCATCAGCATCTCGCCCAAGCTTAAAGTTTTTTGGTGTGGAAGGAAATTCTTTGTCTAAAGTTTACTTTAAATACTCTCCGTGAAAAAAATCGACATTTTGCAACTTCTTACAATTTTCCAAAATATTATCTTACATTCTAACCACTGAAAATAGAATTATATAATTAATCATAAAATATTGGTATTTGTGCTAGCGATAATTATTGTATTTTCTAGTTTTAGTCGGGAATGTCGTATTCTTATGGTTGAATACTATAATATTTACATTATTCTAGTGTTTCGAAATTATAAATAAGCTATTAGCTATTTTTTGTGAATGAAAGAAATATTTCATTGAATTTAATAATCACATCACTAACGTTAATACTGTTCGTAAGTTTTATAGTAGTAAAAATTGTAATATATTGAGAGAAGTTCCAAACAATTCAGCATTTTAAGCCGAGTTGAAAGAATATAAACACGTAGGCAAGACATATATTTTATATAAATATTTGCAATGTGCGACTTTAATAATAAATAATGTATATAAAAAGCTAACCTTTGGAGTAATCTAATTAGTCACAACTACTCTGTATACAAAATATACTAGCCATGGACAAAGTCAAAGAAAGCCACTTGAAATTAACTCCGTTTTAAACATATCGAGCGTTTCTCAGTATTGCTTCTCAAAATATACAATTAAAGCAAGTACTCCAACGAAAAAATACAGAACTAATTATATATTTTCATAATACGAAAAGTTATAAAAAGATCACGAAAGTGTCCATTGAATGCCTTATGCAGTGTGTGCATGAAATGTCCTTTTTTAAAATTTATACTTTATTTGCTGTATCTTTTCACATGCTAAATTCTATATGTTGGATGTTTTGCCATCGCTTTAATTCTTTTATTGATGTCAATGTTTGCTCGACACACACACACACACACACACACACACACACACACACACACACACACACACACATATATATATATATATATATATATATATATATCCAAACACTAAGTGGCATGTAGGTCAAATTCTAATGAAGATCTTATTAATAATAATAATAATGCCATTAATGTTAAAGTGATCCAGCCAGAAGGCTCGATGTAAATCAAATTATCTATTTACAGTGCAAAATAGGTATGTTTTCAAATAAATTTTCAAAAATTATATGTGACGTATGATAATTTCTGTGAAGTATATTCAATTATATATGATGTAAAAATTCAGAAAGATTTTCACACACCAGAAGTTTACAGACAAAGTTTGAGATGGAAAAAAAATATATATGTGGGAGGGTGAATTTCTCGTACTTATAACTAATGTTTCATAAATCATTTTTTACCGTAGTCCCTATTGCAAATTATTTTACGTTATTGATTTTCACTAGTATTTTTTTACGGCCTACTTCTCTTTTATATTTCTTTCCACAGCTACATAGAAAGGCGTACACACAGTCTTTGGTTATGACCTCCTCTTTTTGGGAGAGATACCGGCGAAATGTAGAAACATTTTAGAAGGTCGTAGCGATGTTATATGGACCACAAATCCTTTGTATTTTCTCCCGTAACACTTTCACATAGGGTAGACAGAGATGTTATTCTGGGAGTTGTTATCCTCATGCACCCCCCTCCACGTTCATTGGAGTGGTTTTCATGTAAACCGGATAATTGTTACTTTGTAGGGTACCACTTATACTGACCATTTTCTGTTCGTATATTTCTGGGTCCCTGCTTATGACTTTATATCGATGTTGCAGGTAGCAGACGATCCCTTCTCCGGAAGATGAGTCCGAGGTTAGCCTGTCCCTGACCACCGATACTGCCTCCACCGTGGGTACCTCGGTTAAATGACTCATCATATCTAGTCTCAACATCTGTTTGCATTTGATGGGAACATCTTTGATAAGTTCCACGTAATGGGCGGAGTATGGAACATATGATGGTGACTTTCCTATCAGCTGTTAAATTATATCTCAGGTAGATCATACATGTGAGATAGCTCGCTGTAACTTTGAAACAACAGCCTGCATGTCTTCGGTTGGTAGTGAACCTTGTTTTTGCTTAGGATCTGCGATAGCTGTCGATCCGTTTTCAAAATGGTTTTCTTTATCATGCTAAAACTATCACTTCTAATGATGTTTTCCAATTTCTTGGTGTATTATGTTTTGTCTATCACTGCAGTTGCAATGCCAATGTCTTCTGGTAGTATGATAATGTTCTCATTCCTTTGTAGAGTCTTGATTGCTAGACCCTCCTCTTGATATTTGGTTTGGGTGACTTGGTTTTCGACAATGTCTATCTCACGTTCAATTTTAGCTCATCCGCCTCGATACAGGCAACGATGTCTAAATATGTTATCTGCCTGATTAATGTTGCGAAGTTGAGACATTTGTTCTTCAGAAACACTCAGCTAATTTTGAGAGATGTTGACTAATGCCTTCACAGATTGGTGATGAGCCTTACGTGTCACCTTCATATCTATTTAGTTTCTGTAATTGGTGAACCTGACTGTATCAAATTCAAACCTGAGTGATTGGTCCAGCTCGTACAGAAAACTTTTCCAGTCATCTTCATTAGTGATCCTACTGGGGTAAGGCCTCAATGAACTGGGATATATCAGAAAGTAATTTTTGTTTCATTCATCATTTGTAGTGGATACGTTCTAGGACCAGGAAGTGTTAAAAGTTAAAAGTTAAGTTAAAAGGGGATAACTCAAACCTATCAGAAGTCGCTCCGCACAAGGAATAAGAATGATATACCTCAATGATCTTAAGAAAAGCTTTAGGTTCGAAATTCTAGCAACTAAAGAAGGGCGGACAGTAAAAAGTCTAAATGTTGTAAAAATGGTAAAATAGATGAAAGTAATAGTACGAATAATGTAAATAGTACATATAAACATATACATATATATATATATATATATATATATATATATATATAATTAAAGGAAATATAAAGATAAAATTAATATTAAAACGTAAAAATTGAAAAACATAATATATTAAAAAATAAATATACAAAAAATAAAATGTAAAATAAAATTTAAGGAAGAACATTTTAAATTGTATAATAAAATAAAAGATAAAAACATGATAATATACTACACTTAAAAATGATTACACACATAAGCAAATATTCTTACATACACCCATCTACATATAATATCATACACACACACAGATATATATATATATATATATGTGCACAAACACACACACACACACACACATATATATATATATATATTATAATACTTTAAATCATCTACAAACTACAACTACTAAAAATTGTACATTTTGTTTCAACATTGAAAAACAAATGTCTCATCAAGTAGTTAATAATGATGGTAATAAACATGTTATTGAATTTTTTAAGAAAAACGTCACTTCTTTTTAATTTTGGAAATACATTATACGACGTAAAATGATATTAAAAGAAGATGAAAAAGAACGAGGGCAGAACAAATGAGAAATCAAGAAAGGGAACGAAAGAGAAATGAGAAAGACACAGAAGAAACAAAAACAAAGAGGAAAACAAGAGAGAAACTACTGAGAAGAAAGATCCAATGAAAAGTCTAAGTAAGAGGCAAAATTCAAATTTAGGCAAGAAGTGAATTGTAGACAGATATAGATATCGGTTACATTGTATCTGGGATGAAATCTTTTTGCATTAAAAATAAATAAAAACAGAAAGCGAAGAAGAGAAAAAAGAGGAAAAACAGAAAATGCACAGATGAAAAAAAGTGTAGAGTCAAAGAAACGGTTAAGAAATAGAAAGTTCTAATTTGGCCGGAAGTGAATTGCAGACAGATACATATACCGTTACATTATTTCAAAATAAATCCTTTGCCATTAAAGAAAAGTTTAATGGTAACAGTTTCTTCTATCGCACTTACCGTTAGTTGAATTATTTTCTTTATTTTTAAATTCCATTCAACTTTGATGCTCAAAAATTTAAATCAATGCAAATTCTTATATTCTGCGTTTTAAATTCTGCTTGTTTATTACCATCCCTCCTTAAATATTTTTCATAGTATCTCACGCGTAGTAACATCATGCATCTTATTTTCTTTATTGAAATAACAAAAACCCACACAAACACATCAAATATGCATAGTAGAATAAAAAAAAACATAACGGGATGAATGATGTGCAGCACTATTAAATATCAAATTAACCATAATTAATAATAGACAAAAAAAAACTACAAGGTGAAACGAATACAGGAAGTAACTTTTTCAGGATATGAGAACGAAATCTAAGCTGGAAAATTCAGAAAGTTCAGATATATTAAAATATGAATTAAGATCAGCAGAAAAAAATGAAAATGATCAAAGCAGTATGGTCATATTGAACCCTAAACGAAATGCTCACTCTCAGACAAATTCGACATTGAGTAAATCACAGGAGTAATAAACGAAATATACATAAATGGTCACATACCCGAAGATCTTACTAAATCCATCTTCATAAGAAATGAGGTGCAAACAAAAGAACAATCAGTTTAATGAGCCACATAACCAAACTAATTATATGATTCCTAGTGATTAGAAGGTGAAGTAGATTTAGACTAATAACAGGATAAGAACACATTGGCTTTGTTAAGAACAGCGGAAAAAGAAATAAGAGATTCATAATAAGAACGATATCATAGAGCACATTAGAAATGAAAAAAAAATGACTATTTATCTTTTAGTAGATTATAAAATATAATTTGACGAGTTACGGTACAACAATCTATTTGAACATCGATAAAAAGTACATTTGTAAAAGATATTATAAAAATACAGAACTTATATTGAGAGCAAACCACTGGAATACAGATAAAAGTAGTGTAACTATCCGTCATTGAGTTAAGTGCCATCCATGACACACGCCTGGGCGATCATTACTAACTAGATAGAAGAATGTTCTCACAGTAGGTTGTCATTTCTTTCTGCGGTAGATGGGTTGTCATCCAAGGCTACAGAACCCAATCTGTCCTGCTATTAAACACATAGCTAGAAGAAGAAGAGATGGAGTAATACCTTTTCCATGGGTATTTTTCGCGTAAGTAGATGCAATAGATTCAACTAGAATTCCAGCTCGGCTCTCCGATTACTCATTTCGAGCCGATATTCATTGCAACACAAGGCACGTCTTATACAAATGTATAAATGGACATGAGACATGGATGCGCCTTTTTACCACATTTCTTCAAACTCTCCGGCGACACTATCTTAAGAGATGTGGAGACCGTACCAGAAATCATTATCGGTGGGCTTAATCTAAACTGTATATGATACGCAGATAATACTGTGTTTATGGTTGACTTGGAAAAGTAACTACTGAACCTCCTAGACAGGCTGGTAGAAGAAAGCATGATAAATGGATTAACCATCATCTGCAAGGAAATAATTTCAACAAGAGGAAAATCCAACGATTCCAGTTACGAATTGAAAATATAAACATTAAACAGTTACAAATGTTCAAATATCTTTGAAGCGTTTTGACAGAGATTATAAAATGTGATAGTGAGATCAGAATACGCATTAGACTTGCGAAAATGAACATTTTTATATTTAAGCAGGAAGCTGCAAAAAGGGTAAAACTTAATAGAAAGAAGAAAAATCGTGATGGTTATGTGTTATTTCTCTTCTTATATGGCAGTGGATGTTGGACATTTTCCCTAACGATGGGAAAAATAATTCATAACAGTAGAAATGTGGTTCTACAAAAAGATAGTAACAATTCCCGGGTCAGGTTACATTAGAAGAAGAAGTCTTAAATAAAAGAAGAAAGTCTTAAATAAAAGAAGAAAGTCTTAAATAAAAGAAGAAAGTCTTAAATAAAATAAGAATATCTTAAATAAAAGTGGCAACAGAAAATTTGTTAAAAAGTCTTAATTAAATGGCAACAGAAAGGACAACACTGCTCATTCTCCTTCAACACATAATGAAGAAAGACTGTTTGGAAACACACAGGGACTAATGAGGGTAAGGTAGGGAGCCATTTACCAGACGAATTTGTGTGAATGGCGGAACTGGGTGCTGAGGTCTTAGCAAAGAGAGAAAAACTGCTAAGAGTCATACGATGTAGAACATAACGGAGAACCATGACCGCCTATTTCAGGAGGTAATGTGGCATATAGCAGATGAAAATATAATAAAGAATTTAAAAATTTATTTACAATTTACTTAAGACACTCAGCTGATATCAAGCATTCGAAAAACTTACCGGCGAGAAGTTTTTTTACTCATGTTTCTCAAACACGCAAGCCGCTAGACGTAATACACACGATTTAATAAATAAAAAAAGGAGGCGTCTATTTCAAATACGATGTATCGTGTGTAATAACGTTTAAAATCTAACCGTAGTGATTAGCAGTGATACAACGTGACATCTATCTGCGGATGACCACACACACACACACACACACACACACACACACACACACACACACACACACACACACATATATATATATCACCATATATTCAATTCTTTTCACATATTTGCTTAATAAATTCTATATTTGATATCTCAGGTTATATTAACCACTGATTCAGAAATATAAAATAAATATATAGATCTTTTTTTTTACATATGCAAGTAATATTTCATTGAGAATTAAATAAATTTGTGTATTAGCATTATGCTAAAAAGCTATGGAATGTAAACAAATATAATAATATGTAAATGAATTCAGGATATACAGTAAAATACATTTCCAAAAATATAAACTAAAAGCAATAAAACATTAATTGTATAAAGCCAGTAGATTTTTTGTTTCAACCAACAAAATATTGTATCTTCCCTGACCATGATATAATGAAAGGCTGTTTTAATTTCTGTGCGTCACATAAAACTGTTAACTTATAGCTGAGCTATAAAAAGAAGTATTCCACGCAATATTTCCAATTTTGTCACACAAAACCGATGAATTTTTTGGCTTTCATATGTAGCTAATATTCTACGAGTGAATAAATATATCACAACTGAAACTGGACATAATACTGAAAAATAAAACAGATGATCATGTGTCATGAGGCAAAACCCTAAATAATTATTAAAATATATTATCAATATATATATATATATATATATATATATTAAACGTTTGTTTTAGTTTGGCAGTACTGGACGAAAATGAGTAATTGAAAATTGTAATATTCTACCATGTACGTTAAAAAAATTAGCGGTCAAAACATATGAAAGCTGATCACTCATGAAGAGGGCATCAATAATTACATTATTATTGAAGGAAAACCTTAACTTCAAATGGGAAATATTTCTCCTTCATGCAAATGGTAAACCTGATACAATTGATAAAATCCAAAGAAGTATCTGCAATGTCCTGACCTAGCATCTCTGCTTAGGTTCTTCTCCTACGGTCGTAACCTACCTTTCTTTTGCTTTTTCTATAAATACTTACGTGATAATTAATCTGATTAAGTTTCCTTTATGACAACTAATTTTTATTAATTTAATCACAGTACTAGATTAGCGACAAGTTAAAATCGGTAGATTTAAATTTAATTTATATGCTAATAGTTTATTCTATCGAACTTCTCCCTTGTAGCACTCTCTTCTAGGTTCTTGCTTTCCAGTCAACTTTGATATTCAAAAATACAAATGTAACGCTAATTATTATTTTCTGTTTTCTTAATTCCTATTCATTTATTGCCCTCTCCTATCTTTTTCTTTTTCTCAGATATTCTCTAACGCTCAGTAACCTCTTGCGTTTTGGTAACATTATTGCCTTGCTCGGAGTGAGTCGATGAAGAAAAAATGCTACTAAAATTTATCGCACATTTAACCTTTGAGTTACTGTGATCCCGACGCGTTCAAATGGTAGTATCTGTTCTCAACTCTATTGGTACTTGTAATATTAGCGGCTTCATTATAATGACCTATTTGACATTCAGTTAATGTGTAAACACTGTTATTGTCGGTTGAAATTTATAAAAATATTTATGCAAACAGCTATTCCTCCAGTCCTCCGGGTTGTTGCCGTTACCAAACTCGATGGAGGCTTTCTTTTTAAACATTTGTATAAAGTATCGTGGAAAGGTAATATCTTAATTATGTCATACATTTTTCATTGATTTGCACGTCCTACGGATTTTAGTTGTTTTTGCTTTTGAATATCAGCAAGTGATGTGTGTTTTTTTATTTAGTACAGTTCTTGATTAATTATTCTGTAGCAACATTCTACTGGCTTCGTCTTCAGCAATATGACACAAAAAGATTTGGACACAGTATATATTGGCGGTTTACTAATTGTCTCTATTATTTCTCCCATAGAAAATGTTTGACCGATAGCCTAAAAAAAAAAATAGCTAAAATAAATAAAATTAAAATTAATAAATAACTTATAAATCGGAAAGTGTAGACTGATTTTATTAAAGAAAATACAGGAGGTAACAACAACAACAACAACAACAACAACAATAATAATAATAAGTTGAAATATACTTTAAGAAAACTTATAAAAAATTGAAATTGACAAGCGAACATTATGAATCTAACGCTGTATATATAATAATTAAACTCCGGGCAAAATAAAAAATGTAGTTCAGTAATTCCTCTTTTAGAAGAAGTATATTTAAAAGAAATTGTTGAACATTTCATCTACTCAGTAGAGTTTTATCAATGTAAACATAATATAACTGGACAGGTTATGTATCACATAATAATAACATTTGAAAAACGCGTATGTTTAAAACTTCGCCTTATGTCCCGTATATGTTCTTATTAAGGAACTGAACTGAAGTGATAATTAGGAAATTCACGGAAAATGGTGAGATAAACAGATTTTACTGGAAGAAAAGAAAATGTTCAAAAGTTCGGCTTTGTTCAAGAGAAACTGGCTGCGTGTGTGGCTTTATAGAAAATAATGCCAAAAAATTATTAAGAGAGATGAACATTGAGAAAAAATTGTTGTAATAGCTGACCTTAAAATAAAAAATATTTAGAATTTGATATGAAAATACATGGATAGAAAAGTTCATTCAATTTTCAAAAAAAAAAAAAGAAATGACGAAAATGGACGAGAGAACAATGTGGACATAAATTGGAAATCTTCATTTCTAGAAAAAGATTTTGGGAGCGATGCGACCATTCCTAAGTTAGGGGCAGCTAATCCTACACTTTACCAAACTTTGGCCATAATTTCTCTACGCAAACTGCTTTTAAATAGAGCTTTATTTTTCTGTGAAAATAGAGAGTGAAATTACTGTTGCTTTTATTTTTATTTATTTTTTTATGTTATTTTTACTCAAATTTCCAGAGTTTATCTGCGAGGTAAGTGTATGAGAAATCATTCGTTGTCTTTTTTGTTTTATTTTTTGTTTTGTTTTTTTGTTTTGTTTTTATTTTTTCTTATTTTTTTCTAGCTTTTTAGGAAGGAGAACGGTACAGAAAGAATAAGTAACTAACCGAACTGAAGAGAGACAGACGGAGACATACATACTGGTGGGCAGCAAATTCAAGTGAAGTCACCCTAGCTATGGGGAGGTGTTCGCTGACGTAGATCTCCAGCCCATGTATGTGGACAGTGGAATCCTTCCATAAGAGGGGGAGATAGCCAGGGATGGAGAGGTCAGAGGAGGGAATAGAAGAGTTGAGGTTAGTTTTGCAAAGCGCTAGGATGTTCGGGGACTTTTCATGAAGGAAAGCTTCTACGCTAGAAAAGTTAGTACGAATGCCCCGGACTGCTACCAAAGAGCCGACTGTGACCCGTTCAGGGACTTCCTCTGCGACGTCCCCTGGAACAACGTCTTCGATCTTCCTGTCGAAGACTGTGCCTCCGAAGTCTCCTCTTGGGTTAAGGCTGGCAACGATGCTTTTATCCCGGCCAGGAAATTCCAACTAAAACCAAATTCGTCTCCCTGGTTCTCACCCGCTTGCTCGGCCGCCATTGCCCACCGGAACCATTTCTTCCGGCTCTATCGAAGCTGCTCGTCGAAACAAAACAGGCGCCTTTTCACCTCAGCACGGAACAAGTGTAAAAAAGTACTGAACGAAGCCAAGAGGGCGTTTGCTACCAGAATTAGGCAACGCATAGCATCCTCTAAGTTTGGCTCCAAAGATTACTGGCGTCTCTGCAAAAGCGTGCTCAGCAGGAACAAGACATCAATACCCTCACTAATCAATGAATTTGAAGTTCTCACCTACCCAGCCGACAAGGCTGAATGCTTTGCCCGTAGATTCTCAACCAATTCGACACTGGACTCGTTAGGAATACCTACACCAGACTTCCCACCCAGAACTAAGGCTCAACTAAATAACGTCCACATAACACCCTCGCTGGTCGCTAAGATAATTGCACAACTTGACCCACACAAAGCGAGCGGCGGTGACGGAATCCCAGTCATAGTACTGAAGAAATGTGCCCCAGAACTCTCCTCTGTCCTCTCTAAACTCTATAACCTCTGCCTATCTGCTTCCTGCTTTCCTGCCTGTTGGAAGTCCTCCTGCGTAGTTCCTATATTTAAGAATTCTGGCAAACCCTCAGACCCCGCCAATTACCGTCCTATTAGTCTCCTTCCAATCTTTGGCAAAGTTTTCGAAGCCATTATCAACGCCGAGGTGATTCAGCATCTTATGGCTAACGGGCTTCTCTCTGACAAACAGTACGGGTTTCGCTTCACCAGGTCTACTGCTGATATGCTAACGACCATTACCGAGTACATATACCAGGCACTCGACAAGATTGGTGAAGCCCGAACCGTTGCCTTGGATATCTCCAAAGCATTCGACAGGGTCTGGCATGCTGGCCTCTTGTGCAAACTGCGGAGCTATGGGATAACTGGACATCTGTTTGACCTCATCCAGTCTTTCCTCTCTAACCGCACATTGAAGGTGGTATTAAATGGGCATGCCTCTCAAAACTACCATACGAACGCGGGCGTCCCTCAAGGTTCTATCCTAGGTCCCACGATCTTTCTGATCTACATTAATGATCTCCTCGACACCATTAGATCCCAAGTTGTCATGTATGCCGACGACACAACAATCTACTCTCGCATCGATCAGAAACCAGGTCTGGACGACAAAGTGAACCTCGCTGCCGTACTTGAAAGGGACCTCCAATCCATAGTGGCCTGGGGTAGGAAATGGTTGGTAAATTTCAATGCCTCTAAAACAAAGCTGCTATCAACTAACCACCATAGACAATCGCATCTACCTCCCATTAGCATGGGACAGTCTAGCCTCCCAGAGAGTAAAATACTACGCCTCCTTGGCCTTACACTCTCGGCGGACCTCAAATGGAATGACTATATTGAATCCATTGCCAAATCTGCTGCTATGAAAGTGGGCTCCCTGTGCAGGGCCCGGAAATTTTTCCCACCTGAATCTATTCTGCACATATACAAATCTACCATCCGCCCGTGTATTGAATATTGCTGCCATATCTGGTCGGGTGCCCCTGCTGCTCTCCTTGGGCTTCTTGACAAAATACAAAGGAGGATCTGTAACGTGGTTGATACTGACTTGGCAGACCGGCTGCAGCCGCTCTCACATCGGCGTGATGTGGCTTCCCTGTGCCTCTTCTACAAGTACTTTCATGGCTTCTGCTCCGATGAGCTTAGATCACTGGTGCCGCCTAAGCACGAATTTACACGAGATACTAGATTAGCAACTAGGTCCCACCCTTTTACAGTTAAACAAATAAGATGTAACCGTATATTCTACTTCAACAGCTTCTTTTCTCGCGATTCCCGCATGTGGAACTCCCTTCCACAAGTCTGCTTTCCCGACAGTTACAATCTCCAGGTGTTTAAATGTAGGGTCAATAGACACCTCCTATCACACTAACTCTCAACTATTCTCAGAACACTCTCATCGACCCAACCAACATTCTCAGTATCCTTACCCGCCTATCACCCACCCTCTGACATTTTCTATATTTAATCATCCTTTCTCCACTCTATGTAGCCCCCTGCGCAGTAGTGGCAGTGATATGCCTTGCTCGGGGTGAAACGCTTATAAAAAAAAAATTAGTGAAGGAAAGGTTAGGGGCTTTAGGTAGTTTGATTATGGAAAATCGTTAACATTAACTACTGATAACATCAGTAATTCAGCGCCATGAATAATTGGGGGAAAAGAAACAAATATAAACAGTGTTTAACATACATCATGGGCATGAGTAAATTCATTGCAGAATAGGTTTTAGGAGAAATAGCAAAATGACAAAACTCAGGGCTATAAGGGAAAGGAAGACACGAAGGGCATTTTCCATTATATCCTGAAGGGAAACAGCACATAAAATAAGAAGATCATTAATGCGCTGAATTGTTGCTAAAACGGCATGGAATAAACATGCAGGTATAATGTTCTGATTTGGAAATTGAACGAATACAAACACATGGATAAATGCAATAGAAATGATACTGACAGAATGATACTGCCAAAATTATTGGATACGGGCACTCGATAAAAAGTTTAAAATAACTGATTTATAAAAGATATAAGCTGTGCAAATAATAATAATAATAATAATAATAATAATAATAATAATGAATTTTTTTTCATATATTATTTAAGTTTATTGAATTTTTTTCCAATATGAAATTCTGTTTTACTATTTTAAGATGAATCTTTCTTCATATATTTTTAATTTATCTAATAAATACAATCATCAGTTTTCTTATTATTATATTTTATTTAGCTGTCGATATTTCGTAATACATTTTGAAAAATATTATAATTTTATTAAAAACGTAAAACAAAACAAAACAACAGAAAAATAAATTCAATACGATGAAAAGCAGTTTCTACGATATACTTTTATAGAAAGAATACGTATTTATTTATATTATATATAATTTAATTATCGAGTTTATTTACTTATTTAATTCATATTTTTTATAATCCTATTTTCGACGAACGACTTTAATAAAAAAATAACTGAATATACAGTGGATCAACAAATTATTATTTTTATTTTCAATCTCACAACACTAATAAATTAAACGTATGTCAACTTTTTCTTTGCCATTAAATTTTCTCCTTTTTTTTTAATTCTTCTTTGTTACAAGGACTAGTGATAGCAACACTTTTTTTTAAACCAGCGACTTTCTCTTTGATTTCCAATCGCGTCTATGTCAGCTGTCGCTTGGCAACCCATTTAGCAGAAGGAAAACTCCGAACAACAACACGCGACTCAAGGTGTTAATCGTGCCGTGGAATGAATGACTACTGCGGTCACATGAGGTCACAAACGATCCCCTACCGGCTTCGGAACATTGTTTGTAAAACACCGTTACCCAACGTACCGGGCAAATTTGGGTAAACTTTTGGACCCTTGCGTCACTCATAGGAAAAATATGAGAAATACAAATGGAAATAAAAAGTCCAGTATGGCTCTTCCAGTGGATAAACAGGGAGCCCGTCCTTCTGGAGGAAACCTACCTGAGGTCGAAAAATCTACCATAGAAATAAACTCCTACACAAAGAATGAATCTGCAGTTCTCCACAACCAGGGTAATCCTAATGATGGCCCTGAAAATTCCACAGCTTGATCTATAACCGTATATTTAAAGAAAGAAAAAAATAAAATGGTCTCGTGAGTAGTACAAAATCGTTATGACTGCATTTCATGAAGCGTTACTCAAACCTCAAAAGAAACATGACTAGCCAAACATATGACATTTGGCGTGAAAAAGTTGGACAAGCAAATAGAAAGTATATTACCGAAAATAAATTAGCTAATGTACAAAAATACATCATTCATAATAACCGATTGACAGAGGCTGAAATTAATGAAATTAAAAGAATTGTAACCAGAATAGACGAATCAACAAAATATGAAAAGGAAACGAAATCAGAAATAAAAAGTAGTAACATCAAACAAGCCACAGATCACAATGTAGAAACCGTGATACACACAAATCACTGTGAAGATAATGCTGTAAGTTTAAAAGTGCTGGAAACGTGTGATCTGAGTCAGTTACAAGACGACAATAAAACGAGTTCAGAACACATTGAACAGAATTATTTTCTGGAAAACAAGAGCAGCATACAAGAAGGCAAGGAAGAAATCAAGAACCATGTAAGCCAAGTACAAAATATAGCAATGTACAAACGAGAACAGCTCCCAATATTACAACCAACAAAGCATAACCTCGAAACAATTAGGTTCTACAATGCAGCACTCAAATTAATTTTGGATGAAGAAGACACTCATAAAAATCGCAATAAAGCAATATATGCACCAGCAATAGCAGCAACAAAAAATTGAACAGCAAATTAAAACCAAGGCAGTCTCGCAGACATGAAGAGCAACCTTGGAAAAGAAAAAACAGAAAAAAATTGAACAACTTAGAAGTGAACTATCAGTGCTTGATGAACTGACAAGAGGAATAAATATAAGAACTTGGAAAAGCAGAAGAGTTGAAAGAAAATACAACATTAGAAATGAAAATGAAGTCCTATCAAATAAGGAAAAAATAAAGCAAACAATACAATTGAAGGCTCAAAGAATAAGACGCTATGAGAAAAGATCAAGATTCTACAGACAAAACAAGATTTTTTAAACCGATGCAAAGAGGTTTTACAGGGAAATAGGTAAGAAAAGAATTGAAGTGACAGTCTCCCGAAAAATGGAAAAACTTATACAGTTCTGGGAAAAAATATGAGCTTTCCCTAAAGAACATAACAAAGAAGTAGATTGGATTGCACAAGAGATAGAACAAATAAAAAATAAACCAGAAGAGGATGTTAAATATGCACTAAAAAAGCACAGTTGGAAGTTTCCAGGTATGGATAACATTCCTAACTTTTGGCTATATTATTTAAATACAGCACATAAAAAAGCTAGTCAAAGAACTTCAAAAAATGGTATACGATCCCATTTACATTCCTGCATGGATGACCAATGGAATTACATTTCTTCTACCCAAGAATAGTGACACAAACAACCCGAAAAACTACACACCAATTACATGTCTTCCGACAACATATAAATTATTAACATCTACTTTCACAAAACAGATATATTTATTCTTTGAATGAAATGACGTATTACCCCTTGAACAAAAGAGGGTGCAAAAGTGGCTGTTACGGATGTAAAGACCAGTTACTTATTAACAGAATTATCCTGGAAAACTGCTACAGGAGAAAGAAAAATCTTAGTACTGACTGGATAGATTATCGTAAGGCATTTGATAGTGTGCCACATTTCTGGATTTTAAAGACTTTAAATATATATAAGATATCACCCATCATCATCAATTTCATCAATCAATGCATGTCAATATGGAAAACAACCCTTCACCTCAATCATATAAATGGGAACTAAAAGTCTGGTGAAACAAACATCAAAATGGGCATATTTCAAGTTGATTCTTTATCTCCCTTACTATTCTGCATATCATTAATATCACTAACCAGTCAACTTAATAAAACAGAATGTGGTTATAAAATAAGCCAAAAGAAAATAAGCCATCGATTTTACAAGGATGACTTAAAGTTGTATGCTAAGTATGATAATGAGCTGGATGTTCTTCTGCAAACTGTAAAATGTTTCAGCAAATACAATGGAATGAAATTCAATTTGAATAAATGTGCTTAAGCTACATTCTTATGTGGATCACTACAACAAGCATCCTCAATTAGCATAGACCCTGCTGTAACAATAAAAGATTTAAAGCCGGAAGAAGCTTATAAATACCTAGGTGTAAATGAGAGTGAAAAAAATCACCATAAAAAAAATGAAAGAAATATTGCGTAAAAAGTACTATAGAAGGCTACGTCTGATATTAAAAACTGAATTGAATTCTCAGAACAGAATATTGGTCATCAATAGCCTTGGAATCTCAGTTGTCCCATATAGTTTTAACATCTTAAAATGGAATCAAAACGACATCTGGCGAGTGGATTCTAAAACAAGAAAGCTTCTTTCTAAGCATAAGATGCATCATCCAAAGCCTGATGTAGACCGTCTATACATACTCCGTAAAGAAGGTGGAAGAAGTCTTATTCATCTAGAATTGTCATACAAGACAACAACTATTGGCTTACTAACATACATAGAAACATCAAAGGATTGGATGATACAATTAGTGAAGCAGCATGAGGAAAGAAAGAAAATATATTCAATAATAAAAGAAGGAAGGAAATACAAACAAGATTCACATTTAGTAGATTCTGTAGAAAAGCAAAACAGACGCCAAGAACCAAATATTGCGGCAAAAATATGAAAATGAAAGCTAAAGATAAAGCTCTAGAACAGATGAAACAAAGTCTTCTCACTAGAAACTTTCAGGCAACTATTATACATAATGATATGGACACAAAATGCAGGTTTTTGATAAACACCAAGAAACAATAGACCATCTAATCTCAGGTTGTTCTGTACTTGCCCCAAATGAATATAAAAATCGCCAAGATAGAGTGGGGCATTATTTACATTGGACAATGCGCAAACACTTTGGAAAATCTGTAAACAAACACTGATATGAACATCACCCAGCACCGTTTACAGAAATGGAAGATGTCACCATTCTATGGAATTACACCATCTACATAGACAGAAAAATTGAAGCAAATAGGCCGGACATTATTTTTAAAATCCAGAAAGACAAAACTTGTCTATTAATTCATATGGCTTGTCCAGTGGATTGTAACATAGCAACCAAGGAATTTGAAAAACTGTCAAAATATAAAGACCTGGAAATTGAAATAGAAGAAATGTGAAAATTGAGAACAAGAGTCGTGCCAGTGATAGTGGGTGCACTTGGAATGATAAAAAATGGAACAAAACAACACATTGAAAGAATCCCTGGAAACTCCAGCTTAAGAGATATACAAAATTGTCTTTTTAAGTACAGCCCACAGGAAAATTTGTCTATGCAACGCTAGGGATGATAGGGGAGTTAGACAAAACATGAAATGGAGCCATAACAAAACGCCACGACATGCCTTAGGTCTTTCCGCAGACTTGGTTGTTCGTGCAACCATAGCAGAAATTGACATATGATGAAAAATGTGAAAATAGTAATAAAATAAAAATAGAAGGCAGTAAATACAAACAAGATTCACATTTAGTAGATTCTGTAGAAAAGCAAAACAGATGCCAAGAACCAACTATTGCGGCCAAAAAAATGAAAATGTATGCCAATGATGAAGCTCTTGAACAGATGAAACAAGACTGGCAAGACAAACCTCTGCATAACCAATATCCAGAACGTGCCAATAAATCCAATGTTGATAAATCAACGATGTTTACGTGTATCTGGATTAAAGTCTGAGACTGAAGGCTTTATTCTTGCAGCGCAAGACCGAAGTCTTTTCACTAGGATCTTTCAGGTAAATATTATGCATAATTATGTGGATCCAAGGTGCAGGTTCTGTGATAAATACCAAGAAATAATGGACCATCTGATCTCTGGATTTTCTGTACTTGCCCCCAATGAATATAAAAATCGTTACGATAGAGTGGGGCAATATTTACATTGGACAGTGTGCAATCACTGTGGAAAATATATGAACATACACTGGTGTGGGCATTACATAGCTCTGGTTACAGAAATAGAAGATGTCACCATATGCGCAGACAAAATTGTTTAGACAGGTGGGCCGGACATTTATTTTAAAAACCAGGAAGAAAAATCTTGCCTATTAATCGATATGGCTTGTCTAGCGGATTCTAACATAGCAACCAAGGAATTCGAAAGACTTTCAAAATATAATGAACTGGAAATTGAAATAGAAAAAATGTGGAAATTGAAAACAAGTATAGTACCAGGGATAGTAGGTGCACTTGGAATGATAACAAATGGAACAGAACAAGACATTGAAAGAATCCCTGGAAACCCCAGCTTAAGAGATATACAAAAGATTGTCTTATTAAGTACAGCCCGCACACTAAGGAAAACTGTCTATGTACCGCTAGTGATGATAGGGGAGATAGAAAAAACATGAGATGGAGTCATAGCGACACACAACGACCTGCCGTAGGTCTTTTCGCAGACTTGGTTGATAGTGCGACCATAGCAGAAATCGAAATATGATGAAAAATGACATAATAATAATAATAATAATATGAAGAATAAGAAAGAGGAAAATAAGAAGGTGAGACGGAGGAAGAAGTAAAAGAAATCACGGCTTCCGTTAAATTAACCAGTAAGCAAAATATTACTTATTTTTCTAATTTGTGACACTATCTCCCACGGTGATGCTTTCCCTTCTCCCGCGGGGATATTTCCTTTGGTTGGTTTACAACAACGGAGAGAGAAATTGATATTGGTGATATTATTAGTGTTTTATTGCGTCACGCGATGTGAGCTTAGGAAAAAATAATAATTTAATACCATCAAGTGCTTCTAAATGCACGGAAACATAAAATAAAGTTATTTTGGATAAATATACATGTATACTCTTTTATGTTCAATATGGATTTCTCCTAGATCTGGTCTGTATTCCGCTAATCTGAAGACGCGTTGACAAACAAGTGTCAGAGTGATTTGATAAGGTCAGCCCGGAGATCAAGGCCGCTGGTTGGTACATCGGGTCTGTGCGAATCGAAAATAGAATCAAGCTCCGATATGAGTTGGCAAAATCTCATTCGTTGAGCTAAAATCGAGTGGGCGAAGACCGATTTTCATTGGCCGAAGACTGTGAGCCGGCCGGATCCCCAGAGAGGATCGAAATTGGTGATAAAAATAGATGCTCGACGCGAAAAGTACAGTTGGAGACCTAATTGTTCAGATTTTGGGCAGAGCGGCACCGCCGTCAGTACCCCCACACACTCCGCCAGCGGCCGCTCCGATTCGGCACATTCCGTCAGATTCCGTCAAGAAACCGAAAGAACTTTGCTGTTTTAGAAGTACATTTCAACGCTAACGAAACTTAGATTAAACATTTCATTTAACGATTGGAAGCTACGATGCTTTCTCTCTCCGTTACAACCAGCATTTTAAATAACTGTATATCATTTCCGACGATTGTATCATTTTCAACAACTGTATTTTTGGGAAAAGACAGACATTGTTTTTTTTTTCTTTATATAAAGACATTCTACGTAGCTCTCCAGGCGTGTTCGACTTCGTTCATTTATTTTATTAATTTTTTTTTTTTTTTTTTTGTGCCCTGTTTATTTTTCTTTCAAACCACAAGTGTACACCAGTGTCCGGACTGGCTAAAAGGGACGACTATTAATATTGCAAAACGAGATCTCTGGGTTGTAATTACAACGTGAGACAGTGGCCCGTTTTAGCAAAAGACGTCCTGTAACCCAGCTTTTGTGGTGACATCATCGGACGGGATCGCCGCGACCGGGTGGCGCTATCACATCTGGTTGCCGTGACCAAGGATCTACCCTGAGTTACCACCGAGCGAATTGAGGGCCAGCCGCACTGAAGTATCACAATTTGCAGAGGTGCGGTTTTCACTTAATCTTAGGATCTTAATTTTTACTATTATATTTTTTGAGAATTTCACAGCAGTAATACAATTTATGAACCGAATTTTAACTTTACATTTTTTCATTATGTTTTCGGACAATTAATTTCGTTAAAAGATCTAGTGATGTTAGCTAATATAAGAATACATTTAATTATTTAATAATCTATCTGATTAACAGCAGCAACAACTCTAAAATGGAAAGGAAAGAAAAAAAATTATAAATATATATAAATAGCCATTATTTTATTGAAACGTTTTACTCTAGAATAATAAAGTTTTGTTTTATTGAATAGCTTCTTTTTCAATTTTTTAAAAATTCCAATCGCATATATGTTTCTTGACAACTCCTCTAAGAAAAGAAAATCTCCGAGCAAAATCACGCAATTCAAAATGTAAATAGTGCCGAGGCGTAAATAGCTGCTGCGCTATGAGGTAGCAAACGATCCCTTAAAACCTCCAAAACACTGTCTGTAAAAGACCATTACTCAATGTGCTGGAAACTTTTGGTGACTTTGGACCCATGCGACACTCGCAAGAACAATATACGAACTAAAATCAAATTAAAATATCCAGTATAACTCTTCCAATGAATAAACAGGGAGCCCGTTCATCAGGAGAAAACCTGCCTGCCATAATAAAATTACCATAAGAAATAAATCCTCAAATCCCCACATCTGGGATAATCTCAATGATGACCATGCGAATTCTTTATCTATATCTCACTAACCACAGAAAACCATCACTCGTCAAACAAATGACATTTGCAGAGAAAAGGGCAATCAATTTGGTTGTACAATGAGGAAAATAAACTAGCTAAAGTCAAAAGGAACATCATGAAAAATAACCGATTGACAGAAGCTGAAATTAAACAAATAATAAAAACGGCTAACAACAACAGAATGAATCAACAAAATATGAAAGGAAAGCAGAAATGAATCAGCAGATTATTAAAGGGAACAAAAAAATGAACATAAAAATACTAACATCTCACAAATCACATATCATAATAATGAAACTGATATACATGTTTTCTACTGTGGAGATAATACTGAACGTTTAGAAGAATTGGAAAACATGAACTTAGTTGCTCGCAAGCTGGACTTAAAACAGTCTAACACATATTGAACCGAAATAATTCACTGAAAACAATAATAGTATATTGAAACTACGGAAAAAATCGTGATATGGCTTATCAAATTTATTTTAAGTTATTTAGATCCAGTAAATATTTTTAGACTATAAGAATTTTTTAGGAAATAATAACGAATTAGTGATACAGGTATTATTACTAATTGATCCATAGCTGTGAGTAAAGAGGCGGATTCATATATTTTGTAAGTGAATAGAAAGAAACCAACTCGAATTAGAACACGGCTCCGATATAAAAATTACGTTAAGTCATCTATCTATCGACATTGTTTAACTTCATTGATAACAAGAAAACTGGTATTACAACGGAATATAAATATGCGCCATATTTATTAGGATATGCGTCAAAATATAAGTATGTCAAGTGCTAAACACGGGTATAAACATTGCAATGAACAAACCATAAAAAGTTTAGAATGTCCAGATACATCATTCTGACAGACGTCGACCCTGCAACAGACTAGCCATACTCACTGATGTAGTAGTTCACTCATTTAAAAATTATATTTTAAAGAATATGAAAAATAAACATTAGGATAGTGAAATTGAAAATTTAATAAGATGTGTTGTGTAAAAATTACTGTTGTATCAACAATGATTGGAGACTTGGCAGGAATTAACATTTAAGAAATGAAATAGATCTCTGATCCATAAGGAATGTAGTGTGTGGGACTGTTATCTTATAAAGAAAATGTTATCAATACAAATATATATATACATGAATCATGTGTCCGAATTTGAAAAAAACAAACAAAAGAAAGAAGTAAAACTCTGACCAAAAAAGTCGACAGATAAACAGTTACTTGACATACGTAACAGAAGAGGTGTTTAGAAATTACGCTACGGCCATAATTATTAGGCGACCCAAATTTTAAAAAAATGTTGTATTTCATACTATTTTTCGTAATTATTTCCAAGTGGATAATTCTAAATGAAAACAGAAGTGTTGTTTTGTTATTACTATTTTGCAAAAATTTAAAAGGCCTCCAGAAAGCCTTTTCTTCGGCCATCAATATTAAGAAGAGACTATCATGGAGAAGGAAGCATAAAAACTAGATACTGGAACCATTCATTTGATGCACATGTTATTGTGCAGTATTAACAAAAGAACCATTCTATTTTCATTCAGAATAATCCACTTGGCAAAAATATTAAAAATAATATGAAATATATCATTAAAAAAAGATGGGGTAGCCTAATGTAGTGTAGGTAGTAGACGATTTCATTTATTGCATGTCTCGTACTCATTGCATGTTTGTTGAACAGGTGTAGTGAATTCTCCATTGTTTTCCTTTTTAGTGTGCTATTATTCTGTTTTCTTCACGGCTTTAATGATTTTCACTGTCTTAAACTTGTTGATGACATGACTAACTGAGATTTAAAATTTTTATTTTATGATGGGAAATTAGTATCAGAAAAAAGATAGCATCATTTAAATATAGACGAAGAAAGCTGGAGAATAAAACGGCTAAAACGTTTAAAAAATAATGAATTAAAGATACAAAGAAAAAATAGATAAAAAATAGTGGTGTTAGTACTTTTTTATGAACGATTTTCTGATATTTTTCAGGTGTCTTTTTTTTTACCAATCCCTTTATCTCACAAGATGTTTTCGCAGGAGAAACACAATAAATAAATTCACCTCTTCCTGCCTCCACTCGACGAATAATCACATCAAACACAGGAATGGTGGGTAGACAGGCCGGCTTGAAACTTAATATCAAAGGTGATGTTCTTTTGAGATAAAAATAAATACTTCGTTGAATTTCTCTCAACAAGAAAACAGGGAGCGATATTTATTGTTTACATGTTTTTTAATTTTTTTTTAGTTTTTTTTTTATCGATTTTTAACAATTAAGAAAGAAGAACTATTTGAAAACATCTAAGGTATCAACAAATAAATTAATACGAAAGACTTGAACACACGCCACCCAAATGTATCACGTGAAATTCATTTTTGATATTTAGGGTTTTTCTTGACTGAAATCTCTTCATTAAGGAAAACTAAAGATTACAAGATTTTCGCATATATTGTATTGAAAACAGGAAAATATTGATGAATGTGGTGATAAATATTATTTTATAATTTTGTTAATATTGCAATATGATTTGATAACAATATTAAAAAAACAAAATAGGATAAATATTTCTTGTTCTGAGAAATAAATATTGAGAACTAAGAATTAATGTAACCAATATACCAAATTTAGAGAATTATTAGGTTATATCGTAGTCCCCAAACAAAATATGTATCACTGAAGAGAACGACTGAATAAGTATAATCGGATAAAAGGGTTTTAGATTTTTTTCAAAGACACAAAATTAATCAGAATTTGCACGTTGCCGACAATATAGTGAAATTTGAAGACAAGACATTGATATCGAAACACTAATATTCTATAATATAAAACACATTTTAGCTTCTTATACGTACATGATATACAGCCTGATATCCTGTTTCTAATAATGATAAATTCCGTACTAAAGAAAGAAGCCGACATTAATATACGCCTATGAGCTATGGATTCACATATTAAGAAAATATCTCACCATTAAAAGAGCGAGAACAATTAGATAATATTTTTTATTTATATTTCTTCAGTTTTACTTTGGGTGTGGTTACGTATTAAAATATTTTAAAATATTTTAAAATAATTTAACGGGGAGATTAATTTCTCACATGCAATAGCAGTGATAATCTTATAGTCATATTCTGTATTATTATAGTTGAAAAAATGCACAATGTTATATATTTCAGTTTTTTATTATAGCTCACGTAAATTTATATATTACTCATAAACAAATACATATTTCGATAAAGCAGTATCGTTCTAATTAGCAGGTAGAATATTCAGCAAAAATTACGAAAAATTTAGAAAATTTTCATATTTTTATCAGCTTCTCGATGTATCATCTTAATGAAAGAAAATGTAATTTTCTTGGACGCACAATCCTGTTCGTTACATTTATTATACACACATACTCAGCGTTTATCAGACGTCTTATCCTACTGTACAAATTTTTGGAAATTCTGAACAGATCTTTTGATACAAGTCACGTTTAGATTCAAATTCTACTTCAAATTGGTTCAGCCTATTCTCATTTGTATCAAGCATCTACGTTTACGTTTAACTGAACTAGTGTACATAATTCCGTAGTAACAATTGAACCTGCTGTGCTCATAACCAACTTTCTAATTCAGGAAACCACGTGTTAATCTAAAAGAAACAATTATAGATATAAAATTCATGTATGTATCCAAGTGTTTGGAACATTTGAAGTAACTAACTATCAATTAATTCTATATAAAGAACTCTGTGGCGACACTAACTATGTTCCCATTCATACCATCTGATGATGAGCTTGAAAATCGGGAAATATTTCCCAAGTTCCGCAGAAATTATACTCTATCAGTAAACAGATTTGAATCAGCTCTCTCTTACACACACACACACACACACTCTCTCTCTCTCTCTCTCTCTCTCTCTCTCTAGAAAAGCGTGCGAAACTTCTGAAAATGATGTTGATATTACGTGTTCAAATAGCATTATTACTTTTCAACATATAGCAACAGTGGGGAAAGGCGTACCTAGTAGATCGCCAATAGTTTCTGTAATAGCAAACATATGTATGGCATATTAAGAGAAAATTAGTGCAAAAAATTGATACTACAACCCGTTGTATATTTTAGATACAAATATGTCAATCATACATTAGTTGATCAACTTAGAATGGGTGAAAAATATCCTGAAACAAACTAAATCAATAATTTATAGGATACAAATTCTATATCATCTAACAATTAACGCAAACGAACAAAGTAAAATTGCACACACGCAAAATCTGATTCAAAGAACTAAAACATTTTGGTAAAACCCAGACCAAGGCAAATTTTACAAGTCAGTGTAAAACTAAAATACTGGATGCTGATTTGATAGGAAATAGCAAAATGAATTATGAAGCCAGTTAAGTTTTTTTCAGAACAAAAGAATAAAAATCTACTACTTAACAACGTTACGTGACCGGTCAAAAACAGTCAGAATGGGATCTGTATCTGAAACATCTCGTCGCCATAAAAGGAAGAAACTTCAAGCCAACGTCCTGACTCACCGACATACATTTATTCTACCTTTACTTCCAATTCTCCTTTCTTCGTCTTCACCCTTACACTGTCAAAACAACAACTACAAAGAAGATACTTCAACGGACACCGATAAGTCCAATCTGCTTGACAATCTTGACTTTTGTCTTCACTTATTCTCCGGCCATAAAAAGGAAAAGAACGCATACTTTATTAGTTAAGTAGACCAATTAATCTTTTTACACACACGTATTCTACTACTATTCCTCTGGAACATTTAACCACGTGCATTTTTCTCTTGGAACATTTCACTTATAGAAAATAATTAACTACATGCATTTTTATTTGAGTATCTTTCTTCTTGCACAAATCTGTTGCAATGTTCTTTTAACAAAATTTCGCTTATATTACCTATTCATCTTATAGTGTTCAGTAAATAACATTCCACTTACTTTTTCAATAACCATCTGATATTTTAAATTGTGTGGACTTTGGTTATGTTTGGCACAAGGCTAATTTGATAAGCATAGCAGAAGCCTCCTCAAATTCATTCTATACCTTTTACAAAGAAATAAGAAGCAGAACATTCATAGACTCTCTAATAAATTATACAGAGTGTCCTCACTTTCTTTCCTGTTCTCTAACCATTCGGGATGTAGTTGTTTAGATATCGACACTTTTTCCATGCAATGTTTAAGTATCTGCCTTCCGTCTTTCTTTCCGTTCTTTCCTCTATTCACAAACTCGTTAGTGGTGTTATGGCTGCCTCTCAATTCACCTTCTGCACTCAATATGCTTTAAGTTTTTTTTTAAATTCTCCAAGCGCTTTTATCATCATATGTCGCAGGAATATCAATATTATCTTCCTAATTTAAAAAAAAAATGAGTGTCTTATTATATTCCTTTGTGTTTGTTCAAACTATCATAAACCAACATTCACTGGGCAATAACTGAGGTTCAATACCACCAACCTACCGTCCGCTACCACATACATTAGGCTAAACACATAAGTGATGAACCTAAGAAATGTCAAGTAGAAATTATCTAATTACAATCTTGTAAAAGATTGGAAAGGTCGATTATAACAATAAAAATTAGTTTATCTCTCATACACACGAAGAACATAAGAAATACTTCACAGAATGCACCGTATATTCACATCAGGACCGTATTTCAAAAGTAGGCCTTATTTTCTGCTCTTAGATGAGAATATCATGTAGGAATTGTGTGTAGTAAATCCAGTGCTACTATTTCTTCATGTGCTGTGTCTCTTCAGAACTTAGACAATCATGAACTTCCACTTGACCCTGTCTCTTGTCTCTCAATATTGTTCCTCTTAGTATCTCTCCTAAATCCCGCTCCGCCATCCATCAGCTCAAGCCTAACAAATATATCACCCACCCTATTCCCCTGTCTCTTTCTTCTCGTATCCGTTCAGTAAGTATTAGATTCTTCAGGACCTCTTTCCTCATTACGTGTCCCAGAAACGTCAAATGTCTCTTTCTGTTGTTATGTAGGAGGATTCTTCCCGTTTGCATCCTCTCCAGTTTCTCATCTTTGCTCACGTGATCGGTCCATTTTTCTGTAGAACCACATTTCTGCTGCCTTCATCCTTGAAAAGATCGTTCAAAATTCGCTGCCATACAGAAAGACAGTTATCACATTGCAGTTAAGCACTCTTTTCCTTGCTTCAAATCAGATCTTCCGGGAGAAGAACATCGGAGGTATGCAATCCTGAGAATCTCGAAATTGGATATTGTTCGTCATGTGTTGATCAGACTTTGATTTATTCAGTTAGCGAATTTGGAGACGCTGTGGTCAAATAATCTCTCATTTCGGATGTAATTGTTGTTCATAGTGATATTAATGTCAAAATATTTCAATGGCCTACAGGTTCTTTTTGGACCAGGGATGTTGACACAAGTGAGTTGGGGAGAGATGTTCCTCGTACCAGTCGTGACGGAATATAGTTTATCAGGCATATCGATGCATTGACCGGGTTCATGACATTTTTTGAAGCCAGGTGTAATAATTAGATGCAATTCCGCATTCTATTTCAGCTGAGTAAAGCAGTTTGTAACACTGACGATACACGCATTAACAAACGCAGACATACACACACACACACACACACACACATATATATATATATATATATAAATATATAAATATGAGTAATGATGAGCAGTGATACAGTGAAAACAGGCCTGTCGACGAATGACTATATATATATATATATATATATATATATATATATAAGAAAGAATATTAATAAAAAGTTTTGAATTTAAAAATGTACTTTTTTGGTCAGTATTTGTTTATTTTTATTATTGTATTTTATATTTCAGACCGCCCTCGGTCCTACATCAGAAACGATTGATTTTTAAATTTGAATTAGAAACGTATTTCACGATAGCGTCCGAATATTTTTTGTGTTTACATCACGTGGTGTATTTGTTCACAACATGCGGCACGTCCGTAGAGAAAGTCTGTTTGTTTTAGATAAAAATTTCTTGGAATATCTGAAAAAATTTTTTTAGCTATTCAAATATTTGTACAGATTCAACACACCTAAGTCCCTATTCAACCCTAGCATGTGTGTATTTAATTTTAAAATCCAGTATGTTTCTTTCTTTCTGCGTGTGTATGTAGAACTAAAATTGGAGTCTATTAGTAAACATTTGCAATTTTCTAAAGTATGATCTGGTTGATTAAAATGGGCTGCAATTGGGGAGTATACATTTTTTTGTCTTATATTTAGTTTGTGATTATTGAAGCGAAATCTAAAGCTATTACCGGATTCGCCGATATATCCACTTTTGGGGCAAATTGAGCAGAAGAGAAAGTATATGATGTTTTTGCTGTCACAAGTAAGGTTTGGTGGGTGCAATTTTATTTTGGTGTTGGGTACAGAGAATGTTTTGTTTTAGTTAAATAAAAGAAAATAAACTCACACAGCATTAATATTTACGCTATTCAATCCACTCATAGATAGTAGTAAAATAAAAAATCTCTACCCTTTCTTAAAAAACCTTACATACCAATAAAAGAATTACCCAGACAAAACCAAAAAGTGACCTGCCCAAAACTAAGCTACTCCGCAACCCTTTCCTAACCCAAGGCTGTATCTCTATGGCTACAAACTGCCGGATAAATCATACTAAACCCCCATCCAACATTCAAGTATATGTTTCCAAACACAACAAATACAACCTAGAATCACAATAATCAAAACAGATGTGGAATTACTCAATAAAAATGAAATAAAAGAAATCATAAAGACATCTAAAATAATTAAAAGCAGACGCCAACCCAGAAATTTAAAAAACATCCAAACCTCATCAAAATTCGAGCAACACACAAAATAAAGTGTCACAAGCTGCCACAAAAATATGTGGGGGCATGCAACAGAATAATAGAAGGAAAACCTTTCAAGTTCGAAAACACATCTACATCAAAATAAAACATATCTAAGCTGCAATTCTAAAAAAAGTAATTTTTGCTCTAACATGCGATAAATCCGCAAAAATATACGTTGGTGCGACACAAGGCTTGGATAAAAGAATAGCCATGCACAGAAGTAACATTAAACTAGCTAATAACAGGAAATTATATGCTTCCCAACGTTTACATGAATGCAGTGGAGATAAATTCAGAGTAATGCCTATCTTCCAAAATGTAGATTATGGCATGCTCATGACGCAGGAAGAATATTTAAAAAAAAAACAAGCTTTCCCTCAAAAAAACAAGATGAAATATCTAACACACACACACACACACACACACACACACACACACACACACACGAAATTCAACTGCGGAAAACACACACGCACACACACTAAATTAAAATAGTATCCTAAAAATTAAAATAAACTAAATAACCCGTAGAGTAGAATCAAAATCCCTGAAAACAAGTTTGAAGTTTAAAGACGAAATCAAATTTTGTAAGTCAGCGAAAAAATCTTTTACTTAACATACGAGTGTGAAAAAAGAGAAACAAACGCGCACGCATATGAAGATTCTAACGTACTTACTACTTGACTTATCTATTTATACACAATTTCTTTGACCATCAGAAAAGCAAATGGATATCAACATGTGAAGTCACAAGTTTATTCATCTGAAGATACTCAAATTTAGACTCGGAACACGAGTAGAGAAAAACACAAACAAAACGAAATATGGCTTCTCGCGCATTTTCTTATACATACACACACACACACACACACACACACACACATATATATATATATATATATATATATATATATATATATATATAATTAATGTTATTATTATTAATAAGAATACAACTTCTAATATAAGTCTCAAATAGCAGAAAGTGTAATGATCAACCACTGTAAATAAAGTTAAGATGAAGGCAATAAAGAGCCGAATTAAAACAAAAGAACAGTCCTGTAGATAAATGTTTTCTGCGGCTTTAAAGCAAACAGATGTCGACACGTAAAGTCACAAGTTTGTTCACATATTTATTAATATTATTTTTATTTGTAATACTACTACTAATATAAATGTCAGCTGGCAAAAAGAGTAATCATCAACACCTGTAAATATATATACTGTAGATTAGATTTATTTTCTATGTCTTATCAACCTATTTCAGTCAGATTATACTTTTAGATTTTAACATATTTTTATTGAAAATAATAATGATTTTAATTATAAAGTCTTACTAATTCGCTGGAGAAGAAAAGATGAATTCATACCAAGGGTATTTACATATAACCTGCAAGAATTGGTACACGGTTCGACTAACAAGTTGGAGTCATTATCCATCACACCGATCTGTATCTGGTATTCACATGCGGTCATTCATCAGGATACTGACCAGGCCGATGTCGCTTTACTTCGGTGATAGTATAGTGGGAAAACGTTCTTTTGAAGCGTAGGTGTATATTGTTGAAGATTAACGGAATTTGGCCTGGTTGTAGATAGCCCAGTATATGTCATAAAAAGCAAATTGAGTTGAGAAATAACATTTTATCTATACAAATATCAATTAAGGTTTTTACAAATAAAGTAATCCTTTAAATTGGGTCCAACGGACGTTAAAATGTTCATGGCAATAAAATGCTGAAAAGAGAATTAATGCTGACGTATGTGGGAGCGTTGTAAGTATGGAATGTCTTTGATGCATCCGCTCCTTAGGTCAGTATGTAGTTTTGAGACAGCGAAGAAGGAAATGATAGGTAGGGGGCGAGCATAGTAAACAACTTGACTTGATCAAGGGGGTACTAATTACTCTCGTCTCTCTCTCGTGTCTGTCTGGGTCTGTCTACCCGCGTCTGTCTGGCGATGCTTTCTGTATCGGCCATGTATTTCGACTTTTTGGATCGCAGCAGATCATTTGGAAATTCAAATCCGTATTTGATTCTGGGCTTCCCATTGGCCGATAAATAAAATTCGTGTATGCTTGCGAACTGGAAATTTAATATTTAAAATTTTTAGTTTTCAACCAGAACAACTGCGCGAAGCCAGATGCGCACCGACGAATTTTGGTCATTTTCTTTTTGGTCGTTTGAGTGCAAACATCCGGTCCCTCGCTTTTGCTCGGTCGGTATCACCACAATAGTACGGGAGCAGTTGTTTCAAATTGATCAGCAAGTAAACCTATCACTTTTAAATTATTACAATCCCCACAGTCAATTTTGCATAAAAATAAACAACATAATCACAAAAAATACCTTGATTAGTTAAGTTTCACCATACAAAATAACTAAGTTATGGAGAATTAAGAAGAGCTGAATTCATTTTCCCACCATCGAACGTAATCCGACCAACATCATATAATATTAATTCTTTCGTATAGAGCTCTTCTTAAGAGAGGAAAAAATGTGCCGAGTAAATGAGATGAATAGGCCTAGAAACAAATTCGCTTCAACTCAGTCCCTGAAACAGAATCATAAACCCATATTTGCAGAAGAGAAATATCAACAAAACATTATAAACAAAACAATCCTTGACAGAAAAAAAAGTTATCTTCACCAGCAGAACAATTTCCGTTTCGTTTAACTGTCTGTAAATTTCTAGACGTAAATCACCGAGAAATAACAAGAGTCAACCATAAAAATTCTATTTTCCATACTAAGGGCTTTTATTCTCTTAATTACCTGAGCTTAGTCATCGACTGGAGAGAGTGGAATCGAATTTGTGTAGGATGGAAATCTGAAATCAATTTTCGAAGAAAATACTACCTGCCCTTAACAATGAGTTTTCTAAAGTATTTTTCTACATTTTGAAACAACGATAACACACACACACACACACACACACACACACACATACATATATATATATATATATATATATATATATATATATATATATATATATATATATGTACACTGTATTGTATTCAACGGCATAGCGGACACGTGAAATAAAAAGGGCAAAGAAACAGTGCATGCAATTTTAAAAGTAAAGTCATTTTACCAAGCATTTCTTTCATTTGGCACAAGGCCGACAGTATGAAATAAGAATTGAGGATCGAACTTACTAGTTTGTCGTGATTGATCTAATCAGGCGGATTTTTAATCTTTAAAGATTAAATGCAAGTACAAAAATGCAAGTATAAAAATGTGCAATGAAGAATAAATTATATATATATAAATATATACATCACATAAAACATTATATAAAATCAGTTGGCAATAAAACTATAATAATAATAATAATAATAATAATAATAATAATAATAATAATGAATTTTAATCTAGAAAATATTTCTTTAAGACTGAAAGAAAAATGAATGGTTGTAAGTCAAATTTTTATTTCCTGGTATTGATATCAAATAAGTCTTTTTCGTCGTAAACTGAATTTTGAAGGCTAAATAAGTCCTCTGAGTAAATGGTATCATGGCTGAGAAATAGAAATACAATTATACCTACATAGAGCCAAATCCGAAGAAAACACTAAAACAAAAGGGCTGAAAAATACAGACATACAGGCAGAGAAACAGACACCCACACAAACATCTTGCCTTTTATATATATATATATATATATATATATATATATATATATATATATATATATATTACCGATTTTTGGCACTGTTGTAAGAACTGCAATCTTGAAATTTCTGAATATCGTTTCTTATGTCTTTGTCTATGAGTGTATCAAATTTGATTAAAATCGGTCCACTCCTTCTATTACACGATTTTTTCGATTATCGATTTTCGATATTTATCGGGGTTACCTCGACACAAACCCTAGCTAAGACTACTCGCAGACCCTTATAGTGCAACACTGTAAATTTTCAAGAAAGTCGGTTCAACCGTTTCGGAGTCTATAGGTAACGGACTCACAAACACAGACACACACACATTTACAAATAAGTTTAGATAATTTATTTCTGTCCACCTGCATTTAGACCACACTGAACTATGATAATTTTTAGCTAGAGAATTCGGGACCACAAATTATTAATTTCGTTGACTGAGCATGTGAGCAATGATGAGGTTTTGGAAAAGAATGAAAAGAAAAGGAAACTAATATCGAACATTAGTAAAAGGCAGCTAAAATTCTTAGGACATATAATGAGGAAAGATGGATTGGAGAATCTGATACTCACAGGTCAGATAGAAGGAAAGAGAGACAAGAAAAGGCAATGCGTAGCACACTTGACGGGTTAGAGCAAGTGCATGGCAGAGCGGGGTATGGGTAGAGTAACAATAAAAAGCGTGCTAAGAGCTTCCAAGAATAGAGAGACGTGAAACGATTGATACCATAATTTCAGAGCTTGACCCCCACCAAAAAAAAAAAAAAAGAATGATAGGAGGTGATAGGGTTAGGGTTAAAAACAAAACACTGTGCCTTCTCGGCCCAATTTTCTCAGCAGACCTCAAGTGGAATGACTAGATCGAATCCATTGCCAAATCTGCTACTAGGAAGGTCGGTTCATTTTGTTGGGTCAGGATCGTTTTTCTGTCTGAGTCAATCTTGCACACATATAGATCTACCATCTGCACGTGTATTGAATAGTTCTGTCGCATCTGGTCGGATGTCCCCGCTATTCATCTCAGATTTCTTTACAAAATCAAACAGAGAATCTGCAATATGATCGATCTTGAATTGCTCACCGGCGTAATGTGGATTCCCTCTACCTCTTCTAAAAATATTTTCACGGCTTCTAGTCAAACGTGCTGAGCTCACTGGTGCCCACTCTGCATGAATTTACTCGAGTTAATTGACTAGCAAATAGGTTCCACACTTTTACAGTGAAGTCAATCAAATGTAATTCAACTTCTACTCTAACAGCTTCTTTTTTTTTCACTTGCGGCTTGTGAAATTCCCTTCTGTATACTTGCTAACCTTGACAACTAAAACCTCCAAGAATTTGAATGTAATGTTAATTGCCATCTCCTATCTCGCTGCCTTTCATCTTTTCACTCATGTTTTTTCTCCGTCCGTTCTACTTTCATCAAACCATTATTCTCATCCTTCTCTCACCCATTTTCTGACACCTCCTATAAATTGTTCCTCTTTCTCATCTTTTTCTTCTCCTTAACCCTCTGCACATCAGTGGCAGTAAAATGCCTTGCTTGGGATGAAATGATCATATAAAAATAAAATTCTTATTTGACGCCTTGTGCTGGACTAAATCTTTTTTTTTTCCAAGTAGGCATCTACACAGATGACACTACAATATACTTACGCGCCAGTAAGAAACCTGTCGTGGCGGACAGACATAATCTCGGTGCTGACCTTGAGCGGGATCTACACTCTGTGGTGAACTGGGACAAGAAGTGGCTTGTCAACTTCAATTCATCTAAGACCAAGCTGTTGTCTGTCAACCATTACAGGCAACCTCTTCTGCCTCCCATAAGCACGGACCAAGTGATTCTCCCTGAGAGTAATAAACTACGCCTCCTCGGACTTACCCTG
The DNA here is from genome assembly GCA_037127315.1 of Ascarosepion bandense. Classification (NCBI taxonomy): domain Eukaryota; kingdom Metazoa; phylum Mollusca; class Cephalopoda; order Sepiida; family Sepiidae; genus Ascarosepion; species Ascarosepion bandense. The sequence goes on from JBBBDQ010000832.1 coordinate 1,285,739, forward strand.
TCCTCAGACCTCAAATGGAACCACTATATTGAATCCATAGAAAAATCTACTCCTAAGAAGATTGGATCACTATGTCGATCCAGGATGTTTTTTTCCACCTGAATCCATCCTGCATATATACAAGTCAACCATCCGTCCGTGCATGGAGTACTGCTGCCATTTATGGTCAGGTGCCCCCTGCTGTTCTCCTCAGTGTTCTTGACAAGCTCAAAGGAGAGTCTGTAATATGATAGGTACTGATGTGGCGACTCGACTGCAGCCACTTCCCCATCGTCGAAATGTGGCCTCCCTCTGTCTCTTCTATAAATACTTTCATGGCTTCTGCTCAGACGAACTTAAGTCACTGATGTCTCCTCAACAGGTGTTTACCCGTGCAACCAGACTGGCAACTGGGTCCCACCCATTCACAGTCAGGTTAGCCAAATGCAGACGACAGTTCTACTCCTGCAGCTTCCTCTCTCGCACTTCCCGCCTGTGGAACTCACTT